>JARQOD010000008.1:162984705-163115411 GCA_033576555.1 Oophaga sylvatica | reverse complement strand
ACCTGAACAGAGTACATCTCCAGGTTGTGACACTAGTTGTAAGCATGATTATGGCAGGCTCAGCCTCTTTAGGGAAGGATAGGGAACCTACTAATGGCACGTCACTTAGAGGACCAGGTCTCTTAATAGTAGAGTGCTTAGAAGTTAAAATTCTAGAACCATACAGTAATTTTACACTTGGACAGTGGTATTTGTATGGGCTCCAAAGAGTAGGTTTTTTGAGGATGTACTTTGATAGACTCATACCTGTAAAGGGCCCCCTTAATGCATATTGTATGTTGAGGGATTCCCACATGATTATCACTAGGGAATCCAAGTATGTTCCCCTCTGAGGTGTCTGTTTGGAGAATAAACTCTTTCTTAACCCCTTACTGCCATCGGACGTACTATCCCGTCCATGGTACCTGGGCCCGTATGACCGGGGACGGGATAGTACGTCATAGGCGATCAGCTGCGCTCCTGAGGGGAGCGCAGCTAATCGCCGCCGGGTGTCAGCTGATTATCACAGCTGACACCCATGACTGTGTGTCAGGAGCGGTCACGGACCGCTCCCGGCACATTAACCCCTTGCACACCGCGATCAAACATGATCGCGGTGTACTGGGGGCACAGGTGAGGATCGCGCAGGGTGGGGGCTCCCTGCGCGCCCCCCTGAGACCCTCAGAGCAGCGCGATGTGATCGCGCTGTTCTGAGGGCTTCCTCCCTCCCAGGACCCAGATCCAAGATGGCGCCGGGGTCCTGGAGGGAGGCGGCTACCTCAGTGCCTGCCGAGAGCAGGCACTGAGAAGCCTGCATCTATGCCTGTGCGATCGCTGGTGTGACAGAGTGCTGTGCACACTGTCACACCAGCGATCTGATAAAATACTGTGATGTCCCACCCTGGGACAAAGTAAAAAAGTTAAAAAAGTAAAAATAAACATGTGTAAAAAAAAATCCAAAATAGATAAAAAAAAAAAAAAATATTCCCCAATAAATTCACTTCTTCCTGTAAATAAAAAAAAACAAACAATAAAAGTACACATATTTGGTATCGCCGCGTCCGTAACGACCCCCCCTATAAAATTGTCCCACTAGTTAACCCCTTTAGTGAACCCCTTAAAAAAAATAAAAAAAAACGAAGCAAAAAATCAATGCTTTATCATCATACCCCCGAACAAAAAGTGGAATAACGCGCGATCAAAAAGACCGATATAAAAAACATGGTACCGCTGAAAACGTCATCTTGTCCCGCAAAAAACGAGCCGTCATAAAGCATCATCAGCAAAAAAATAAAAAAGTTATAGCTCGCAGAATAAAGCGATGCAAAAATAATTATTTTTTATATAAAATTGTTTTTATTCTATAAAAGCGCCAAAACATGAAAAAATGATATAAATGAGGTATCGCCATAATCGTACTGACCCGAAGAATAAAACTGCTTTATCAATTTTACCACACGCGGAACGGTATAAAACGCCTCCCCCAAAAGAAATTCATGAATTGCTGATTTTTGTTCATTATAACCTCCCAAAAATCGAAATAAAAAGCGATCAAAAAATGTCACGTGCTCAAAAATGGTACCAATAAAAATGTCAACTCGTCCCGCAAAAAATAAGACCTCACATGACTCTGTGGGCCAAAATATGCAAAAATTATAGCTCTCAAAATGTGATGATGCAAAAACTATTTTTGCAATAAAAAGCGTCTTTTAGCGTGACAGCTGCCAATCATAAAAACCCGCTATAAATAGTAAATCAAACCCCCTTTATCACCCCCTTAGTAAGGGAAAAATAATAAAATTTAAAAAAGTATTTATTTCCATTTTCCCATTAGGGTTAGGGTTAGGGTTGCGGCTAAAGTTAGGGTTAGGGTTGGCGCTAAAGTTAGGATTAGGGTTAGGGTTGGGATTAGGGGTGTGTTAGGGTTAGGTTTGTGGTTAGGGTTGGGACTAGGGTTAGGGGTGTGTTGGGGTTAGGGTTGGAGTTAGAATTGGGGGGTTTCCGCTGTTTAGGCACATCAGGGGCTCTCCAAATGTGACATGGCGTCTGATCTCAATTCCAGCCAATTCTGCGTTGAAAAAGTCAAACGGTGCTCCTTCACTTCTCAGCTCTGCCATGCGTCCAAACAGTAGTTTATCCCCACATATGGGGTATCAGCATACTCTGGACCCAAGAGTTATTGTGCAATTTGTCCTATTTCTTCTGCTACCCTTGGGAAAATAAAAAACTGGGGGCGAAAATATCATTTTTGTACAAAAAAAAAATATTTTTTTGTTTTTACGGCTGTACATTATAAACTTCTGTGAAGCACTTGGGGCTTCATAGCGCTCACCACACATCTAGATAAGTTCCTTGTGGGGTCTATTTTCCAAAATGGGGTCACTTGTTGGGGATTTCCACTGTTTAGGCGCATCAGGGGCTCTCCAAATGCGACATGACGCCCCAGACCATTCCATCAAAGTCTGCAATCCAAAACGTCACTACTTCCCTTCCGAGCCCCGACGTGTACCCATACAGTAGTTTTCTCCCACATATTGGATATCAGCGTACTCAGGACAAATTGGACAACAACTTTTGGGGTCCAATTTCTCCTGTTACCCTTGTAAAAATAAAATATTGGGGCAAAAAAATCATTTTTGCAAAAAAAAAAAGGATTTTTTATTTTTACGGCTGTGCGTTATAAACTTCTGTGAAGCACTTCGGGGTTAAAAGTGCTCACCACACATCTAGACAAGTTCCTTGTGGGGTCTATTTTCCAAAATGGGGTCACTTGTGGGGGGTTTCCACTGTTTAGGCGCATCAGGGGCTCTCCAAATGCGACATGACGCCCCCAGACCATTCCATCAAAGTCTGCAATCCAAAACGTCACTACTTCCCTTCCGAGCCCTGACGTGCGCCCATACAGTAGTTTTCTCCCACATATTGGGTATCAGCGTACTCAGGACAAATTGGACAACAACTTTTGGGTTCCAATTTCTTCTGTTACCCTTGTGAAAATAAAATATTGGGGGCGAAAAAATCATTTTTGTAAAAAAAAAAAAGATTTTTTATTTTTACGGCTGTACGTTATAAACTTCTGTGAAGCACTTCGGGGTTCAAAGTGCTCACCACACATCTAGATAAGTTCCTTGTGGGGTCTATTTGCCAAAATGGGGTCACTTGTGGGGGGTTTCCAGTGTATAGGTGCATCAGGGGCTCTCCAAATGTGACATGACGCCCCCAGACCATTCCATCAAAGTCTGCAATCCATAACGTCACTACTTCCCTTCCGAGCCCTGACGTGCGCCCATACAGTAGTTTTCTCCCACATATTGGGTATCAGCGTACTCAGGACAAATTGGACAACAACTTTTGGGTTCCAATTTCTTCTGTTACCCTTGTGAAAATAAAATATTGGGGACGAAAAAATCATTTTTGTAAAAAAAAAAAAAGATTTTTTATTTTACGGCTGTACGTTATAAACTTTAGTGAAACACCTGGGGTTAAAAGTTCTCACCACACATCTAGATAAGTTCCTTGAGGGGTCTAGTTTCCAAAATGGCGTCATTTATGGGGGTTTCCACTGTTTAGGCAGATCAGGAGCTCTCCAAACACGACATGGCGTCCAGCCAATTCTGCGTTGAAAAAGTCAGACGGCGCTCCTTCCCTTCCAAACTCTGCCATGCACCCAAACAGTGGTTTACCCCCACATATGGGGTATCAGCGCACTCAGGACAAATTGCACAATAACTTTTGGAGTCTTGTTACCCTTGGAAAAATAAAAATTGGGGTGAAAAGATCATTTTTGTGGAAAAAATATGATTTTTAAATTTTACGGCTCTACGTTATAAACTTGTGTGAAGCACTTGGGGGTTCAAATTGCTCACCAAAGATCTAGAAAAGTTCCTTAGGGGGTTTAGTTTCCAAAATGGGGTCATTTGTGGGGGGTTTCCACTGTTTAGGCACATCAGGGGCTCTCCAAATGCAACATGGCATCCAATCTCAATTCCAGCCAATTTTGGTTGGAAAAAGTCAAATGGTGCTCCTTCCATTCCGAGCTCTGCCGTGCGCCCAAACAGTGGTTCCCACCCACATATGGGGTATCAGCGTACTCAGGACAAATTGGACAACAACGTATGCGGTCCAATTTCTCCTGTTACCCTTGAGAAAATAAAAAATTAGTGACTAAAATATAATTTTTGTGGGAAAAAAATAGGATTTTTTATTTTCATGCCCGGGCATTATAAACTTGTGTGAAGCACTTGGGGGTTCAAAGTGCTCACCAAAGATCTAGATAAGTTCCTTAGGGGGTATAGTTTCCAAAATGGGGTCACTTGTGGGGGGTTTCCACTGTTTAGGCTCATTGGGGCACTGCAAACGGAACATGACCCCCATCAACGTCTGCATTCCAAAACGTTACTACTTCCTTTCCAAGCCCTGCCGTGCACCCAAACAGTTCCCCCCCCCACATATGGGGTATCAGCGTACTCAGGACAAATTGGACAACAACTTTTGGGGTCCAATTTCCTTGGGAAAATTCAAAAATTTGGGACTAAAAAATCATTTTTGTGGAAAATTGTTTTTTTTTTTTTTTCACACCCAGGCATTATAAGCTTTTGTGAAACACTTGGGAGTTCAAAGTGCTCACAACAGATCTAGATAAGTACCTTAGGGGGTCTAGTTTCCAAAATGGTGTCACTTGTGGGGGTTTCCACTGTTTAGGCGCATCAGGGGCTCTCCAAACACGACATGGCGTCCAATCTCAATTCCAGCCAATTTTAGTTTGAAAAAGTCAAACGGCGCTCCTTCCCTTACGAGCTCTGCCGTGTGCCCAAACAGTGGTTTTTCCCCACATATTGGGTATTGGCGTACTCATGAGAAATTGCATAACAACCTTATCTGCCCATTTTCTCCTTTTACCCTTGTGAAAATAAAAAAAAAGTTTGTAAAAGATAATTTTTGTGGCTAAAAAGTTAAATATTCATTTTTTCCTTCCACGTTGCTTTAGTTCCTGTGAAGCACCTGAAGGGTTAATAATCTTCTTGAATGTGGTTTTGAGTACCTTGAGGGGTGCAGTTTTTAGAATGGTGTCACTTTTGGGTATTTTCTGCCATATAGACCCCTCAAAGTGACTTCAAATGAGAGGTGGTCCCTAAAAAAAATGGCTTTGTAAATTTTGTTGTAAAAATGAGAAATCGCTGGTCAACTTTTAACCCTTATAACTTCCTAACAAAAAAAAATTTTGGTTCCAAAATTGTGCTGATGTAAAGTAGACATGTGGGAAATGTTATTTCTTAACTATTTTGTGTGACATATTTCTCTGTTTTAAGGGAATAAAAATTCAAAGTTTGAAAATTGCAAAATTTTAAAAATTTTCGCCATATTTGCGTTTTTTTCAAAAATAAACGCAAGTTATATCGAAGAAATTTTACTTCTAACGTGAAGTACAATATGTCACGAGAAAAACAATCTCAGAATTGCGAAGATCCGTTGAAGTGTTCCAGAGTTATAACCTCATAAAGAGACAGTGGTCAGAATTGTAAAAATTGGCCCGGTCATTAACGTGCAAACCACCCTTGGGGGTGAAGGGGTTAAAGTCAGGGGCCACCAGAACCTGTTGCTTACAAAGAAACCCTTTCATTTCTTGAAAGGCCGTCTCTGTCTCTTAAGACCATTTGACCATTACCGATTTCGTCCCCCTTTAAAGGGGGTCAGTTAGTGGTGCAGCCATCATGGCGAAGTTTGGGATGAACCTCCTGTAGTATCCCACAATCCCCAGGAAGGCTCTAACTTGCTTCTCGGACAACGGTCTCAGCCATGTTTGAATTGCCTCCATTTTACTGATTTAGAGTTTTAGCACTCCTCGACCCACTACACATACCAGGTACTTGGCTTCTTATTTCCACAAGGCACACTTCTTTGGTTTTATTGAAAACTCGGCCTTCCTTAGAGCATCAAACACCGCTTGGATCTTTTTCAGATGACTCCACCAGTCCGGGCTAAAGATAAAGATATCATCCAGGTATGCAGCAGTGTATTGCTTATGGAGTGCAAGGATTCTATCCATAGCTATCTGGAAGGTCACTGAAGCCCCCTGCAGTTCAAACGGCATCTGGACATACTGAAAGCATCGGTCCAGCGTAGAAAGCGCAGTTTTCTCCTTGGCTTCCTGTGCTATGGGGATCTGCCAATATCCCTTCGTCAAATCCAAGGTGGTTATGTACCTTGCTGACCCAAGTCTCTTGATTAGCTCATCGATGCCTGGCAGGGGATATGCGTCGAACTTGGAGAAATTATTCAGGTTCCAATAGTTGTTGCAGAACCTCCATTCCCCATCGGGTTTTGGGACCAGGACAATCGGGCTCGACCAACCGCTCTTGACCTCCTCAATGACCGTGAGTTTAACATGCGGTCCATCTCCTTGGAGATCACTCCTAGACAGGCCTCCGCAATCCGATATAGCTTCACGTTTACGCACACATGTAGCTCCATCAGAACTTCATGTTCTACAACCTTCGTGCACCCTGGCAATTCTGAGAACAGGTCACCCTAGTCTCCTCAACTCCTGGCACTTGTGTTTCTGCGACTTCGACTGTGTCTCCGCTATGGCAACACTTCCAACCTTGCCTTCTAGGTTGCCCAGCAAGCATGGAGTTTCAGACGACTCTCTGTCTTGCCAAGGCTTGATGAGGTTGACGTGGTAGACCTGATATGGTTTCTGTCTTTCTGGTTCTTGAATTTTATAATTTACATAACCAAGCTTCTCCACCACCTCATACAGTCCTTGCCATTTGGCCAAGAACTTGCTCTCCACTGTTGGAATTAGCACAAGTACTCTGTCTCCCGGATTGAACTGCCTCACTCTAGCTGACCAGTTGTAGACCCTGGTGTTGTGAATACCTTGGAGGCGACTTCTGAGCTGGGGCTCCCTCCAGTGGTTGCTGAGGGTAATTAACTAATTACTGAATGGCCTTCAGCTGGTTCTGAATGGTATGATATAAGTGACCTGAGTTCCCAGCAGCCTTGCCGGTAATCAATTGTTCCTCCTGCTCTTGCTTGGAGCACATCTTGCTTTCCTGCTCTCATTCAGATAAGTGTTTTTTTTTTTTTTCCTCTGTTGGATTTTCACTGCTGGTTTGCTGCTTGCAGTGGACTGCAGCCTCGTCCCCTTTTTGGAGTCTTGCGCTGAAATTGTGCTCGTTGTGTGTTTGCATTTTTGCTTTGTTCCTTTGTCACTTTTTATTTGCTGTGTTGCTGTGTGTTACACCAGAGATCTGATTTAGGTGGTAGAGATTGTGTGATCTCAGGTTTTTTGTTACTCAGAAGTGTTGGTATTTTTGTCAGGGTTTTTTTGGGTTGCAGTCAGAATTCTTTCCTATACTTTTCTATCTAGACAGATTGGGCCCCAGCGTTTGCTCATTCTATTTTCTGTCTGTGTCCGTGTTTTCTTCTTGTCTAACCGCCATTACTAGTGTTGAGCATTCCGATACCGCAAGTATCGGGTATCGGCCGATATTCGCGTTATCGGAATTCCGATACTTAATTCCGATACTTTTTCAATATCGTATACCGGAATCGGAAGTTCCCATAATTCTTTGAGAGGCAATGTGATGTTAGTCAGCCAATGATGAATCTTATGAAGTGTGGGCACATCCTGTAATGCTGCGGTCATCTTAACTAATGGCATGGCTGTGATTGGCTGCTGAAATGATGTCAGAATGCACTATAAAAGGCGCCGCAGCCATTTTAGCGTCACTGTGCTGTGAACTCAGTTAGGGACAGAACGCTACTCTGCTCACTCTGAGGGACAGTTAGATATTGCGATTTTGTGTACTACTGTGCTTGAGGCAGGCTAGTTTACCAACCGCTGTGTAAAGCTTCATTTTGTTTTAACAGCTCTGTGCAAGGTGTGTGTGTGACAGTGCAGGTGACGCTGCAGTTTGCTCTGCATCCACCGCTGTTTGTAGGCATCTGCACGTGTCACTGACTCTTTTTTTTTTTATTTTATTTTGTGGAATTGGTGCAGCTCCATTATATTAGAAAAAAATCAAATCTATTAGTGTGACGTGCTTCCATCCGTATACAATACATTGGTTGCAAACACTATAGAAGTACAGAAAGGAGCCTTTCACAGCTACTGAACAGTTGTCTGCAGGGTTTACTGTAGTCTGTGAGCTTTTAATTTTGTGAGTGCAGATTACGCTCCAGTTAGTTCTTCAACCACTGCCGGTTGTAGTCTGCTGAGCGTGTGTCACTGCCTCATCCTTCACATTTTTCTCTAATTGGTGCTGCTCCATTTTAGTGGAAAAAAATCTAATCTATTAGTGTGATGCGCTTCCATCCGTATACAATACATTGGTTGCAAACACTATAGAAGTACACAAAGGGGCCTTTAACAGCTACTGAACAGTTGTGTTTCAGTGTTCACTGTAGTCTGTGAGCTTTTCATTTTGTGAGTGCAGATTACGCTCCAGTTTGTTCTTCAACCACTGCCGGTTGTAGTCTGCTGAGCGTGTGTCACTGCCTCATCCTTCACATTTTTCTCTAATTGGTGCTGCTCCATTTTAGTGGAAAAAAATCTAATCTATTAGTGTGACGCGCTTCCATCCGTATACAATACATTGGTTGCAAACACTATAGAAGTACACAAAGGGGCCTTTAACAGCTACTGAACAGTTGTGTTTCAGTGTTCACTGTAGTCTGTGAGCTTTTCATTTTGTGAGTGCAGATTACGCTCCAGTTTGTTCTTCAACCACTGCCGGTTGTAGTCTGCTGAGCGTGTGTCACTGCCTCATCCTTCACATTTTTCTCTAATTGGTGCTGCTCCATTTTAGTGGAAAAAAATCAATCTATTAGTGTGACGCGCTTCCATCCGTATACAATACATTGGTTGCAAACACTATAGAAGTACACAAAGGGCATTTAACAGCTACTGAACAGTTGTGTTTCAGTGTTCACTGTAGTCTGTGAGCTTTTCATTTTGTGAGTGCAGATTACGCTCCAGTTTGTTCTTCAACCACTGCCGGTTGTAGTCTGCTGAGCGTGTGTCACTGCCTCATCCTTCACATTTTTCTCTAATTGGTGCTGCTCCATTTTAGTGGAAAAAAATCTAATCTATTAGTGTGACGCGCTTCCATCCGTATACAATACATTGGTTGCAAACACTATAGAAGTACACAAAGGGGCCTTTAACAGCTACTGAACAGTTGTGTTTCAGTGTTCACTGTAGTCTGTGAGCTTTTCATTTTGTGAGTGCAGATTAGCTCCAGTTTGTTCTTCAACCACTGCCGGTTGTAGTCTGCTGAGCGTGTGTCACTGCCTCATCCTTCACATTTTTCTCTAATTGGTGCTGCTCCATTTTAGTGGAAAAAAATCAAATCTATTAGTGTGACGCGCTTCCATCCGTATACAATACATTGGGTGCAAACACTATAGAAGTACACAAAGGGGCCTTTAACAGCTACTGAACAGTTGTGTTTCAGTGTTCACTGTAGTCTGTGAGCTTTTCATTTTGTGAGTGCAGATTACGCTCCAGTTTGTTCTTCAACCACTGCCGGTTGTAGTCTGCTGAGCGTGTGTCACTGCCTCATCCTTCACATTTTTCTCTAATTGGTGCTGCTCAATTTTAGTGGAAAAAAATCTAATCTATTAGTGTGACGCGCTTCCATCCGTATACAATACATTGGTTGCAAACACTATAGAAGTACACAAAGGGGCCTTTAACAGCTACTGAACAGTTGTGTTTCAGTGTTCACTGTAGTCTGTGAGCTTTTCATTTTGTGAGTGCAGATTACGCTCCAGTTTGTTCTTCAACCACTGCCGGTTGTAGTCTGCTGAGCGTGTGTCACTGCCTCATCCTTCACATTTTTCTCTAATTGGTGCTGCTCAATTTTAGTGGAAAAAAATCTAATCTATTAGTGTGACGCGCTTCCATCCGTATACAATACATTGGTTGCAAACACTATAGAAGTACACAAAGGGGCCTTTAACAGCTACTGAACAGTTGTGTTTCAGTGTTCACTGTAGTCTGTGAGCTTTTCATTTTGTGAGTGCAGATTACGCTCCAGTTTGTTCTTCAACCACTGCCGGTTGTAGTCTGCTGAGCGTGTGTCACTGCCTCATCCTTCACATTTTTCTCTAATTGGTGCTGCTCCATTTTAGTGGAAAAAAAACTAATCTATTAGTGTGACGCGCTTCCATCCGTATACAATACATTGGTTGCAAACACTATAGAAGTACACAAAGGGGCCTTTCACAGATACTGAACAGTTGTCTGCAGGTTCACTGTAGTCTGTGAGATACAACTTGCTATATTTTCTGACTTTCTTATCAATCTACCAGATGAGTTAGTCGTGTAAGCACGTGGTCGTGGTCGAGGCGTGTTGCGCAGGAGACGTGGGTTCGTGGCCTGCTCTGCCGCACCCAGTGACACAGCATCCACCAGTTTTCCCCGTGAGCGTTCCTTTATGCGCACTTTTGTAGGAGCTCAGCGTACCCCCCTGCTGCGTGAAGAACAAATTGAAGCCGTTGTTGGTTGGATGGCAGCCAATGCATCGACTTCAATAGCTTCCACCTCCTCTCAGGACCACAGCACTGTTGAACAACCATCAGTCTCTTCACCGCCTGCCAAATTGCCCAGGCAGTCAGAGAGCTCTGTACAGGAGCCAGCTGAGTCTCTGCTTCTGTTCTCAGAATCTGTTGGCTTGGAAACAGGGGCCCAGCCAAGCAGCATTCTGGAATGTGAAGAAGAGGCAGTATGCAGTGATGCGCAACAGCTGTGTCTCTCTGAATCTGAAGAGGCGGGTGAGCCAGTGCCGATGGTCAGCACACCGCAGAACGCATCTGATGATGATGATACTCAGTTGCCAGTTTCTGTTGAGCATGGTGCTGGCCAGACCACCCAACAACAGCAGGTGTTGGAAGAGGGTAGTGGTGGAGATGATGAGGTCCAAGACCCAACATGGCGTGAGGAACAGGAAGGTGGTGGGAGCAGCTCTGAGGAAGAGATTGCCCCAACGGTCCAAACAGTAGGGAGAGGTAGGCTGCAGACTCGCTTGCCTGTAGCCTCCAGTTTGGCACCCGTTCGGAGCAGTTCTCTTCCAACAGCCAAACCGGGCGCTCCCAGGACTTGCTCTGCGTGGTCCTTTTTTGATACAGTTGCAGATGATATTTGCTATGTCAAATGCAAGCTGTGTAATCAAAAAATTAAAAGAGGTAAAAGTGTCAGTAACCTTAATACAACAAATATGTGGAAACATGTGCGGTCAAAGCACTTTGTTGAGTTACAAAGACACACTGGAGATGTAGGCCAACCTACAGCAGCACCTACATCTTCAGCTCGTGTTGGAGCCTCTTCCTCCAGTTCACACACAGCTGGTTCGGCTTCCTCAAAGGATCGCCATGGAAGAACCTCTGTCACTGTTGTCCAGAGACACAGTGTTATTCCACCCACAGCTGCAAGTTCCCTGTCATCCTCACACACCCAGGCCACAAAACAGCCATCGGTAGCACAGGCATGGGATAAAAGACGGCCATACTCGGCAAACCATCCACGAGCACAGGCTCTGAATGCTGGCATTGCAAAACTCCTGTCCCTTGAAATGCTGTCATTCAGGCTGGTGGAGACTGACAGTTTCCGTGAATTAATGGCATTGGCAGTCCCACAATACAATGTGCCCAGCCGATTTTATTTCAGCAGGCAAGCCGTCCCTGGTCTGCAAAAGCATGTTGAGGCAAAAATTAAACATGCGCTACTAAACGCCGTCAGTAGCAAGGTCCACCTGACCACCGATGCGTGGACCAGTACCCATGGCCAGGGACGATACCTTTCACTCACTGCCCATTGGGTGAATGTTGTGGAGCCGGGTACAGATCTTGCGAGTGGCGCTGTACGTGTTCTGCCAACTCCAAGGATTGCCGGAATCAAGTCTGTCCACATTGACTCCTACTCCAGTTCCTCAGAATCATCGCTGCAGGAGCCGTCACGGTCTACCTCCACATGGACCCGTGGACGCTTACCTGATGCGACCGATATGAGCACAGCCGTGGCCAAACGGCAACAGGCCGTTCTGAAATTAATTCCCATGGGGAATCGAAGCCACACAGCGCAGGAGGTCTGGAATGCCATCAAGCAGGAGAGCGACGTGTGGTTTTTGCCAGCGAATCTCCAGCCAGGCTTGGTAGTGTGTGACAATGGCCGAAATCTGGTGGCAGCTCTGGGCCTTGGCAACCTCACTCACATACCATGTCTGGCACATGTGCTCAACTTGGTCGTGCAGAGTTTTTTGAGGGACTATCCGGATCTTGATGCACTGCTGCACAAGGTCCGCCTAGAGTGCGCTCACTTGCGACGTTCCAGCATGGCCAGATCGCGCATTGCAGCTCTGCAACGCAGATTGCGCCTTCCTGAACATCGCATCATATGTGACGTATCCACCAGGTGGAATTCAACGTTACATATGTTGGAGCGGTTGTGTGAGCAGCAGCCAGCAGTTATGGAGTATCAGCTGCATCAGGCGCAATCAACACGCAATTTGCGCCGTCCACACTTCACCATTAATGAGTGGGCCACTATGAAGGACATGTGCCACGTTTTGCGTGCGTTTGATGAGTCAACGCGGATGGCGAGTGCAGATGATGCACTAGTCAGCCTGACTGTCCCCCTTATCTGCCTGCTTCAAAAAACACTGCAAGCAATAAGGGATGAGGTTTTGGAAGAGGTGGAGGATGAGGAGTCACAAATTCCATCACCTTCTGGAAAGTCAGCGCAACGTGGTTCCTCACAAAAGGCTGGGCAGGGCTCACTTTGTGAGGAGGATGAGGAGGAGGAGTCAATGGAGGAGGAAGACATCGCTCCAGAGGGAGGTACACAACGCTCTAGTCAGTATGTAGAGCGAGGGTGGGGTGATGCAGAGCAGGCAGAGATAACGCCTCTTGCAGAGGACAGCGTTTCTTTGCCAGTTGGGAGTCTGCAGCACATGGTTGATTTCATGCTGCAGTGCCTAAGAAACGACCGCCGCATCGCCCACATTCTCACGACGTCTGATTATTGGGTGTACACCCTCCTAGACCCTCGCTACCGGGACAACGTCAAAAGCCTCATCACACCGTTGAACCGGGAGCGTAAAATGCGGGAGTACCAAGACACACTGGTGCAATCCCTAATGTTCTACCTTACTGCCGAGAGCACTGCTGCTGCTACTGCTTTACAAAGCAGCTCTGTGCGTCGAGGCAGTGTAGAGAGCTCTGCAACAAGAGGGAGCACACGCAGTGCCTCTGCACAGGGAAAGACCAGTATGTTAAAAATGTGGCAAAGTTTTGTGGCAGCGCCACAAATGTCTACACCATCCGAGAGGGCTCCAGTCAGCGGGAGGCAACGTATCCGTCAGATGGTGACAGACTACTTGGCTTTGCCTCTCAGTGTACTCCCAGATGGCTCTTCCCCATTCAAGTTTTGGGTCTCTAAGCTGGATACATGGCCAGAGCTTAGCCAGTATGCATTGGAGGTGCTGGCTTGCCCTGCTGCCAGTGTATTATCGGAGCGCGTCTTTAGTGCTGCAGGTGGTGTACTAACAGACCGTCGCATGCGACTATCCTCCGATAATGTAGACCGGCTTACTTTTCTGAAAATGAACAAGGCATGGATCTCGGCAGAATTTGTCTGTCCGTTTTCAGATTAAATAACTGGTTCGCAACGTTATCCATGTCTCCTGTTATGTTCATCTTTCTACCACCTGAACTCTACTCCCTGGGCTCAAACACTGCCAGTTGCTGCTCAGAAGTGTCGTGTCCACAGAACAAAACACTAGCTCTACTGTTAGTGGGGTTCAGTAACGCCAGCTGTTCCCCTGCTGTGTGAACGGCAAGAAGTCTCCTGTTCCCGACACATGGACAGAAAAACACATGACCAACATGCTCCAAATAGGGAAGAGCCGTCACCCTGCTTGTTATGCTGAAAACATGAAATTGTGAAGTTTTGCACGCCTAGAATGATAAATTTTTATGACAAATATGGACAAATAATAATTTGTCATCACAGCGCATATCTGCACATGTCTATTAGAAATGGTAACAAAAAATAAAACATAGTCTACTCTTCACATTTTGAAATTAATGCATAAAAGTACATTTCAGACTTATGAATTAATGCTTTTAAGGAACTTTATCTGTACCTGTAAGATAATGCAGTCAATGGATGTACGAATCATTAATCCTCATCATCATCATCATGAGTTTTATTTATGACAGACATTATAAAATACACATACTGATGCCAACTGTAACTTCAAACACCATATATGAAATGGCCAGCATGTAAACATGGTAATAATGTCCAATAATAAATTATTACATCTAGAAAGTGCATCATGCATACTGACAATAGGTAGTTATACCTGCAAGTGCTGTTGAAACAACCACAAGAGATATAAATTAATACTGGTATATAGGTATCACAGTGCATAGTTACTCATGGACAATGTTGATGTAATACTGTATCTCAATTAAGTCAGCGTCAACCATTAGGCTTGTTAGTCTTGTACATTGTTAAAGAGGGAACGTAATTTTTTTGTTTGTCATAGGTGGAGTATTACACATTAAATTATTACTGCTGTATTTTTTTTTGCGTCCCTAGTGCGCAATAACGCAGCCTAACCTCACATTTGATAGTCAGCTAATTGCCACACGCTACCCTACCCTACGCGTGACAGTAGGAAGGTAGTGTTGACGGATAAAGCTTTGCGCAACCAGACATTCTTTTACCCTCTTCAACACTCTACAAGCAAAAAATGCATGATTTCAGCCGCAGACTTTATTGACGTACAGTATAACATCGGCATTACCCATCAGAGGCTGTCCACTGTCTGATACAGACATAGAATATACCTTTGCTATCCGTAGCCTTTGTTTCACCTACACTTGCAGGCACACACTTAAATTGTGACAAACAATGCCTAATGTTTTTTTAAATGGTTATTTTTTATCGTACATTATTGTGTCATCAATCACATTGATGAGTCCATGCTGGACATGTCATACATGCTATAGAAAGTTACGATTTTATGAACTTAAATAATTGAAATGTCTGTGACTGTCACATAAAATTTGCGATGATGATGATGAGTGACTATTACAAAATCCATTGTCTTCACTATGTTATGGTTTAACATAGCGTTCCTTAAGCATTATTCATAAAAAAAAAAATGGACTTTTATTCTTAAATTTACAACACTATATTTTGTTACCAATTTTTTGGGTGTTGTGTTGTTCCATTTATTTTTGGCATGTGCATATATGCGTTTATATTTGTATTTTCTTTATTTTTCCTTCTTGAAATTAGAAAACATGTGTATCTTTGTACCGTGTTAGCCAGTAGATAGAAAAATATTTAGACTTCAGAGTCAGCAGTGGTTGATACCTTTTAATGGATAACTGAAAAGATGGAAACAAATTGCAAGCTTTCAAGGCTACTCACGTCTCTTCATCAGGGAAAGACTAAATAAAAAAATTAAGCATCACATATTTCTATACATAACAGGACACAGGAATAGTGCAATAGGTAAGACAAGTAAGTGACGTGTATCAGAACTGTCATTATCTCACAGGGATAACATAAATATTGGAACAGTTCCTAGATAAGGATAGAAATTTTGATTGCCCTCTCATTGGCGTCTTTTTTGGGGTTTTCATGACCCTGGAAGGGCATAGACGCAGATTCCTTAATTGATATAGAATGACATAAATCCATGTGATCTATTCATTCCATCACTAACAGTGTCAAAGGTCATGATGAGCTTATATTCTGAAACCTTTGTACGTTTCTCATATTTGAAGTTATATTTTAATACCAGTAATTCCATATCCATGATGCTATGACCGGGCATACAAAAGTCTTTTGCCACAGGTAAATTCATTAATTTATCTGTGATTGTGTGGCGCTGATAATTCATCCTTGTTCTCCTTTTTGTTGCCGGTCTCCCCTCACTTGTCCCTCCCTCACTTGTCTTAGCTATTCCTGTGTCCTGTTGTGTGTAGAAATATGTGATTCTTCATTTTTGGCTTTACTCTTAGCCTGATGAAGACACCTGAGTAGTCTCGAAAGCTTTGAATTTGTTACCATATTTTCAGTTAGCCATTAAACGTTATCAACCACAGAGGACTGTCAAGTATAAATATTTTTCTATTCTTGTAATTGAAATTCATCATTTTATTGTCGTAGTAAAACTTCATTTATTCTTGTTTGAAGTACATACATTTGCAATGGCCACGTAACAAGGCAATAACTCAATATTTTGTGCCTACACCCTCCTTGACCCTGGGCTTCAACAGCGCCAGTTGCTGCTCAGAAGTGTTAGATGCACAGATGAAAACAATCGCTGATGTGTTTGTGGGGTTCAGTAACGCCTGCTGTTCCCCTGCTGTGTGTCTGGCAAAAATTACTGCTGCTAACTACAACTTCAACTTCAAATGTCTCATACTAGGCCTCTGCCTACACCCTCCTTGACCCTGGGCTTCAACAGCGCCAGTTGCTGCTCAGAAGTGTTAGATGCACAGATGAAAACAATCGCTGATGTGTTTGTGGGGTTCAGTAACGCCTGCTGTTCCCCTGCTGTGTGTCTGGCAAAAATTACTGCTGCTAACTACAACTTCAACTTCAAACGTCTCATACTAGGCCTCTGCCTACACCCTCCTTGACCCTGGGCTTCAACAGCGCCAGTTGCTGCTCAGAAGTGTTAGATGCACAGATGAAAACAATCGCTGATGTGTTTGTGGGGTTCAGTAACGCCTGCTGTTCCCCTGCTGTGTGTCTGGCAAAAATTACTGCTGCTAACTACAACTTCAACTTCAAACGTCTCATACTAGGCCTCTGCCTACACCCTCCTTGACCCTGGGCTTCAACAGTGCCAGTTGCTGCTCAGAAGTGTTAGATGCACAGATGAAAACAATCGCTGATGTGTTTGTGGGGTTCAGTAACGCCTGCTGTTCCCCTGCTGTGTGTCCTGCAAAAATTACTGCTAGCTACCTAATCATGGTGAAAAAAACATGACATCTCAAAGTGTCTAGTGCTACACATAGATATGAGGCTACACCATGATTTCTAAGCTGTAAACATTTGAAACGTCAACTTTCAAACCATAAAATGATTTGTCTGTCACAAATCGGTAACAAAATAATTGTGACATATTATTACAGATATGCACATGTCGAAAACAAATGCAAACACAAAAGCCTACTTATGCTATAGGATACTGATGGTCAACCTTGTCACTCCATAGCTTAGACAAATCCAACTCACATCATGATGACTCAAATACTGCAATGTTGGAAGTGCATAATGTGGGTTGAACTTTGACAACAGTGCAGTGCGAAGGTTATACTTCAGTGTTCTTGCCTTTGAAATAAAAGCATACAAGTAAATATAATATCCAATGTTGATTAAGGGACGTGATGTACACCTGTAATATTGTGCAAACAATGCATGTAGGAATAGTCCTCTTCAACATTACTTATATTTGTGTCATTTTAAAAAATACATATTTGATTAGAAAGTTAACAGCCCATATCATAAAGGTCCTTCATGTAAACATGATAATCGCTAACAAAAATCATGCATTACCTTGGTAAAGTCAATAGTGCATAGTCACAATAGCAAAATATATACCTGTAAGTGGTGCTGAAAGAACGACAACTGATAGAATAGGTGAATGATATCTATTTATCAGACTGAATAGCGACACCTGTACAATGTCGATATAATACTGTACCTTAACAAAACAGCTGTGTCACACCTCACACGCATTTTTCTTGTAGCTTGTTATGTAATAGGGCACATGCGTGTATGTTTCATCATAGGTGCATGTTTACTGAGTAAAGCAGTCATGACAACGCCTTTGTGTTGTCGGTACGCTTGCGATGATGAACGATGCGCACCGTGAATGTTAGTCTGCGTCATAAGATGCACAGACGCTCCAATACCCAACGCGTCACAGCAGGAAGCCAGTCTGTGCGTCCAAACAAAGGCGCAAGCATACATGCACGTACCCTTTTATAAAGCTATATAAAAAAAAGGATGTAGTAGTAACGCACACTTTATTGAGGTACAGTATTACATCGCCATTCACCATCTGTGGCTATGCAGTCTCATCTATATATACCTTATCTATCCGTTGTCATGCTTGCAAGTCCACAGTCAGGCATAAATAGCTGTTTTCACTATGCACTTTTTAAAGGTTTTTTTTGTTAATATAAATGATTGGCACATATTATCAGTATTACATGATGGAAAATTTTAGATATTTTTAAAACTTTTTAGTGATATTATTCAGCAAATGAAAATGGTGTACATACTGTTACTTATCCATCATTAATGGATTCTGATATGTACTTGTATGCTTTTATTTAAAACCGTATAGCAGATTATTTAACCGATTTTTATTGTGGTTTGCATTGCTTTTCAACATGTTAATGTATGCGTTTATGTTTGTCAATTATTAATTTACATATATTTTTTAAAGTAAAATCATCATCTTATGGTACTAAAGGTTATATTTCTCTTGTTTGGAGTATAGACATTTTTAATTGACACGTAACAAGGAAAATACTTGATCTAGTATTTAAACATCCTCCTTGACCCTGGGCTCCAACACCGCCAGTTGTTGCTCGGAAGTGCTGTTAGCACAGTCTACACTTGCTCCTGTGTTACTGGGGTTCAGTAATGTCAGCTGTTCCCCTGCTTGTGATACGGCAAAACAGTCCTGCTGCCTCACTACCATGTCTCTTCTGCACCCATGGGTTCATCAACACGCCCAGTGTTTTCGGAAGTGCTGTTAGCACAGTCTACACTTGTCTGTCAGTTCTGTGGTTCAGTAATGTCAGCTGTTCCCTGCTTGTGAACGGCAAACAGTCCTGTGCCTCTACTTTATTTCCATTTGGTACCTTCTGCTACCCATCCGGGTTCCAGTACCGTCAGCTGGTTCTCCGCAGTGCCTTTGGCCTAGGTGCCTCCATGTCGGTATCCGAGTTCCAGCAACGTCTGCTGGTCCTTGGTAGTGCTTTGGAGCACAGGTACCTCCTGCTTAGTAACCGTGTCCCAGTAACGTCAGCTGGTCCTCGGTTGTGCCATTGGCTCTTTTCCTTCTGCTGACCCTCCGGGTTCCAGCACAGTCAGCTGGTCCTCGTTACTTTCATTGGCTCTTGTACCTTCTGCTACCCATCCGGGTTCCAGTACCGTCAGCTGGTTCTCCGCAGTGCCTTTGGCCTAGGTGCCTCCATGTCGGTATCCGAGTTCCAGCAACGTCTGCTGGTCCTTGGTAGTGCTTTGGAGCACAGGTACCTCCTGCTTAGTAACCGTGTCCAGTAACGTCAGCTGGTCCTCGGTTGTGCCATTGGCTCTTTTCCTTCTGCTGACCCTCCGGGTTCCAGCACAGTCAGCTGGTCCTCGTTACTTTCATTGGCTCTTGTACCTTCTGCTACCCATCCGGGTTCCAGTACCGTCAGCTGGTTCTCCGCAGTGCCTTTGGCCTAGGTGCCTCCATGTCGGTATCCGAGTTCCAGCAACGTCTGCTGGTCCTTGGTAGTGCTTTGGAGCACAGGTACCTCCTGCTTAGTAACCGTGTCCCAGTAACGTCAGCTGGTCCTCGGTTGTGCCATTGGCTCTTTTCCTTCTGCTGACCCTCCGGGTTCCAGCACAGTCAGCTGGTCCTCGTTACTTTCATTGGCTCTTGTACCTTCTGCTACCCATCCGGGTTCCAGTACCGTCAGCTGGTTCTCCGCAGTGCCTTTGGCCTAGGTGCCTCCATGTCGGTATCCGAGTTCCAGCAACGTCTGCTGGTCCTTGGTAGTGCTTTGGAGCACAGGTACCTCCTGCTTAGTAACCGTGTCCCAGTAACGTCAGCTGGTCCTCGGTTGTGCCATTGGCTCTTTTCCTTCTGCTGACCCTCCGGGTTCCAGCACAGTCAGCTGGTCCTCGTTACTTCCATTGGCTTTTGTACCATCACCAACAGGACAAAGAAGGTTAAGACAAACTACAAGATACAGAACAAGAGACAGAAGAACAATAAGCAGAAGATCAAAAAGCAGAAGAACATGAAGTATAAGACCAAAATGAAGAGCAAAATATATGCTCTAAATTCTAAGCAGAAGAAGACTAAGCAGTGTATGGGGGTGAGTCCGTTCCTCCTCGTGGTGCCCCTGGAAAATGCCTGATGCTGCTGCAGGCTAAACTGAACGCGGACAAATACTGTTGTAATTAAAATCTTTCGTGACAGCAAGAACGGAAGGATGAAAATTCAGAGTTTTACAGATTACAAGTACAGGAATGTCTGTCACAAATAAGAATATGATGAAAAGGATGAATAGGAAGAAGATGAAGAAGTAGAATATGAAGAATAATAACTGTTTAATAAGAACAATATAAGTAATGTTAACAAAAAGATGAATAGCAAGAAGTTTTAGAAGATTAAGAAGGTGAAGATGAAGAATAATTTGATGAGAAAGATGATGCTGCTGAAGATTATGAAGGAGAAAGTGTGTGAAAAGTTAAAAAGGTGAAGAGCATGGAAGTTGTGAAACATACATATTTGACAAAATAGAAAAAAGGTTAACAACATTGTCAATTTCTTCGTCAATCCAAACGTATTTCAAAAAAAGAAATATTAATGCTATTCCATTGCATTGTGTTAAACATCTATGCCTTTAATGTCTCCTCAACCTCCCCCAATAAATTCTACATTACTCTTTGTTGTTTTCCTTCATGTACAATTAACCAACAAGGCAAGAATGGGTTTTTTTTAATTCCGATATTTTGTTCCCATAGACTTACATTGTATTTCCGGTATCGGTATCGGGTATCGCCGATATTTTTTGTGTATCGGCGATACCATTCCGATTCCGATACTTTTGGATATCGGAAAGTATCGCTCAACTCTAGCCATTACATGTTCGGGGGCTTCCTATTTCATTGGGGATTCTGCTCCGGGGCAGATAGCATTCATCTTTCTGCCTTTAGGTGTAGCTATCTCTCCGGCTGTGACGAGGCGTCTAGGATCACCGTAGGTACGCTCCACGGCTACTTCTTGTGTGGCGGTTAGTTTAGGTTACTGCAATCCAATAGTTTCCAGCCTCTCTGGTGTATTGCTACTTTGGCTATTTTTTGCAGTTTCTCCTCAGCTACCGAAACAGAACACCCTGGCCTGAGCTTCTTGTGCCTGGAGGAGGTGTCCTTTTACGATATGCATCACCTTCGCAATCCTCTGCTGCATCAGTACCACGTGCTCAATGATGCTTCTGTGGGGCGTGACTTCGGATTCCCAGGTTTCCTTGGTTATATCCAGTAGATCTCGCGGATGTCGCCCATACAGAAGCTCGAATGGTGAGAACCCCGTGGAGGCCTGTGTAACCTCACGGATGAAAAACAACTGATATGGTAAGAGACAGTCCCAGTCTCTACCATCCTTTTCTATAACTTTCCTCAGCATTCTTTTCAGTGTTTTTATTAAACCTTTCGACCAGGCCATTTGTCTGAGGATGGTACACTGTTGGTCCTCAACTGGGAGATTTGCAGGACCTTGCATAAGTCCCTCATCACCTTACTCATAAAAGGTGTTCCCTGGTCAGTCGGGATCTCCTTTGGTAAACCTGTATAGGAAAATACATGGACCAATTCGTGGGCTATATTTTTTGTGGAGGAGTTTCTCAGGAGAATTGCTTCAGGGTAGCGTGTGTTATAGTCCAGGATGACCAATATGTATTGATGTCCACAATTTTCACCAGGGCAGCACGGTGGCTCAGTGGATAGCACTACAGCCTTGCAGCGCTGGAGTCCTGGGTTCGAATCCCACCTAGGACAACATCTGCAAGGAGTTTGTATGTTCTCCCCGTGTTTGCGTGGGTTTCCTCCGGGTACTCCGGTTTCCTCCCACACTCCAAAAACATACAGATAGGGAATCTAGATTGTGAGCCCCATCGGGGACAGCGACGATAATGTGTGCAAACTGTAAAGCGCTGCGGAATATGTTAGCGCTATATAAAAATAAAGATTATTATTAAAATAAAGATTATTATTATTATTATTCACCAGGGAACCGACCAAGTCCATAGAAATTCTCTCTCATGGCACTTCGATGATGGGCAATGGCACGAGGGGACTCCAAAAGTGAGAGGTGGGGCGGTTAACTGACATGTAGGGCAGGACCTGCAATAGTTTAATATTTCCCAGTGACACCCAGGTCAATAGAACCTCTTCACAATCTGTTCCTGCGTTTTTTTCCACTCCCAGATATCCCCCCAAGATGTGTGAATGGGTCATGTCCAACACCTTCCATCTATAGGGGCTCGCACTAGTAACTGTTCCACCAGCTCCTCCCTCACTTTTGTGACCCGATACAACAACTCCCCACTCATCATAAAATAGGTAAACCTTGCGTCAGTCCCCCGGCTCCTTTGCAACCCCATTAATGACAGTGACATTGGTAGAGGCTTCTTTCAGAGTTGGGTCCCTATGTTGGGCAGTCTCGAAATTCTCACCGATCACCCCTAACTCCGGAATGTCACACACATGGGACACTTCCTCCTCATCCCCCACATGGACACAAAAGGGAAACCCATCTACCTCTGAGTGTTGTGATACCTTATTAGGGTTCACTGGTTCCCTTTTCGCTCCAGCGAAATCAGAACCATTCCCCACAGATCCCAAAATAAACAAAAGTCCCAGCCTATAATAATAGAGTGCAACAAGTCCCGAACGACGCTGACTTCATGGGACTCAGTGCCGTGGGCCGTTTCAATGTCCACTCTTGCCATAGGGTAGTCCTTAGCATCATGATGTATGCACCGAACGCCAGCCTTTTTGCCAGGGATCAGTTGGAGAGGAAAAGTGGCCCTCACGAGGCTCACTAAACTCCCGGAGTCTAGCAGTGCCGTTACCTCTGGACCGTTCACCTTTGCGGGACACGCTTGAGGCCCCTAGTTGGATGGAGAGTTCACACTGCAGGCCAGATATGCATAATATGAACTACGGCGTCCTATGCTGCAGTCCATCTGCTTGAGGGCCAGGGGACAACGGGCGGCTATATGTCCTGACCCGTGGCACCTCCAGCAAATAACATCACCCGTAGGGATCTTTGGCACCTCCTCCCCCGCCCCTTGGATCTTGGATGCCCCACATCCTTTAGGGTCTCCACTCCCTTTTGGGAACCGCAGTATGGATTTGGATGCCTTCCCATGGAACCTTCAAACCCCTGGTATCTCTCGACCAGTACGACCAGTTCATCTGCATTTTGGGGATCACCCTTTGCAACCTAAGTCTGTATGGGCCTCGGAAGGGAGTGAACAAACCAGTTCATCACCACCCTTTCTACCATCTGTGCAGGCGTAGAGGAATCTGGCTGCAGCCACTTCTGGACCAGGTGCAACAGGTCAAATATTTGGGAGTGCAGTGGTTTGTCCCGGTGATTCGCACAATGGTGAACCCGCTGTGTCCTGACAGTCATTGTCACCCCCAAGCGTGCAAGAATCTCAGTTTTTAGCTTGCCATACTCTTTGGAGCCTGCAAAGCTAAATCATAGTATGCTTTCTGGGGTTCTCAACATCATCCCCAGGAGTGATTTTCTGCAAAGCCCGTCTTACGCCTTCTGGATGTGGACGTCATCAGCCGGACCTGGGGTTAGGGCGCTCGTCCTGCCCTGGATGGCGGTTGCAGAAGCTGCATCTGCTGCCGTTGCTCCTGCTGGCTCTGCTGGATCTGCTGTAGCAACAACCTCTTGGTCTCTTGCTGTTGCTCCTGCGACTGGACCAGGTGTTTCAGCAGGTCCTCCTTTTTGTCTGGCAATGCCTGCTGGTTTGCTACAGACTTAACCCAGGACATGCAGTCCTTCCTGTAGCAGTCTCGTGTCTCTGCTGGGAAAGTTGCCCACATGTTTAACACCAATTGTAGGTGTTGTACTCAGTCGGGTGCTACTGGAGGAAAACAGGAGGCACATTCCTTTAAAAGTTCATGTGGGTTTATTGCCTCATAAACCCCAGAAGCACAAACAGAAAGTAATCAGCCTTTAAATCAGGCAAAACAAAATACAAATGTCCATAGCAGGGCTCTGCTTCACCAGGTCTGTGGGCACACAGGCAAGGGTAATGTCCAGTACTCAGGCTCGGACTGGAGCCAAACACACATGAGGCCTTCTCCTTCCCAACACAAAGACCATGTGCCAAAAACAGCATCCATTATAAAGCTGTAACCACACCTAGAGGTGGGGGTTTGTGGGTAGCCAAACCCGCCCATCTGTCATAGCTACCCGCAACCCGGTCTCAGATGCAACAAACAAACCCCTTAGTGCTTTCATGCACTAGAGAAAATACTCCGGGTTACATCACAGAGACAAGCCATCTCTGTGACACATACCTCCATCAACTATGCGACCATTAGCCACACTACAATATATATATATATATATGTATATATATATATATATACTGTATATTGTTTCTATCTTTGTATGAGTGTTCAGGACATGACTTCAAATCAGTCCTGATTCTGAAACTCCATTGTATATATTGGTACTTTTATACAGGTTTAGGTGTGGGTTAGAGATGGGTAGGGTGTAGTTCTGTTTTGTGTGAATAGGGAAAAAGAGTAAGGTTCCCTAGGGATGTGTCCCTTCATTGTCTAAGGTATTTGCCACTAGCAATGAATGTCAGGTAGAGTCAGACGGTGTTTCATCCCGCAGTCAACTTAGGTATTGTAACATCACTCCCTATTCAAGAAATTCTGATCTGCCTAGTAAAGATCTGCATATTTATCCATCAAAGAAGCTCATCAGCGATTTTCAATCAAGACTACAGGAGAAGTGTGTGAAGGAAAGTCGTGCCTGAAGTAAAGTTGTGCCTGAGGGAAGTCGTGCCTCCACTGGAAGAATTCCGTGAGGACAAACTACTAACTATGAGACCTGGCAGTCTCATCACGATAAACATACTCAAAATCCTGCAAATCAAGCTGCAGAAGAGGAATGCAAAGTCTGGCAGGGTTAGGGGTGTACACAGGATGGCATTGGCTGACCAATGTACTATGAGGGTGAAGCCATTCCAGAGTCTGACCAGTCAAACTTGGAGAAAGACGACTTTGGGTATGGTGGATACTTGAATATTGGCAATGCAATGATCATCGTTGACTTTGATAACCAAAAGATTTTGATTATGAGAAAGATCCAGGAAGAAGTCTGTGTATTCTGTGGATGGAGGCGTTGGGTTACGGTGAACAGCAGGGAAAAGCTGATGGCCGCATGAGTGATGTCTATGTACCTAAGTGCAGAGTTACACTTTATTCCACCCTGAACTGTTGCCAGGTAGGTTAGGGTTGAGCAGATAAATATATATACCAGCACCACACTTTCCTCAAATTTCATTGTTATGTTCTCGATAACAGGGGGGTTCTAAAGTGAAGTGCTCTAAAATAGGTATGCTTGTATATATGTATTTGCGTACTACCATCTGTCACGCTCACGTCCTGGCTGATGGGCGTGAGCCAAGGGGGTTGTGGCCCCACTGTGCCACAAACCAGACTATCCTGGAAGGGGTGTGACTGGGACAGCTGCCTTGGTCTTCACTAGAGCCTCTGATGGTGAGGTCAGGCTTGTGTGGCAGGCAGCTGCCAGGTGCCACTCCAGGGTGGTGTCTGGCTGTGGCTGATGATCCCACTTGGGGAGACGGTGGCACGGCTGAGTCACTGGGCTGGCTGGCACGGATGAGACACAGGGCATGCTGGCACGGATGAGAGACAGGGCAGGCTGGCACGGATGAGACACAGGGCAGGCTGGCACGGATGAGAAACAGGGCAGGCAGGCCCTGTTCACACAGCAAATGCAGATATTGGAACTGACTGGAAGGAATGGTGTATGGAGCAACCGATAGAGACCTGGTCATGCAGGAAATGCAGATACTGGGACTGACTAGAAGGAATGGTATATGGAGGGACAGGTAGAGACCTGTTCACACAGGAGGAGAACCGCAAGACTGCGGAGAAGGGCTGTAGAGCCGCAAGAGATACTGCAGAGACTGTTATGTTTCGGTAACTGAGGAGTGCAGGTAAAAAAGGCAATACACCAGAGCAGTTGCAATCTATGAGATTGCAGTACCCTGACTAACCACCACAACTAGAGGCAGCCGTGGAGCGTTCCTACGTTGGTCCTAGACGCCTCGTCACAGCCTGAGAAACTAACTACACCTAAAGATAGAAATAGGAAAGCTATCTGCCCCGGAGCAGATCCCCAAAGAACATAGAAAGCCCCCAAACATGTAATGACTGTTAGACAAGAAGAAATACTGACAGACAGAAAATAGTATGAGCAAACGTTGGGGCCCAAACTAACTAAATAGAAAAGGATAGGAAGGGTACTTACTGCAATCCCAAAAAACCCTGCAAAGCACCAACTCTACTAATTTCAAAAACACCCGAGATCACACGACCTCTACCACCTAAATCAGCTCTCTGGTGCAACAAAATCAAAACAGCAGCCACTGAAGAAACTGGAAAAAGCAAAAGTACAAACATCAGTGGCTGAACTAAACTGAGAGGGCAAAAGCCCCCGGAGGGGACCCTGAAGGCCCCCACAGAAGTGCAGGACAAAATGCAAAAATAAAGCACAAAAACAAAAAGAAGAAAATGTCTTATCTGTTAGCAGGAGATGCAGACACGACACAGCAGGCTACAAGGGAAACAGGAATCATGGAGTGAGACCAGAACAATTGATCACCGGCAACCCTGATGGGAAGGCGACTCCCTTATATAAGACCAGTCAGTAACACCTGTTCCCACTCCTCACAATCTTCACTGGACAGTCCAGTACCGCTTGTAACACCAGAGGGAGCCTCTGCTCAGAACTCATTTCAAGTCCATTCACAACAAGAGGCAGGAGCAAAGCACAGCGAAACCGCAAGATATACGGAGAGGAGCTGCAGCAAGAGATTGCTGCAGCGACAGGAGCGAAGCAGAGCGGAACCGCAAGATATGCGGAGAGGAGCTGCAGCAAGAGATGGCTGCAGCGGCAGGAGCGAGGCAGAGCGGAACCGCAAGATATACGGAGAGGAGCTGCAGCAAGAGATTGCTGCAGGTGCAGTAGTGAAGCAGAGCAGAACCGCAGGAGTGCGGACAAGAGTTAGAGAGAGATACAAAGAGACCACAAGGCAAGACACAGCAGGGAATAAACCACAGACAAGGAGACCAAGAGACAAAGGTAGGACAGAGTTCAGACAAGGTAATGACATGAGACAAGGTACAGGGACAAAGACACCGGTACCAGGATATTCTGCCTCCTGGAGGGCGGACAAACAGGTACAAGGCAAAGCTAGGAGTGAAGCCTCCAAGAAGTAGGAACACAAAGCAAGACCTGGCAGCTCAGCAGCAAGGCACTAACTGAGTTACACATTGCACAGGCCAGAGGGCTAATGGTAATTGGTCAGTCAGCTGCACCCTAACTCCATAAGAACCAGACAGTTCTGGCGCTGCCCCCCTATGTACACAGCCATGAGACATGCAGCGAGCAAACAGAAAGCAAGAGGCACAGAGCCTGGAGCTGGCAGCTGACAGAAATCACAGCATGACCTGGAGCAGTGAGCAAGTAAGTATGTGAGGGATGGGAGGCCATGCAGTGATGCCAGCAGGGTTGTTACACCATCTATGAAAGTGCATATATATACTGTATGTGCTTATAATACCTTTCACCTAATACATGCCCCCATGTCTCCCCATGTTTTCCTCACATATAAATCTATGTCACCATATTGTTCCATTATTATACAGTGAAGAGCAAAAAGGTAACAATGTTTTCAACTTTTGACTTTCAGACTCCATATCTCACCATCCATTTCTGCTTTGAACGTGAGGTAGCCATCATTTTATAGACAATCATCTTGGCTATCTCATACATTAATTTAACTTGTAATTATTTAGCATATGATTAGTTATGCAGATTCTTGTCATGTAACTGCATGGTTACTGTTTTGCTCCTAAAGATCTAAATCTTAATTTTTATTATTTTGTTAGCATTTTGTAAATCCACCTTTGGCTTTCAACACTGCCTGAATCCTTCTGGTCATGCTCTCGATCAGATGCAAACGTGTGTGACCGAAATCTGATCCCAGGTCTCTTCTACACGTTCCCAAAGTTTGTGCCTACTGGTTGCCTCACTTGGGTATGTATTCAGTTTTTTCTACAATTCTACCCATAAATGTTTAAGTGGGTTGAGGTCTGGGGACTGTGTGGGCCAATCCAGCACCTCTACTTCATTGTCATTGAGCCATTACTTCGCCAATCTCGACATATGCTTCTGATCATTGTCCTGTTGGAACATCATGTCGTTCTTTTCATACCCATAGTACTTGAGTGTATGAAGTAACTCATCTTGTAGTATACTCGCATATAGCTCAGAAGTGAGACCACCCTCGATCCTGGTCAAGTATCCAACACCATTGGCTGTGAAACAACCCCATATCATCAGGCTTCCTCCACGGAACTTGACATTTCCTTCAATTTCTCAATCTGTTAGCCTCTTTTTCCCTTGTTTCTTCCAGACATATTTGCACCTATCAGAGCCTAGTCTGTTGCCTTTCATGTCATCACTCCAAATCACCCATTTCAAATCTTTAACCCCTTAGTGACAGAGCCATTTTGCAGCTTAATGACCGGGCCAATTTTTACAATTCTGACCAATGTCACTTTATGAGGTTATAACTCTGGAACGCTTCAACGGATCCCGCTGATTCTGAGATTGTTTTTTCATGACATATGGTACTTCAAGTTAGTGGTAAAAATTTTTTATATGACTTGCTTTTATTTATGAAAAAAACAGAAATATGGCAAAAATTTTGAAAATTTAGCAATTTTCAAAATTTCAATTTTTATGCCCTTAAATCAGAGAGATATGTCACACAAATTTCTTAATAAATAACATTTCCCACATGTCTACTTTACATCAGCACAATTTTGGGAACAAAATTTTTTTGTTACGAAGTTATAAGGGTTAAAAGTTGACCAGCGATTTCTCATTTTTACAACACCATTTTTTTTTAGGGACCACATCACATTTGAAGTCACTTTGAGGGGTCTATATGATAGAAAATACCCAAAATGATACCATTCTAAAAACTGCACCCCTCAAGGTGCTGAAAACCACATTCAAGAAGTTTATTAACCCTTTACGTGCTTCACAGGAACTGAAGCAATGTGGAAGGAAAAAATTGACATTTAACTTTTTTTGCAAAAACTTTACTTCAGAACCAATTTTTTTTATTTTCACAAGTGTTAAAAGAAAAAATGAACCACAAAATTTGTTGTGCAATTTCTCTTGAATACGTCGATACTCAAAAAGTGGGGGTAATCCACTTTTTGGGCGCACGGCAGAGGTCGCAAGGGAAGGAGCGCCATTTGACTTTTTCAACGCAGAATTGGCTGGACACCATGTCGTGTTTGTAGAGGCCCTGATGTATCTAAACCATGGAAACCCCGACAAGTGACCCCATTTTGGAAACTAGACCCCCTAAGGAACTTCTCTAGATGTGTGGTGAGCACTTTGAACCTCCAAGTGCTTCACAGAAGTTTATAACATAGAACAATGAAAATAAAAAAATCATATTTTTTCCACAAAAACGATCTTTTCACCCCAATTTTTATTTTCCCAAGGGTAAAAAGACCCCAAAAGTTTTTGTGCAATTTGTCCTGAGCATGCTGATACCCCATATGTCGGGGTAAACCACTGTTTGGGTGCATGGCAGAGCTTGGAAGGGAAGGAGCGCCGTTTGACTTTTTCAACGCAGAATTGGCTGGACTCCATGTCGCGTTTGTAGAGGCCCTGATGTGTCTAAACAGTGGAAACCCCCCCACAAGTGACCCCATTTTGGAAACTAGACGCCCTAAGGAACTTATCTAGATGTGTGGTGAGCACTTTGAACCCCAAAGTGCTTCACAGAAGTTTATAACGCCCAGGCGTGAAAATAAAAAATCATATTTTTTCCACAAACCTGATCATTTAGTCCCCAATTTTTTATTTTCCCAAGGGTAACAGGGGAAATTAGACCCCAAAAGTTGTTTTCCAATTTGTCCTGAGTACGCTGATTCCCCATATATGGGGGGACCACTGTTTGGGCGCACAGCAGGGCTTGGAAGGGAAGGAGCGCCGTTTGACTTTTTCAAACCAAAATTGGCTGGAATTGAAATTGGACACCATGTCGCGTTTGGAGAGCCCCTGATATGCCTAAACAGTGGAACCCCCCACAAATGACACTATTTTGGAAACTAGACCCCTTAAGGAACTTATCTAGATGTGTGGTGAGCACTTTGAACCCCCAAGTGCTTTACAGAAGTTTATAACGTAGAGCCATGAAAATAAAAAATATTTTTTTCCTCAAAAATTATTCTTTAACCCGCTATTTTTTTTAATTTCCCAAGGGTAACAGGAGAAATTGGACCCCAAAAGTTGTTGTGCAATTTTTCCTGAGTACGCTGATACCCCATATGTGGGTGGAACCATTGTTTGGGCACATGAGAGAGCTTGGAAGGGAAGGAGCGCCATTTTGTAATGCAGACTTTGATGGAATGTTCTGCGGGTGTCATGTTGTGTTTGCAGAGCCCTTGATGTGCCTAAACAGTAGAAACCCCCTGCAAGTGACACCATTTTGGAAACTAGAGCCCCCAAGGAGCTTATCTAGATGTGTGGTCAGCACTTTGAACCCCCAAGTGCTTCACAGAAATTTATAAACGCAGAGCCGTGAAAATAAAAAATCATATTTTTTCACCCCAATTTTTATTTTCCGAAGGGTAACAAAACCCCAAAAGTTTTTGTTCAATTTGTCCTGAGTACGATGATACCCCATCTGTTGGGGTGAACCACTGTTTGGGTGCACGGCAGTTCTCGGAAGGGAGGGAGCGCCATTTGACTTTTTGAACGCCAAGTCGTGTTTGGAGACCCCCTGATGTGCCTAAATAGTGGAAACCCCTCAATTCTAGCTTCAACCCTAACCCCAACACACCCCTAAACCTAATCCCAACCCTAATCCTAACCTAATTCCAACCCTAATTGTAACCATAATTGTAACCCTAACCCTAATTGTAACCCTAACCCTAATTCCAACCCTAACCCTAATTATAACACTAACCCTAAGGCTAAGTTCATTTTGCGTTTTACCAGCCCGTTCAACACATAGCATTATGCTATACCCGCTAGCACAGAGGAATCAGCAGATGATTCATCTGCGCTAGCGGTGACGAAGCCCAGACGCTGCAGGCCGCGTCCGAGGCTACGTCACTGAATGACGGCACGTCGCGAACGCATGCCGCTTTACGGTATGCGTCGTGATGTGCCCTCAAATGGGGGTGAATGGCAGCGTTAACGGACTGCGTTACACCGCAGTGTAACGAACTCCGTCTAACGGACTGCCATAACGCAGTATGAACCCAGCCTAACCCTAATGCTAACCCTAACCCTTATTATAACCCTAACCCTAGCCCTAACCCTAACCCTAATGGAAAAATGAAAATAAATATAATTTCTATATTTTATTATATGTCCCTAACTAAGGGGGTGATAAAGGGGGGGTTTATGTACTGTTTTTTTATTTTGATCACTGTGATAGTTTATCACAGTGATCAAAATGTACTTTCATTCATTCTTTTTTTTTAATCTGCCGCCAGGCAGATTCGTCGGGCTCACTGCGCATGCGCCTGCCATTTTTTTTCCAGCATGAAGGGGACGTGAGCCTGGCACCTGCCAGAGGACGGGGGACACCGGAAAGTCCGGGGGGGGATCGGGGGTACTGGGGACCCTAATTCTCTCCCCTCTGATGTGCGATCAGATCAGAGGGGAGAGAAATCTTTTTTTTTTTTGCGGTCGCCGTTGTACTCGGTATAACGGCGATCGCGACACCGGGGTCGGTAAATACCGACTCAGATCATGTTCTCTGGGGTCTCAGCTACCCCCGGCAGCCGAGACCCCAGAGAAAATTGCCCAAGCCCCCCAGCACATCGAGGCGGGCGCACTGAGCATGCGCCTGCCATTTTCTCCCCATTGCAGCATGGCGGTGGCACCGGGGGACACCGGAGGGCCCTGGGGCCAGAAGGGGTGGATCAGGGACCACAAGGGGGATCGGGGACCCTTTTTCTCCTCTGATGTCCGATCACATCAGAGGAGAGAGAAATTATATGGCACATAATTTTTTTTGTTGCGATAGCCGTTATAGGGTTAATAACGGCGATTGCAACATCGGGGTCGGTAAAAACCGACCCGATTCATGTTCTCTGGGGTCTCGGCTACCCCCGGCAGCTGAGACCCCGGAGAAAATCCGACTGCGGAGGGCGCTATTCACTTTTTCCACAGTGCCGTTAAATAACAGCACTGTGGTTTAAGTACCCTTAATGACCGCCGTGAAAAGGCGTAACGGCGGTCGTTAAAGGGTTAAATGTCCACTTTTTGTACTTGTTAAATGTCCACTTTTTGTACTTGTTTGCAAACTCGAACCAACGCTTATGACAATATTAAAATTGAGGCTTCTTCACCTTTTTTGGGCCACCATTCCCGACTTGTGTAATGGGCCTACATTAATCGTGTAATTAAGCCTGACATTAATAATTATTATACGGAATACCGCCCTGTAGCAGCTATAGATCTTCCCTAGAATCTGCCTCCAGATATCTTAACAGCTCATTTACATATTAAGAAAAATGTGGATTTCTCTGGAATAAGATATCAGATCGCAGATATCGAGATAGTGTTTTGTTCACATTCCTATGACCTACATGCCCATGTCCTACTGACAGATCCCTTTAAAGAAAAAATACCCCGTGCTATTGATCTTTATAGATGATCGCATTAGAAATTGACAATATCGGCTCTTTTAGTTTTATGTTGTACAGAGGTAGCAGACATTCTTCAGTTTAAAATATCAGAAAATGTCACTAAAAATACATCATAGTTGAAATCTAAAGTGTAAAGGAAATCCATGACAAACAGGGATCAAAAATCCATATTTATGTAAATGTAACAGTGTTAAAGGTAAAATTGATTTTTTTGCAATTTCTTTGTCAAATAGTAAAAGGGTCATGTTTTCCATTGGCGCTTGTCTGAATATGAAACGGCGGCTTAAAGATACATAAATCACATTGCAGCTTGACATATTGTAGATTGGCACATAGCTCCGAGTGATGACAATCTGCAAAATTGCAATGTCATGGGTCCAAGGTGGATTCAGTTGACTTACAATTGAAATCATATTGAGATGTTCAGGTGCTACTCAAGGTTTGCAGTTGGTTGAATTACAGCGATACCCTACGGGGCTGTTGGATCATGTTCACACATTTTCTGCCGCTTGATCTCTACAATCAATTAGAACAGACAGAGGGCAAACGCTGTGAAGTACAGTATCAAGGTCACTGAACATCTTACTAGAACATGCAAGTCCTCCCACCTATGGTGATCAGACCTCACATTGAGAGCTGCACTTAGGGAATATGTAAAAATCACTTACCGTATATACTCGCGTATAAGCCGAGATTTTCAGCCCATTTTTTAGGACTGAAAGTCCCCCTCTCGGCTTATACGCGAGTCATATACCAGGGGTCGGCGGGGGAGGGCGGAGCGGGGGTGTCGGATCATACTTACCCCTCTGCCGGCGCGTCTCTGCAGCCCCCATGCTTCTCCCACGATCTCCGGCTCCTTCCTGCAGCGGTCACATGGTACCGCTCATTAAAGTCATGAATATGCTCATATTCATGACTTTAATGAGCGATACCATGTGACCGCTGTAGGAAGGAAGAGCTGCGGAGACCGCCACGAGAAGAGGAGAGGCTGCAGAGAGTGACGCGCCGGCGGGGGGGTGAGTATAACGATATTCACCTGTCCCCCGGTCCACCGCTGCGCGCTGCTCCGACCTCCTCGTCAGACTCCTCTGGCTGTGAATGATCAGGCAGAGGGCGCGATGACGTGGTTAGTGTGTGCCGCGCCCTCTGCATGATCATTCACTGCCGAGGACCCGGAAGAGGGAGCAGCGCAGCGGTGGACCGGTACGGTGACAGGTAAATATCTCCAGTGCCGGGGCCCTGAGCGAACGGTGACACCGGCACCTGTCCCCCATAGCGCGCCAGTGTCCCCACCTGCTCAGGACACCGGCACCTGGCCCCCAGCGACGAGAGGTGAGTATGTCATTTTTTTTTTTAGCTGCAGCAGCAGCATAAGGGACCTATACTATGGAGCACATGGGGCATAATCTGTGGAACATAATTGGGCATAATCTGTGGAACATATGGAGGCATAATCTGTGGAACATATGGGGCATAATCTGTGGAACATAGAATCCTTTTTTTCAGCTTAATCCCTTTAATAAGGCCTCCTGGTCTGGGTCAAGGACCTCGTCCTGCTGCTCACCTGAGCAATGTTTCATCTCTTTATGTAGCCTCCTGGCCTGGGATAAGGACCTCCTCCTCCCCTCTGTCTCCGCCTGGCCCCCTGAATGAGATCCAGAATCCTGTTTCCCTTCAAAGCATACTATCTGATATATGGTCCTCTGTTTGCACACAACACCATTTCTATGCAAGTCTGCAAGCAGCTAGATCTTAGGTCTGTTACTTCTCAATGGCAATCCCTATCTGCTAACAAACAGGAAATTGCTTTCCTGTGTGCCCATGTAACAACTCCCATTCTTGGCTGTTGCTCAACTTTTAACCCTGTACTGCAGTGCGAAGGCGCTGGGCCTCTCTGACCTTTCCCGGCACCTGCGCACTGTAGTACTCTGCTCTGCCCTCAACAGGGCAGGCAAAGTACGCCTGCCCAGGAGCGTGCCAGAAGCAAGGAGGAGGACGTCATCGCTAGAAGATGGGAGGTGACGGAACCGGACCTGCAACGCCCATCGGACTGGATCGCATCGGGTCGCCACCCGGGTGAGTATAATATAACTCATTTTTCTTATCTTTCAGGTTACATCGGAGGCTTCCTACAACATTACAGAATGCTGTAGATAAGCCCCTGATGGCGGTGGCCGCAGTTTATATATGAAAAATGGGGTGACAGATTTCCTTTAACGCTCATCTTATCACTCAAAACTTCAGATTCGCAAGGAGCAAAAACCTTATTATTTCATTTAAGATCTATACAGAAACATAATCGGTTTACTTTTATTGCTTAATTATTTGGCTTTTTATCGTTCTATTCTTAAATTTTTTTCTGTTTAATTTTTTTTTTTTAAATTTGATTATGGGTGAAAACTGATTCACCAACACAGTAGTTCCGGAGAATTGCTTTCCAGCTGATGTCTAGATGTATAAGGATTGTCCCATAAATAACACACCTACTCACAGGATTGGTGATAAATGTATGATCACTATCACCCTCATGAGTGAATAAAACAGGCAGCAGGCGAGGAAAAGGGAGAGAAACAGGAGATCTGTAAGTGCAGTAGCCAACTGCTGAGTTTGTGGCTCATTAGCATACAGTTTCAACTAAGGACTTCTCTAAAACAGTGAAACAGATTTCTGCAAGAAAGATAAAAATGTAATCAGCATTAAAGCGCGTTTACTTATATGCCATTATTTTGGGGTATATAAAATCCTGATTCCAGGTTTTCTTTGATGGCTTCTTCTGGATGGTCCCCTCTTACTCTACAGTGACATTCTAAAATGTTACTGTGTTGTACGTCCTCAATGAGAAGGCAGAGACAGCATATTACCATTTCTACCTTCACGATCTCTGTATACACAGTGCTAATGATGGCATCTCCTCCTCCATATATAGTGGTCATGTGATCATTTTTTATAGGGAGGGAGTAGGAACTGCTGGGTCATAGGACATCCAGACAATTCTGCTAAGCAGCAAGGAGGCTACATTTCCCCTGTAACTGGGTCTAATATACTAGCACCAATTACAGGGGAAAAAAGATGAAAATATAAATATTGACATGCCCCACAAATGAACTTTTATGATCTTACGCGGGCACAAAATGTAAAACAAATGAAAAATAAAATGAATAAACAAATAAAACACCATTGTCAGTCCAAATTGCTGTTACTAGTTATGCCCTCTATAAAAAAAAAACATGTCCAATATATAAAAATAATTGTTACAGAATGGGGAATACATTTTTAAATGTGTTTTACTGGTCCTTTGTGATAATAAAAAAAATGGAAAAACAGACATTTAGACCTTGATCCATCATTTTTTTGTGTCCATTTTTTGTCTAGATTTGTGAGTTTTGAGCCTTTTTTCTTTAGAACCATTTCATTATTCTTTATGCGTATGTTATATGTGTTCACTTCTTTTATTGTTTGACGTTTTGTGGACAGAGTTTAGTGACTCCAGATGTTTTTGGCTGATTCATCAATTGCAACCTTTTAAAAGGATGCAAAACTTGTAATCGATAAGAAAAAGTAAGCGCAGCAAAAAATCGGGAGGGGTGCTACACAAAACTTACACAGACTAGAAGCATAGTAAGGACTGAGTAAATTTGAAAGGAAAGGAAAGTGTGCTGCTCACCCATAATTAATAATATAAATTTAATTGAAGACGATGGCACAAAAAAATATATCAACACAGACAGAAAGAATGTATTTAAAAACAATCAGAATATGTATGAGAAGTTGAAGGGGTAGAATATGATAGTCCAATAATTACTCCTTACTCAGGCTCTTACAAGTGTGTAACTAATAATATTACCCAAATTTAGGTATGTGTATGTTCTAGTAACATGATTAAGTACATACATACACCCAGAATAATTGATACAGTATATATAGAATAAATATGAGAAAACATACAGCGGGGAAAATAAGTGTTTGATACACTGCCAATTTGCAAGTTTCCCCACCCACAAAGGATGGAGAGGTCTGTAATTTTTATCATATGTACACTTCACCTGTGAGAGACAGAATTTAAAAATAAAATCCATAAAATCACATTGTAGGATTTTTACATAATTTATTTGCATGAAATAAGTTTTTGATACAATAGAAAAACAGAAGTTAATATTTGGTACAGAAACCTTTGTTTGCAATTACAGAGGTCAGACGTTTCCTGTAGTTCTTGACCAGGTTTGCTCACACTGCAGCAGGGATTTTGGCCCACTCCTCCATACAAATCTTCTCCAGATCTTTCAGATTTTGGGGCTGTCGCTGGTTAACATTGAAATTCAGCTCCCTCTAAAGATTTTCTTTTGGGTTCAGATCTGGAGACTGGTTAGGCCACTCCTGGATCTTGAAATGCTTCTTATGGAGCCACTCTTGTTGCCCTGGCTGTGTGTTTTGGGTCATTGTCATGCTGGAAGATGCAGCCAAAACCCATCTTCAAAGCTCTTACTGAAGGAAGGAGTACCCAAAAAAACAAAACAATATAAATCAAGGGGCATGTGATGGCACAGCATTTTATCTTAATTAACCAGATATCTATTTTAAGTAAAGGGTATGCCACACTGAACAATATCGCTAACGGGATCGCTAAAAAACGTCACTATTTAGCGATCCCGTTAGCGATATTGTTCAGTGCGGCATCTGCCAGCGACGAGCTTCCTGCTGTGATCTCGCTCGTCGCTGGAATCGTTCCGGACCCTATTTTCTCGTCGGCGCTCCCGCTGGGTAAGTATATATCGCTAGTGTGGCACCTTTTCTTAGCGATTTAGCGGTACTTTTGTACCGCTAAAGTCGTTAAGAAGATCGCTAACGGCGATAGCGTCGTTAACTATATCGCTAAATGTGGCCGCACTTAGCGATATAGAAACAATCCCGCTAGCGATCGCATTAGTATGCGTCGTTATCGTGATCGCTAGCGGGATTGTTTAGTGTGGCAGTACCTTTAGGCAGGAGGAATAGACTGTTATCTATATGTTGACTTTTGAATTTATATGTTTCTTTCTTGTTGGTCAAGTGTCTGAAATATTGACTCTTCTTGTAGGTTAAACTGATATTTCTAAATGGATGAATGGCTAATGTTATGCATCTTATATCAGCTCCTACAACTTATTGTCTGCTTTCTTTGCAAGACAGTCATGCACGGTCATTGAACAGTCATGTTTGCAAATATGCTGATTACATATTGTCCAGGCCACCTAGTTTGTTGACTTCCAAAATAGGAGGAGTAAAAACTATGCAAATAGTTTACATAATCAAACAATGCAAGTTGGTCTCATCTCCATTCTTCACCTTTACCTGTGAATGCTGGATGAAGGACATTTGTTAACTATAAAAGGATAGACACTCCATATACAGGTATACCTCTAGACATCCAGAGAGTCAAGAGATCCAGAGATCCAAAGAACCAGAGACTCTCTATGGGTCTGCAGCCAAGACATCATGGCTCCATCACGAGAGAAACAGATTTGTCATTCTACAGGATGTCAGCTTAGGGGACGACAGCCAGGGCTGGAAGAATACAGATGTGCTTCATTGGTCATCTGTTAGAAATGAATTCTGAGCAGAAGCTCCCTCTGGTGGTTACAAACAGTACTGAACCATTCAATGAGGATTGGCAATCAGGAATCACAGAATGGCTGGATATAAGGGAGGTTTCCCCCCATCATGGTTGCCGGTGATCAATTGTTCTTGTCTCAACGTTGTTTCCTGGTTCACTTGGAAGCTTGCTGAGTCTTGCCTCTTCTCCTGTTCTCAGATAAGATATTTTCTGTTTTTTGTTTTTGTGCTTGCCATTTGCATATTTCTCTCCATTTCTGTGAGGTTGGCCAGGTTCCCCTCCCTGGGGGGCTTGGGCTCCTCTCGGTTCCTCTGGAGCCACTGTTGTTTGTTCATTTGCCTTTTCCAGTTTTTTCAGTGGCTGCGGCTGAGTTTTGTTACACCAGAGAACTAATTTAGGTGGTAGAGGTCGTGTGATCTCAGGTGTTTTTGCAATTAGTAGCGTTGGCTTTTTTTAGTGTTTTTTGGATTGCAGTAAGTATCCTTCCTATCCTTTTCTGTCTAGGCAGATTGGGCCCCAGCGTTTGCTCATACTATTTTCTGTCTGTGTCTGTATTTCCTCTTGTCTAACTGCCATTACATGTTTGGGGGCTTCCTATTTTCTTTGGGGATCTGCTCCGGGGCAGATAGCTTTCCTCTTTCTATCTTTAGGTGTAGTTAACTTCTCAGGCTGTGACGAGGCGTCTAGGACCAACGTAGGAACGCTCCACGGCTGCCTTTAGTTGTGGTGGTTAGTCAGGGTACTGCAATCTAGTAGATTCCAACCTCTCTGGTGTATTGCCGTTTTTGCCTGCTCTCCTCAGCTACCAAAACATAACAGTCATCGCTGAACTATGGATACATTTGGGGTAATCAGGGTTTGGACCCACTGGTCGCCTGAGCCCCATGGATACATTTGTGGGGGCCAGGAATGGGACCCGCCGGTTGCCTGGCTCCATGGAGATGTTTGGAGAAGCCAGGTTGTGATCCTCCAGTCAACTGGCCTTGTAACTCAATGGACTGTCATCTTCCTAAGCTTTTCAATACTTCCACCATGTGCACGCCACAAGTGAAGTAGTTGGCCCTGGAAGCTCTGCAGTTACAGCTGCTCTTATCCCGGCGAGTCAGTGGAAGGGTGAGACTCTGTAATTTTGCACCATCTTGGTTATTTTGCTAGGACTGTTCTTTGTGTTATTAGCCTGTTTGTGGATCAATATAGTATTGCCACACTGTTTCATCCTCACCCTGTGTTGTCTGAGTAGTATTATACCCACGGTGAAAGAGAGATTGGGCACTTGGTGGCATGATTCCTGGTCCATGCGGTTTTGGCTAGCGGACTAGGGCACCCGCTTACCCCAGTTTGTCGAAAGGGCACACACCGAGGAAATTAAATTGGCCAAAGTCCAGTGGGAAAAAGAGTCTTTGTAGTCAAAAGTAAAAAGGTCTTTGTGTATGAAGCTAATGCAAATGGCACAATAAACGTCCCATATAAGTATAATAAAATAAGCAATACTGACAAGGAACTAAAAGATATATATATATATATATATATATATATATATATATATTGTAGCCTTTCCGGGGGGGTTTAGCTCTAGGATCGCTGTCTGGGTAGACAGAATGGCACGGAAACAGTTCATTCAGACAGCAGTTTGGTGAAAACTGGCCGCAACCAGTTTTATTAAAGTCCACAGCACACAGATAAAAACAAATCATAAACAGAAAACCTGGGCTTGTCTAGCCACTAGATTACACTTAGATAGATGGCCCTCTCTATCCGGGACCCAGACTCTACCAGTCTGTGCCCAAAACAACACATATCACATATGTTACCAGTATGGAGTTTCACAGACACTCCTCTTTATGTCCGAAGGCAACTCCAATATCCAGACTTGAGAGAGGTCACCTCCTATTCAGTCGCTATTCGCACGGATTCTCACTGCGACTACTCCTGTGTCCGGGGTACTTCCTGCACCCAGACTGAGATAGCTCACACTCTTAGAGACTGCTTCCTTGTGCCAGGACACCTCCCTGTGTCCGGGCTAAAGACAGCTCCCACACTCTTGGAGACACCTTCTGTGTCTGGACCCCTTGTCCAGACTGAATGAGCTCCCTGACTGTGCTCACAAGCACCTACTTCTGGCTTCCTAATCAACACCTGAGTGGATTCAGGTCTGAGCTGCAAGCGTGTACTGAATGGCAGGTGTAGTGACCTTTCTTTACCACCAGGTTTACAAAGCCACACATTTCGCTCATACCAGTCAGCAAGGTACTTAGGTGAAATATACACCTCATTCACCACATATTCCTTCACTGTCTCACATATCCCCTCCCTCTTCTCCAGACCGGAGGGCTGGTCAACAATCCAACAGAGACAGTGAACTCTGGACCAGTCATGGCCCTCATCAGCTTCATCCTCACCTGAAGCATCCGCACTACCCTGTACCCTCCCAGGCCTATACTCTCTGCGGGCCTCGGGTATCCTGCACTGCTTCATCTTGACCTTAGTGCCAGCCTCAGTCTCGGTATAGTGGCTCACCAGATAAGTACGACCCGGCACGTCAGAACAGCTCTGCTGATTCTTCCTCAGAAACTTTCGTACCTCCTGTTTTTGGGGCACTGACCCTGTGTCACCAACTGTTACAGGAGGTATAGGGGTTTTCTCTAATTCCTCCTGAACTTTCTTTAGCACATCTACTTTCTTAAATATCCGTTGATTCATAAATTCTACCTCACAGAACCCAAGCGCCTCTGTCATGGTCTCTGACCATTCCGAGCCACACTGTTCAAACGATTGGCACTGTAGAGGGAGCTGATCGTTTTTCTTGGTCGGTACACATAATTTATCCTCTTCTGGTACAGGCTCACTTTGCATAAGACTCAGAGCTCTTACTTCTTTCTCCAGGAGATCCTCATGGCTACGCATCTTCTCCTGTAGTTGTTGGACGTCCTTTACGTCTTCGGCCCTTTCTTCAGGCTCTTCTGGTAGGACATGCTCAGAAGCCCTACCATCAGTCTTCTTTTCCACCATGTTCTGCATCCCATCTGAGCTCCCGTGTATCTGCAGCGGCAACGGAGCGACACATCGCCCCTCCCACTCACTGGGACGTGGTTCAAGTGTAGACTCCATGAAAATGCGCCTGAGCTCACCAAGGCCAACCCGAGGTCTCAAAATCTCATCTTGGGATTTATCCAGATCCTTTGGGTCGCTCGAGAACTCCGATGGCGCACCGGGCGCCGAACTTCCGGCCCGAGCTTCGCGAGTCGCAGCCACGGATCCGGACAGTACACCGTCCACGCCGCTGTCTCCAACAGAAACATATTCCGGGGCAGAGTCATTCCCCACATCTTCAGTCTTGTTCCTCACAGCTTCACTTGAGACATCAGCCTCTGGTGAGGCACCTGGCCTGGTGTCCACCACTTCCATGGCTTTCTCCACCTCTGCAGTATCACCTTCCGAGTCCTTGGCATGATGCAGATCCACACCACACACTGACAACTTCTCATCTTCAACAGCATCCACTTGTGCTGTGTTCAGTTTCAGAGTCCTGCCTTTAAAGCTCAGCTCTCCTCCTTTCACCTTAGTCTTCGCCAGGGAACCGGCCAACTGTAAAACATCTCCAGATGCCATCTTCTGTCTGGCTGTAAGGTCAGCATCAGCTTTCTTCTCAGGACTCTCAACCTCCTCTGCTACCATGCCTTCCTCATTTGCACTGGTTGCTTTATGGTCATCAGATAATTCACTATCACTATCTGACCCCTTTTTCTCAGCCACATCTGGCTCACTGTCAGGGCTATACACTTCATTTTCATTCACATCCTGCTCACTGTCAGGGTTATACAATTCATTTTCATTCATATCCTGCTCACTGTTAGGGTTGTACAATTCATTTTCATTCACATCCTGCTCACTGTCAGGGTTATACAATTCATTTTCATTCACATCTTGATCTGGAACCTTAGTTAACATGTCATCCACAACATTAACTTCACCATCTGGTCCCTCAAGTATGTGACTATGTGACAACCCCAGCACTATACTTCTATATAGTTCAGGCACTAGGAGCTGACTCACAACCTCTCCCTGGACTTCAGTGTTTATGGCAACATGAGAGAACCTCTCCTCAGAGTCAGGCTCCTGGGAAACCTCATTTAGAACAATCATATTTTCCTGTGCTGTTTTAAGAGAGGGTTCTCGCCACTGCTCACTCTCAAAACCGTCACAGGACACAGGCAAGTCAGGGACACTCGGTTCCCGAGAACCACCATCCTCGTCTCCCAACATCACCTGCAAAGAAATTTCATCTTTATCACGGTCATCATCAGTATCATCACTATTATGATTAGCATCATTATCATTATCAATATTATCATGGTCATCATCATTATCACATAAGTTTAACGGCCCACTAGCATTGTGTTCCGCCCCTCGGGACTGCGCACCCTCAGTAGGAGCTTCATCACACTGTCCATCAGAAACATTTTTCCCCCAGAGATCCTTAGACCGGGGAAAGTCATTACCCAATATAACGGGGTGCACCAGGGTCTTCACTACCCCTACTTCATATGAAACCTCCCCGAGTTTGGGGACCAAGTCCACGGCAGTCTCTGGGTAGACTTTGGTGTCTTCATGGATGTACACCACACTCAGGTGCTTATCAGGGATGAAGTCCCTATCACTCAGGCTGTCACATACGGAAGTCACTGGACTCTCTGAGTCCAAGAGGGCCTGTGCTGGGCAGTCACTTACAACCACCGGGGACCCCTGTGGTCCAGTCTCTTCGGCTGAGGTGGACACACACACAGGTTCTGCGCAGAGAGAGAGAGATCTGCCATCATCACAACACATAGGCTCCCCCTCTATTGGACAGTTGGCTGCAATTTCACGCCAGCTCCAACACTGTCCATCACACTCTCCCACCCACATGTCCCCTCGGGCCTGAACCCGCTTATCAGCATACCCCATGTCCCCAACAGCTGGAACGCTCTTACCGCGAGAGTTCAGCGTCCGGGAACTCCGAAGTGACGACCTCTCAGACGGCTGTACCTCAGGAGGACGTGCTTGGGTGTAGCGGTCCACTATCACCTTTTCAACTCCATAATCAGGCCTGCTGACTGCAGACTCCCAACTGTATCTCCAGTCACGAACTCCCCTGGCACGGGCTGTCACCGTAACACCCAGCCGGGTAAGAATCGCCGCTTTCAACTTTGCATAGTCTTCGCTGTCCTGCTTGCTCAGGTCAGCCCAGACTTTTTGGGGTTCCCCAATCAGATAGGGTACGACCGCCATGGCCCATTCAGATAGTGGCAGATTCTCCTTCTCTGCCAGTCTCTCAAACCTAGTAAGATATACCTCCACATCATCACGAGGTGTCATTTTTCTCAAGGACCGTCTTACCGCCTTCTTTATAGCGGACAACGCCGGTGCCTTCACAACATTACTTCGGGACGCGGCACCGAAATCCTTTTTTGGTGCTGTCATCTGCTCAACAAATAACCGGTTATTCTCCTGCTGCTGCTGCAGGAATTGCTGCTGGGCCTGTTGCATGTGCTGCTGGTGCTGCAGGCGCTGCTGCTCCATGCTTCGCTGGGCCTGCACCAGGTACTCAACGAGTTCCTCCATACTGCCGGACTCATCTGTCTCAACCACGGCAGTTTTATGTTGCACATTAACTTGTGCCATTTGTTCAAACAGCGCCTCCATGCTGTCATCCATGCTGTCAGACTTCTCTGTCTTAACAACGGCAGTCTTCACTCAAGACATACACACTACACAGCTTTTTTTCCACAGAAAATTCAGCCTTGCTGTGCAACCACTTTTTTTTTTTTTTTTTTTTCTGTGCAAAGTCTATTAGGGCTACTGTCTCTTTAAGACTGCTCCACAAACTTTTCTTTTGCTGCTGCACATTCCACAGTCATTTTCACAACAAGTTCAGCTTTGCTGTGCATACATTTTCTTTCTGCAGACCCTATCAGGGCCACTGTCTCTCCAAGACTGCTCCAAACAGACGTTTCTGCTGACACACTTTTTTTTTTTCTGTTGCTATTTCAATAGACTTCACCTTTAATGCTGTCTCTCGCCACTGTGCTGCATGCACACTCCAGCACTAACTGTACCAGGCCCTGCGCTGCCCCAGCATTCTCCGCCAATTGTAGCCTTTCCGGGGGGTTTAGCTCTAGGATCGCTGTCTGGGTAGACAGAATGGCACGGAAACAGTTCATTCAGACAGCAGTTTGGTGAAAACTGGCCGCAACCAGTTTTATTAAAGTCCACAGCACACAGATAAAAACAAATCATAAACAGAAAACCTGGGCTTGTCTAGCCACTAGATTACACTTAGATAGATGGCCCTCTCTATCCGGGACCCAGACTCTACCAGTCTGTGCCCAAAACAACACATATCACATATGTTACCAGTATGGAGTTTCACAGACACTCCTCTTTATGTCCGAAGGCAACTCCAATATCCAGACTTGAGAGAGGTCACCTCCTATTCAGTCGCTATTCGCACGGATTCTCACTGCGACTACTCCTGTGTCCGGGGTACTTCCTGCACCCAGACTGAGATAGCTCACACTCTTAGAGACTGCTTCCTTGTGCCAGGACACCTCCCTGTGTCCGGGCTAAAGACAGCTCCCACACTCTTGGAGACACCTTCTGTGTCTGGACCCCTTGTCCAGACTGAATGAGCTCCCTGACTGTGCTCACAAGCACCTACTTCTGGCTTCCTAATCAACACCTGAGTGGATTCAGGTCTGAGCTGCAAGCGTGTACTGAATGGCAGGTGTAGTGACCTTTCTTTACCACCAGGTTTACAAAGCCACACATTTCGCTCATACCAGTCAGCAAGGTACTTAGGTGAAATATACACCTCATTCACCACATATTCCTTCACTGTCTCACAATATATATACAGTACAGACCAAAAGTTTGGACACACCTTCTCATTCAAAGATTTTTCTGTATTTTCATGACTATGAAAATTGTACATTCACACTGAAGGCATCAAAACTATGAATTAACACATGTGGAATTATAGACTTAACAAAAAAGTGTGAAGCGACTGAAAATATGTTTTATATTCTAGGTTCTTCAAAGTAGCCACCTTTTGCTTAGATGACTGCTTTGCACACTCTTGGCATTCTCTTGATGAGCTTCAAGAGGTAGTCACCGGAAATGGTCTTCCAACAGTCTTGAAGGAGTTCCCAGAGATGCTTAGCACTTGTTGGCCCTTTTGCCTTCACTCTGCGGTCCAGCTCACCCCAAACTATCTCGATTGGGTTCAGGTCTGGTGACTGTGGAGGCCAGGTCATCTGGCGTAGCACCCCATCACTCTCCTTCTTGGTCAAATAGCCCTTACACAGCCTGGAGGTGAGTTTGGGGTCATTGTCCTGTTGGAAAAAATGATGGTCCAACTAAACACAAACCGGATGGAATAGCATGCCGCTGCAAGATGCTGTGGTAGCCATGCTGGTTCAGTATGCCTTCAATTTTGAATAAATCCCCAACAATGTCACCAGCAAAGCACCCCCACACCATCACATCACCTCCTCCATGCTTCACTGTGGGAACCAGGCATGTAGAGTCCATCCGTTCACCTTTTCTGCGTCGCACAAAGACACGGTGGTTGGAACCAAAGATCTCAAATTTGGACTCATCAGACCAAAGCACAGATTTCCACTGGTCTAATGTCCATTCCTTGTGTTCTTTAGCCCAAACAAGTCTCTTCTGCTTGTTGCCTGTCCTTAGCAGTGGTTTCCTAGCAGCTATTTTCTCCTCTTAACAGTTGTTGTAGAGATGTGTCTGCTGCTAGAACTCTGTGTGGCATTGACCTGGTCTCTAATCTGAGCTGCTCTAAACCTGCGATTTCTGAGGCTGGTGACTCGGATAAACTTATCCTCAGAAGCAGAGGTGACTCTTGGTCTTCCTTTCCTTGGGCGGTCCTCATGTGAGACAGTTTCTTTGTAGCACTTGATGGTTTTTGCAACTCCACTTGGGGACACTTTCAAAGTTTTCCCAATTTTTCGGACTGACTGAACTTCATTTCTTAAAGTAATGATGGCCAATCATTTTTCTTTATTTTGCTGCTTTTTTCTTGCCATAATACAAATTCTAATAGTCTATTCAGTAGGACTATCAGCTGTGTATCCATCAGACTTCTGCACAACACAACTGATGGTCTCAACCCCATTTATAAGGCAAGAAATCACACTTATTAAACCTGACAGGGCACACCTGTGAAGTGAAAATCATTTCCCGTGACTACCTCTTGAAGCTCATCAAGAGAATGCCAAGAGTGTGCAAAGTAGTCATCAAAGCAAAAGGTGGCAACTTTGAAGAACCTAGAATATAATACATATTTTCAGTTGTTTCACAATTTTTGTTAAGTATATAATTCCACATGTGTTAATTCATAGTTTTGATGCCTTCAGTGTGAATGTACAATTTTCATAGTCATGAAAATACGGAAAAATCTTTGAATGAGAAGGTGTGTCCAAACTTTTGGTCTGTACTGTGTGTGTGTGTGTGTGTGTGTATGTATGTATATATATATTGTAAGCTTTCCGGGGGGTTTAGCTCTAGGATCGCTGTCTGGGTAGACAGAATGGCACGGAAATAGTTCATTCAGACAGCAGTTTGGTGAAAACTGGCCGCAACCAGTTTTATTAAAGTCCACAGCACACAGATAAAAACAAATCATAAACAGAAAACCTGGGCTTGTCTAGCCACTAAATTACACTTAGATAGATGGCCCTCTCTATCCGGGACCCAGACTCTACCAGTCTGTGCCCAAAACAACACATATCACATATGTTACCAGTATGGAGTTTCACAGACACTCCTCTTTATGTCCGAAGGCACCTTCCATGTCCAGACTTGAGAGAGGTCACCTCCTATTCAGTCGCTATTCGCACGGATTGTCACTGCGACTACTCCTGTGTCCGGGGTACTTCCTGCACCCAGACTGAGATAGCTCACACTCTTAGAGACTGCTTCCTTGTGCCAGGACACCTCCCTGTGTCCGGGCTAAAGACAGCTCCCACACTCTTGGAGACACCTTCTGTGTCTGGACCCCTTGTCCAGACTGAATAAGCTCTCTGACTGTGCTCACAAGCACCTACTTCTGGCTTCCTAATCAACACCTGAGTGGATTCAGGTCTGAGCTGCAAGCGTGTACTGAATGGCAGGTGTAGTGACCTTTCTTTACCACCAGGTTTACAAAGCCACACATTTCGCTCATACCAGTCAGCAAGGTACTTAGGTGAAATATACACCTCATTCACCACATATTCCTTCACTGTCTCACATATCCCCTCCCTCTTCTCCAGACCGGAGGGCTGGTCATCCAGACCGGAGGGCTGGTCAACAATCCAACAGAGACAGTGAACTCTGGACCAGTCATGGCCCTCATCAGCTTCATCCTCACCACTGTCATAGCCAACATCAGTTTTCTCTTCATCTGAAGCATCCGCACTACCCTGTACCCTCCCAGGCCTATACTCTCTGCGGGCCTCGGGTATCCTGCACGGTTTCATCTTGACTTTAGTGCCAGCCTCAGTCTCGGTATAGTGGCTCACCAGATAAGTACGACCAGGCACGTCAGAACAGCTCTGCTGATTCTTCCTCAGAAACTTTCGTACCTCCTGTTTTTGGGGCACTGACGCTGTGTCACCAACTGTCACAGGAGGTATAGGGGTTTTCTCTAATTCCCCTGAACTTTCTTTAGCACATCTACTTTCTTAAATATCAGTTGATTCATAAATTCTACCTCACAGAACCCAAGCGCCTCTGTCATGGTCTCTGACCATTCCGAGCCACACTGTTCAAACGATTGGCACTGTAGAGGGAGCTGATCGTTTTTCTTGGTCGGTACACATAATTTATCCTCTTCTGGTACAGGCTCACTTTGCATAAGACTCAGAGCTCTTACTTCTTTCTCCAGGAGATCCTCATGGCTACGCATCTTCTCCTGTAGTTGTTGGACGTCCTTTACGTCTTCGGCCCCTTCTTCAGGCTCTTCTGGTAGGACATGCTCAGAAGCCCTACCATCAGTCTTCTTTTCCACCACGTTCTGCATCCCATCTGAGCTCCCGTGTATCTGCAGCGGCAACGGAGCGACACATCGCCCCTCCCACTCACTGGGACGTGGTTCAAGTGTAGACTCCATGAAAATGCGCCTGAGCTCACCAAGGCCAACCCGAGGTCTCAAAATCTCATCTTGGGATTTATCCAGATCCTTTGGGTCGCTCGGGAACTCCGATGGCGCACGGGCGCCGAATTTCCGGCCCGAGCTTCGCGAGTCGCAGCCACGGATCCGGACAGTACACCGTCCACGCCGCTGTCTCCGGCAGAAACATATTCCGGGGCCGAGTCATTCCTCACATCTTCAGTCTTGTTCCTCACAGCTTCACTTGAGACATCAGCCTCTGGTGAGGCACCTGGCCTGGTGTCCACCACTTCCATGGCTTTCTCCACCTCTGCAGCATCACCTTCAGAGTCCTTGGCCTGATGCAGATCCACACCATACATTGATAACTTCTCATTTTCAACAGCATCCACTTGTGCTGTGTTCAGTTTCAGAGTCCTGTCTTTCACCTTAGTCTTCGCCAGGGAACCGGCCAACTGTACAACATCTTCAGATGCCATCCTCCGTCCGACTGCAAGGTCAGCCTCAGCCTTCCTCTCAGGACTCTCAATCTCCTCTGCTACCATGCCTTCCTCACTTGCACCGGTTGCTTTATTGTCATCAGATGACTCACTATCACCACCACTATCCCTGTCTGACCCCCTTTTCTCAGCCACATCTGGCTCACTTTCAGGGTTATACAATTTATTCTCATTCACATCCTGCTCACTGTCAGGGTTATACAATTCATTCTCATTCACATCCGGCTCACTGTCAGGGTTATACAATTCATTCTCATTCACATCTTGATCTGGAACCTTAGTTAACATGTCATCCACAACATTAACTTCATCATCTGGTCCCTCAAGTATGTGACTATGTGACAACCCCAGCACTACACTTCTATATAGTTCAGGTACTAGGAGCTGACTCACAACCTCTCCCTGGACTTCAGTGTTTATGGCAACATGAGAGAACCTCTCCTCAGAGTCAGGCTCCTGGGAAACCTCATTTAGAACAATCATATTTTCCTGTGCTGTTTTAAGAGAGGGTTCTCGCCACTGCTCACTCTCAAAACCGTCACAGGACACAGGCAAGTCAGGGACACTCGGTTCCCGAGAACCACCATCCTCGTCTCCCAACATCACCTGCAAAGGAATTTCATCACTATCACAGTCATCATTATTATCAACATCATTATCATGACTATGATCAGTATTATCATCACTATCATTACCAGCATCAGCACCATTTTCATGGTCATCATCATTATCAGGTTCATCATCATCATTAGCATTATCATCATCATTATCACATAATTTTAACATCCCACTAGCATCGTGTTCCGCCCCTCGGGACTGCGTACCCTCAGTAGGGGCTTCATCACACTGTCCATCAGAATCACCCTCCCCCAGAGATCCTTAGACCGGGGAAAGTCATTACCCAATATAACGGGTTGCACCAGGGTCTTCACTACCCCCACTTCACATGAAATCTCCCCGAGTTTGGGGACCAAGTCCACGGCAGTCTCTGGGTAGACTTTGGTGTCTCCATGGATGCACACCATACTCAAGTGCTTATCAGGGATGAAGTCCCTATCAATCAGGCTGTCACATACGGAAGTCACTGGACTCTCTGAGTCCAAGAGGGCCTGCGCTGAGCAACCATTTGTAACCACCGGGGACACCTGTGGTCCAGTCTCTTCGGTTGCGGTGGTCACACACACAGGTTCTGCGCAGAGAGAGAGGGATCTGCCAACATCACGGCACATAGGCTCCCCCTCTAGTGGACAGTTGGCTGCAATTTCACGACATCTCCAACACTGTCCATCACACTCTTCCACCCACATGTCCCCTCGGGCCTGAACCCGCTTATCAGCATACCCCATGTCCCCAACAGCTGGAACGCTCTTACCGGGAGAGTTCGACGTCCGGGAACTCTGAAGTGACGTCCTCTCAGACGGCTGTACCTCAGGAGAACATGCTCGGGTGTAGCGGTTCACTGTAGGACATGCTCGGGTGTAGCGGTTCACTACCACCTTTTCAACTCCATAATCAGGCCTGCTGACTGCAGACTCCCAACTGTATCTCCAGTCATGAACTCCCCTGGCACGGGCTGTCACCGTAACACCCAGCCGGGTAAGAATCGCCGCTTTCAACTTGGCATAGTCTTCGCTGTCCTGCTTGCTCAGGTCAGCCCAGACTTTTTGGGGTTCCCCAATCAGATAGGGTACGACCGCCATGGCCCATTCAGATAGTGGCAGATTCTCCTTCTCTGCCAGTCTCTCAAACTAGTAAGATATACCTCCACATCATCACGAGGTGTCATTTTTCTCAAGGACCGTCTTACCGCCTTCTTTATAGCGGACAACGCCGGTGCCTTCACAACATTACTTCGGGACGCGGCACCGAAATCCTTTTTTGGTGCTGTCATCTGCTCAACAAATAACCGGTTATTCTCCTGCTGCTGCTGCAGGAATTGCTGCTGGTACTGCTGCATTTGCCGCTGGTACTGCCGGCGCTGCTGCTCCATGCTCTGCTGCATGCTTCGCTGGGCCTGTACCAGGTACTCAATGAGCTCCTTCACACGGCCGGACTTTCTGTCTCAACCACGGCAGTTTTATGTTGCACATTAACTTGTGCCATTTGTTCAAACAGCGCCTCCATGCTGTCATCCATGCTGTCAGACTTCTCTGTCTTAACAACGGCAGTCTTCACTCAAGACATACACACTACACAGCTTTTTTCCACAGAAAATTCAGCCTTGCTGTGCAACCACTTTTTTTTTTTTTTTTTCCTTTGCAAAGTCTATTAGGGCTACTGTCTCTTTAAGACTGCTCCACAAACTTTTCTTTTGCTGCTGCACATTCCACAGTCATTTTCACAACAAGTTCAGCTTTGCTGTGCATACATTTTCTTTCTGCAGACCCTATCAGGGCCACTGTCTCTCCAAGACTGCTCCAAACAGACGTTTCTGCTGACACACACTTTTTTTTTTTTTTCTGCTGCTATTTCAATAGACTTCACCTTTAATGCTGTCTCTCGCCACTGTGCTGCATGCACACTCCAGCACTAACTGTACCAGGCCCTGCGCTGCCCGCATTCTCCACCAATTGTAAGCTTTCCGGGGGGTTTAGCTCTAGGATCGCTGTCTGGGTAGACAGAATGGCACGGAAACAGTTCATTCAGACAGCAGTTTGGTGAAAACTGGCCGCAACCAGTTTTATTAAAGTCCACAGCACACAGATAAAAACAAATCATAAACAGAAAACCTGGGCTTGTCTAGCCACTAAATTACACTTAGATAGATGGCCCTCTCTATCCGGGACCCAGACTCTACCAGTCTGTGCCCAAAACAACACATATCACATATGTTACCAGTATGGAGTTTCACAGACACTCCTCTTTATGTCCGAAGGCACCTTCCATGTCCAGACTTGAGAGAGGTCACCTCCTATTCAGTCGCTATTCGCACGGATTGTCACTGCGACTATCCTGTGTCCGGGGTACTTCCTGCACCCAGACTGAGATAGCTCACACTCTTAGAGACTGCTTCCTTGTGCCAGGACACCTCCCTGTGTCCGGGCTAAAGACAGCTCCCACACTCTTGGAGACACCTTCTGTGTCTGGACCCCTTGTCCAGACTGAATAAGCTCTCTGACTGTGCTCACAAGCACCTACTTCTGGCTTCCTAATCAACACCTGAGTGGATTCAGGTCTGAGCTGCAAGCGTGTACTGAATGGCAGGTGTAGTGACCTTTCTTTACCACCAGGTTTACAAAGCCACACATTTCGCTCATACCAGTCAGCAAGGTACTTAGGTGAAATATACACCTCATTCACCACATATTCCTTCACTGTCTCACAATATATATATAGATAGGGAGCTACTGCAAAAATCGTAGTCCCATGGTTAGTAATGTATACATCAATGGTATATAAAGTGCCAGTGCATAGTAGTGTTTATACATATAGGGTCTAGTGCAAGACAATTAATCTCATAGAACTATATTGATGGCATTGTCAAATATATAGTTATGAAGGTATGAAGATTCATGCATAATTGTATGCGCACAAGAGTCAATCTCCATAATTACACATAGTTCCCAACTGTCAAGCACAGGTTAGTGTTAACACCTTGTGATGCGCAACATCCTATTGATTAAATTACTTTAAGGACTTACAGTTGCCAAGAGACTCCCTTTTCCGAGTGGCGCCCACCCCGCCGCACGTTTTGGCAACTGCCTTTGTCAGGGGAAGGCTGTTTGTTTCCCTTTACACTGGAGATTTATGAACTTTAGTAAATCTACCTGTTTGCACATAGACACTTTGTTGCTGTATATACCTGAGTCACTGCCAGAAAGTGAGTGATCCTTACAAAAAGAAGAAAGCCCATTTTTCGCTTTGCTCCAAATTCATGAATCCCATTCACCATTTTGATAAATTTGAGACCACATATGGCAACTGATACCACAAGATAAAAATGGGAAAATGACTTAACAAATGCAAATAACGAATTGAGGTTTTATTTTTCTTATTTATTGATATTGCACTTGTGAGACAGTGAAGGAATATGTGGTGAATGAGGTGTATATTTCACCTAAGTACCTTGCTGACTGGTATGAGCGAAATGTGTGGCTTTGTAAACCTGGTGGTAAAGAAAGGTCACTACACCTGCCATTCAGTACATGCTTGCAGCTCAGACCTGAATCCACTCAGGGGTTGATTAGGAAGCCAGAAGTAGGTGCTTGGGAGCACAGTCAGAGAGCTCATTCAGTCTGGACAAGGGGTCCAGACACAGAAGGTGTCTCCAAGAGTGTGGGAGCTGTCTTTAGCCCGGACACAGGGAGGTGTCCTGGCACAAGGAAGCAGTCTCTAAGAGTGTGAGCTATCTCAGTCTGGGTGCAGGAAGTACCCCGGACACAGGAGTAGTCGCAGTGAGAATCCGTGCGAATAGCGACTGAATAGGAGGTGACCTCTCTCAAGTCTGGACATTGGAGTTGCCTTCGGACATAAAGAGGAGTGTCTGTGAAACTCCATACTGGTAACATATGTGATATGTGTTGTTTTGGGCACAGACTGGTAGAGTCTGGGTCCCGGATAGAGAGGGCCATCTATCTAAGTGTAATTTAGTGGCTAGACAAGCCCAGGTTTTCTGTTTATGATTTGTTTTTATCTGTGTGCTGTGGACTTTAATAAAACTGGTTGCGGCCAGTTTTCACCAAACTGCTGTCTGAATGAACTGTTTCCGTGCCATTCTGTCTACCCAGACAGCGATCCTAGAGCTAAACCCCCCGGAAAGGCTACAATTGGCGGAGAATGCTGGGGCAGCGCAGGGCCTGGTACAGTTAGTGCTGGAGTGTGCATGCAGCACAGTGGCGAGAGACAGCATTAAAGGTGAAGTCTATTGAAATAGCAACAGAGAAAAAAAAAAGTGTGTGTCAGCAGAAACGTCTGTTTGGAGCAGTCTTAAAGAGACAGTAGCCCTAATAGACTTTGCAAAAGAAAAAGAAAAAAAAAAAAAAGTGGTTTGCACAGCAAGGCTGAATTTTCTGTGGAAAAAAAGCTGTGTAGTGTGTATGTCTTGAGTGAAGACTGCCGTTGTTAAGACAGAGAAGTCTGACAGCATGGATGACAGCATGGAGGCGCTGTTTGAACAAATGGCACAAGTTAATGTGCAACATAAAACTGCCGTGGTTGAGACAGATGAGTCCGGCAGTATGGAGGAGCTCATTGAGTACCTGGCCCAGGCCCAGCGAAGCATGGAGCAGAGCATGGAGCAGCAGCGCCTGCAGCACCAGCAGCGCATGCAGGAGGACCGGCAGCAATTCCTGCAGCAGCAGCAGGAGAATAACCGGTTATTTATTGAGCAGATGACAGCACCAAAAAGGATTTCGGTGCCGCGTCCCGAAGTAATGTTGTGAAGGCACCGGCGTTGTCCGCTATAAAGAAGGCGGTAAGACGGTCCTTGAGAAAAATGACACCTCGTGATGATGTGGAGGTATATCTTACTAGGTTTGAGAGACTGGCAGAGAAGGAGAATCTGCCACTATCTGAATGGGCCATGGTGGTCGTACCCTATCTGATTGGGGAACCCCAAAAAGTCTGGGCTGACCTGAGCAAGCAGGACAGCGAAGGACTATGCAAAGTTGAAAGCGGCGATTCTTACCCGGCTGGGTGTTACGGTGACAGCCCGTGCCAGGAGAGTTCGTGACTGGAGATACAGTTGGGAGTCTGCAGTCAGCAGGCCTGATTATGGAGTTGAAAAGGTGATAGTGGACCGCTACACCCAAGCACGTCCTCCTGAGGTACAGCCGTCTGAGAGGTCATCACTTCGGAGTTCCCGGACGCTGAACTCTCGCGGTAAGAGCGTTCCAGCTGTTGGGGACATGGGGTATGCTGATAAGTGGGTTCAGGCCCGAGGGGACATGTGGGTGGGAGAGTGTGATGGACAGTGTTGGAGCTGGCGTGAAATTGCAGCCAACTGTCCAATAGAGGGGGAGCCTATGTGTTGTGATGTTGGCAGATCCCTCTCTCCCTGCGCAGAGCCTGTGTGTGTGTCCACCTCAGCCGAAGAGACTGGACCACAGGGGTCCCCGGTGGTTGTAAGTGACTGCCCAGCACAGGCCCTCTTGGACTCAGAGAGTCCAGTGACTTCCGTATGTGACAGCCTGAGTGATAGGGACTTCATCCCTGATAAGCACCTGAGTGTGGTGTACATCCATGAAGACACCAAAGTCTACCCAGAGACTGCCGTGGACTTGGTCCCCAAACTCGGGGAGGTTTCATATGAAGTGGGGGTAGTGAAGACCCTGGTGCACCCCGTTATATTGGGTAATGACTTTCCCCGGTCTAAGGATCTCTGGGGGAAAAATGTTTCTGATGGACAGTGTGATGAAGCTCCTACTGAGGGTGCGCAGTCCCGAGGGGCGGAACACAATGCTAGTGGGCCGTTAAACTTATGTGATAATGATGATGACCATGATAATATTGATAATGATAATGATGATCATGATAATGATGATGACCATGATGATGATGCTGATATTGATAATGATGATAATGCTAATCATAATAGTGATGATACTGATGATGACCGTGATAAAAATGAAATTTCTTTGCAGGTGATGTTGGGAGACGAGGATGGTGGTTCTCGGGAACCGAGTGTCCCTGACCTGCCTGGCTCCTGTGACAATTTTGGGAGTGAGCCGGTGCGAGACCCCACTCTTAAAACGGCACAGGAAAATGTAATTGTTCTGAATGAGGTACCCCAAGAGCCTGGCTCTGAGGAGAGGTTTCCTCATGCTGCCATGAACAGTGGCCTGTTGTATGGGGACACTGAAGTCCAGGGAGAGGTCGTGAGTCAGCTCCTGGTACCTGAGCTATATGGAAGTATAGTGCTGGGGTTATCACATAGTCACATACTTGAGGGACCACCTGAGGGAAACCAGGGACCAGATGGTGAAGTTAATGTTGTGGATGACATGTTAACTAAGGTTCCAGATCAAGATGTGAATGAGAATGAATTGTATAACCCTGACAGTGAGCCGGATGTGAATGAGAATGAATTGTATAACCCTGACAGTGAGCAGGATGTGAATGAGAATAAATTGTATAACCCTGAAAGTGAGCCAGATGTGGCTGAGAAAAGGGGGTCAGACAGGGATAGTGGTGGTGATAGTGAGTCATCTGATGACAATAAAGCAACCAGTGCAAGTGAGGAAGGCATGGTAGCAGAGGAGATTGAGAGTCCTGAGAGGAAGGCTGAGGCTGACCTTGCAGTCGGACGGAGGATGGCATCTGAAGATGTTGTACCGTTGGCCGGTTCCCTGGCGAAGACTAAGGTGAAAGACAGGACTCTGAAACTGAACACAGCACAAGTGGATGCTGTTGAAAATGAGAAGTTATCAATGTATGGTGTGGATCTGCATCAGGCCAAGGACTCGGAAGGTGATGCTGCAGAGGTGGAGAAAGCCATGGAAGTGGTGGACACCAGGCCAGGTGCCTCACCAGAGGCTGATGTCTCAAGTGAAGCTGTGAGGAACAAGACTGAAGATGTGGGGAATGACTCTGCCCCGGAATATGTTTCTGTTGGAGACAGCGGCATGGACGGTTGTACTGTCCGGATCCGTGGCTGCGACTCGCGAAGCTCGGGCCGGAAGTTCGCGCCCAGTGCGCCATCGGAGTTCTCGAGTGACCCAAAGGATTGGATAAATCCCAAGATGAGATTTTGAGACCTCGGGTTGGCCTTGGTGAGCTCAGGCGCATTTTCATGGAGTCTACACTTGAACCACGTCCCAGTGAGTGGGAGGGGCGATGTGTCGCTCCGTTGCCGCTGCAGATACACGGGAGCTCAGATGGGATGCAGAACGTGGTGGAAAAGAAGACTGATGGTAGGGCTTCTGAGCATGTCCTACCAGAAGAGCCTGAAGAAAGGGCCGAAGACGTAAAGGACGTCCAACAACTACAGGAGAAGATGCGTAGCCATGAGGATCTCCTGGAGAAAGAAGTAAGAGCTCTGAGTCTTATGCAAAGTGAGCCTGTACCAGAAGAGGATAAATTATGTGTACCGACCAAGAAAAACGATCAGCTCCCTCTACAGTGCCAATCGTTTGAACAGTGTGGCTCGGAATGGTCAGAGACCATGACAGAGGCGCTTGGGTTCTGTGAGGTAGAATTTATGAATCAACTGATATTTAAGAAAGTAGATGTGCTAAAGAAAGTTCAGGGGGAATTAGAGAAAACCCCTATACCTCCTGTGACAGTTGGTGACACAGGGTCAGTGCCCAAAAACAGGAGGTACGAAAGTTTCTGAGGAAGAATCAGCAGAGCTGTTCTGACGTGCCTGGTCGTACTTATCTGGTGAGCCACTATACCGAGACTGAGGCTGGCACTAAAGTCAAGATGAAACAGTGCAGGATACCCGAGGCCCGCAGAGAGTATAGGCCTGGGAGGGTACAGGGTAGTGCGGATGCTTCAGATGAAGAGAAAACTGATGTTGGCTATGACAGTGGTGAGGATGAAGCTGATGAGGGCCATGACTGGTCCAGAGTTCACTGTCTCTGTTGGATTGTTGACCAGCCCTCCGGTCTGGATGACCAGCCCTCCGGTCTGGAGAAGAGGGAGGGGATATGTGAGACAGTGAAGGAATATGTGGTGAATGAGGTGTATATTTCACCTAAGTACCTTGCTGACTGGTATGAGCGAAATGTGTGGCTTTGTAAACCTGGTGGTTAAGAAAGGTCACTACACCTGCCATTCAGTACATGCTTGCAGCTCAGACCTGAATCCACTCAGGGGTTGATTAGGAAGCCAGAAGTAGGTGCTTGTGAGCACAGTCAGAGAGCTCATTCAGTCTGGACAAGGGGTCCAGACACAGAAGGTGTCTCCAAGAGTGTGGGAGCTGTCTTTAGCCCGGACACAGGGAGGTGTCCTGGCACAAGGAAGCAGTCTCTAAGTGTGTGAGCTATCTCAGTCTGGGTGCAGGAAGTACCCCGGACACAGGAGTAGTCGCAGTGAGAATCCGTGCGAATAGCGACTGAATAGGAGGTGACCTCTCTCAAGTCTGGATATTGGAGTTGCCTTCGGACATAAAGAGGAGTGTCTGTGAAACTCCATACTGGTAACATATGTGATATGTGTTGTTTTGGGCACAGACTGGTAGAGTCTGGGTCCCGGATAGAGAGGGCCATCTATCTAAGTGTAATTTAGTGGCTAGACAAGCCCAGGTTTTCTGTTTATGATTTGTTTTTATCTGTGTGCTGTGGACTTTAATAAAACTGGTTGCGGCCAGTTTTCACCAAACTGCTGTCTGAATGAACTGTTTCCGTGCCATTCTGTCTACCCAGACAGCGATCCTAGAGCTAACCCCCCCGGAAAGCTTACACACTATATTAGAGAATATGACAGTGACATAAAAATGAAGAGCCATATATCATGAAAATGATGCAAAAATTACTACAATATCTGAACAAAAGATATTTTTACATCTCTTTAAAATGCGTGCATTAAAACCCCCCAAAATTGTTCCTGGTCAGGAACGGGGGTAAATGTCCGAGTCTTGAATTGGTTAATAAATCACTCCTATTTGCACATATTTAGGAAAACAGTTTAAAAATAAAAATAATGATGCAGCTTTCAATTAACCAGGGCTGTTTAAAAAAATGTATGCATTCTCTCTGCTTAAATCTGATTAATGAAACTAAATTGAAATACACAAGAGATTTTCTTCAACGTAAAAATGTGATATAAATAATAGGTGATTTTCTGCCAATTGACTTTAAATCCAGAAATAAAGGAACAACTGTGTTTTGTTTGCAATAATAATGGCCATCCGGAAGGGAATCCTTTCCCAAGTCATTGGCGTAAATAATATGTCGAAAGGTGAACTTCACAATCCACATTTCTTCAGGTTCATAACTGATCATCAAACATAAACAGTGGGAATAAGGATGTGTATTGAAACCTTTCTGATTTTGCCAGAATGAGGCATCTCCTAAAAATTAAAGAATTCGAAAGCCCAGAAATCACAATCCAAGAAAAACATAGAACTTTAGCTAAATGACATATTTTAAGGGAAAGTAGTTTGGAACAAAAATCTGAGTAAGTGAGATCATGAGGATAAAAAAAGGTTTCAAGAAAGATCAGAATGAATGAGTGCTGAATCTGGTTTAGATATTTGTGTTAAATCCATCAGCGGTAATATTTAACAAGTATCAAGTGCCTTGTGTAAGGAGGAGTTGGTAGCTAGAGAAAAGTAAAATGCTTTGTAGCACAAAACCAAGGAAAAACTGAAGCTGAGTAAAGAATGGTGAAGCTTTGTAAAAACTTTAAAGAAGCCCTCTTCCTCCTCTTCCTCCTCCTTCTCCTCCTCCCCTCAAAGTTTTTATCCCCTTAATATATTGCAGTCATCATATCACTGTGTACTTACAATTGCTCATTTTGCCTTTCTATCCAGATAATTCTTTTTTTTCTCTGCACTATGTAGAGACACTAAATCTCTTTTTCCTGTTATTCCCGTCTTCAACTCCTGACCCAGATGCTTCCCCTGCCAGGGACTTTGTTGACTGATGCAGGGAAAATTGACCTCCTGATTCTACATAGAGCGTAGAAGGATTCAGCTTGTCAGTTATTAATCACGTGATGTCATAGACCTAATGGAAAAGAGAAGAATTAACTGGGTAGAAAGGTAAAATGAGCAATTGTAAGTGCAAAGTGCTATATAATCAGGGTCAGACTGAGCCACAGGAGAACTGGAGGATTCTCCGGTGGGCCCAGGCACTGACACCTGCTGGCATACAGGGCCAGCAGCTGCTTAGGGCCCCCGCAGCTCCAGGGGCCCTCAGCAAGTGGTGTGTCGCTAATAGCGGCACACCACGCAGCTGCTATGTGAGCCCCCGATGCCAGCGGAGCAGCAGCAGGTGACAGGAAGCCAAACCTGTTCCCGCTGCTAAAGAAAGATGAATATTCATGCTTCCCCCAGGCCCCCATAGGCATGGAGAGGAGTGAATATTCATTTTACTTTAATAGCGGGCAGTGTTACCTGCAGGCTGCAGCTAACACTGCCCGCTATCAGGGCCCACAGACCAGGGCCTCCGCTCCCCCAGGGGCCCCCAACCCATGTGGCCGCTATGGGGCCGTAAGTCAGGGGAACCTGGCATCAGCGCCGCCACCCCAGTGCATGCCACATTGGACTGATCATCCCCTCTGCCTCTGACACACAGTGGGTGCGCGATGACTTCGCTTCATCACGTACCCGCTGTGTGCCGGGCAGACTACAGGGCAGCTCCTGACATCAGAACAGAGCCGCCGCCGGAATCGGGGTGGGAGCGAGGAGAAGAAGTGAGTATTGTGGTTTGTTTTTTTTATATATAGTGAGTCCTGGTTGCATGATACCACGTATGAGGGGGGAAGCATGATACCCTGTATCAGGGCAGGTTCCAGGTTTTCGTGAGCCCCGGGTGAAAGAGTCTCAGTGGGCCCCTTTAACACATACCACAATTCATGATGCTCCGATACGGCAGAGAAATATAGGTATAGTACAATGATAAATACTTCACTTTTTACATTACATGACTGATATCTATTGTAAATTCTACAATAGCTCAAAAACCGGACAGTATAGTCCTCCATACAGTATTATGGGCACCACATAGTGCTCCATACAGAATAATGAGCCCCATATATTGCTCCATACAGAATAATGGACCCCATATAATGCTCCATACAGAATGGGCTCCATATAATGCTCCATAAAGAATAATGGACCCTATATATTGTTCCATACAGAATAATGGACCCTATATATTGTTCCATACAGAATAATGGACCCTATATATTGCTCCATACAGAATAATGGACCCCATATAATGCTCCATACAGAATGGGCTCCATATAATGCTCCATAAAGAATAATGGACCCTATATATTGTTCCATACAGAATAATGGACCCCATATATTGTTCCATACAGAATAATGGACCCATATAATGCTCAATACAATATAATGAGCCACATATAATGCTCCATACAGTATTATGGGCACCATATATTGCTCCATACAGAATCAAGGACCCTATATTTTTAATTTATATTCTTTATTCTCACATGTAAAGAGCCATGGAATAAATGGCGCTATAAAAATGAATAATAATAATAATAATAATAAATATATTTTGCTCCGTACAGAATGAGCCCTATATGTTGCTCCATACAGACATACAGAATAATGAGCCACATATATTGTTCTATACAGAATATAATATGCCCCATATATTGCTCCACACAGAGTAATGGACCCCATATAATGCTCCATACAGTATATAATAGGCCCCATATATTGCTCCACAAAGAATAATGAGCCCCATGTATTGCTCAGTAAATAAAGGGGCTCAATGTCACGCGGTCTTATGATATGTGTATGATGTCAGTAAACTATTCTTAAAAGAACAACACTCTATACAACATATAGATTAGCAACATCAGCATGTAAATATAGAATAGATTTACCTGACACGATATCCGTTGAACTCAGGGTTAATCTTGAGGACTTGATACACTGTCACAGGAAAGAGGAGGACCGGGGGTCTAACCAGACCCTAAACTGGGGTCCTAACTAATTCCTCACCTTGGAGGTACTGATAATGGTTCAGAGGTCCAAGTCTCCAGCCTAACCCTGTCTCCTATCAGTCCCTGAACCCTGAAATCAGTCCTAAGAAGGATTCTGATTACCACCAAAGGGATATGGGCTGATCTCTGCTAAATACACAGATTAGACATATAAGACAGACTGGAGAAAACACATACTTACATACACACTCAAACACAGAAGGAACATAAATGATCTGGGATATTAAACTCTAAGCAAGGTGAGCTTAAAACAACTAAGGAGCTCTTTAACTTAAGTCTATACAGATACAATCCTATCTGTGGTCTGCATGAAGAATTTCACTGGCAACTCCCAACACAGACAACCAGAGATTTAAAGGAAACCAATCAACAAATAATTAATTGCAGCCGGAAGAAACTGCACCCAGTCCCAGAACTGAGCACAGACAGAATTAACTCCCTAACTGCCAAACACAAAGAAACAGCAACTCAGCTGTGAGAAGTCAGAATGTGCAACCGCGACGATCTTCGTGGCGATGCACACATGACAGTACCCCCCCTTCTACGAGGGGCCTCCGGACCCTCAGGGCCAGGTTTGCCCGGGTGAGTTCTGTGGAAGGTCCGCACCAAACGATCTGCGTTAATGTCAGACGCAGGAACCCACGTCCCTCCTCTGGACCATACCCCTTCCAATGCACCAAGTACTGAAGGGACCGGCGATTCAGACGTGAGTCAATGATCTTTGACACTTGAAACTCCAAGTTACCATTGACCACCACTGGAGGAGGAGGTAGAGGTGATGGTATGACTGGTGCCACGTACCTCTTAAGTAATGACTTGTGGAACACATTATGAATTTTAAACGTAGGAGGGAGGTCCAGACGAAATGCCACAGGATTAATTATGGAACTGATCCTGTACGGCCCGATGAATCTGGGGCCCAGCTTCCAGGAGGGAACTTTAAGTTTTATATTCCTGGTAGACAACCATACCAGATCGTTCACATTAAGATCTGGACCAGAAACTCTCCTCCTATCAGCCATACGTTTATAACGGTTCCCCATAGCACTCAGATTATTCAATACACCTCTCCACACTGAAGCAAGTGACGACGAGAAACGCTCCTCCTCAGGAACCCCAGAAGGGCCCCCCCATTGAATGTACAAAACTGGGGATGAAAACCATATGCCCCAAAAAAGGGGACTTACCAGTGGACTCGCTCCGCCTGTTGTTAAGAGCGAACTCTGCCAGAGGCAAGAAAGAAGACCAGTCCTCCTGGTTCTCTGAGACAAAACACCGAAGATAAGTCTCTAGGCTTTGATTCAGACGCTCTGTCTGACCATTGGTCTGCGGATGAAAAGCCGAGGAAAATGACAATTGCATCCCCCGACGTAAACAAAATGCCCTCCAAAACTTGGACACAAACTGAGACCCCCTATCTGACACCACATCAGAAGGCAACCCATGAAGTCTCACAATCTCCCCAATGAACACCTGCGCCAGAGTTTTAGCATTAGGGAGGGCAGGAAGAGCAATGAAATGTGCCATCTTACTGAACCTGTCAACAACCACCAGTATGACAGTCTTCCCTGACGACTGAGGAAGGTCCGTGATGAAGTCCATAGACAAATGAGTCCATGGACGCTCCGGAAGTTTCAAGGTAAGAGGGTCCCAGACGGACGGGTATGAGGGGTCTTAGAGCGAGCACAAACCCCACAGGACGCGACAAAAGTTAAAACATCTTTATTAACGTTAGGCCACCAAAACCGGCGAGAAAGGAGATCTAAAGTAGCCTTACTCCCTGGATGTCCTGCTAAAGCAGAATTATGATGTGCCTCAATAACCTTTTGTCTCAACTGATTTGGGACAAACAGTCTCCCTGGAGGTCCTGCAGGGGCGTCCCCCTGAGCCTCTAACACCTCCTCCTCAAGCTCAGAACATACAGCCGACACTACCACCCCCTCCTGAAGGATAGGAATCGGGTCATCCATTTTCCCGGCCCCTGGGAAACTGCGAGACAAGGCATCCGCCTTAACATTCTTAGATCCAGGGCGATAAGTGACAACAAAATTAAACCTGGTAAAAAACAACGACCATCGAGCTTGTCTGGAATTCAGACGCTTAGCAGATTCCAAATACAGCAGGTTCTTGTGATCAGTAATGACGGTGACCGGGTGGACTGCCCCCTCAAAAAGTGACGCCATTCTTCAAAAGCCAACTTAATGGCCAAAAGTTCCCTATTGCCGATATCATAATTCCTTTCGGCGGACGACAATTTTTTAGAAAAGAAAGCGCACGGATGCCATTTACCAGGGGACGGACCCTGGGACAATATTGCACCCACCCCTACGTCAGACGCGTCCACCTCCACAACGAACGGCTGTGATGCATCTGGTTGGATGAGAACGGGTGCCGAAGCAAAACATTTTTTCAAAGAGGAAAAAGCTTGGCAAGCTTTGTCCGACCATTTAGAAAAATCCGTCCCTTTTCTTGTCATGTCAGTGAGAGGTTTGACAACAGATGAGAAATTACAAATAAATTTCCGGTAGTAGTTAGCAAACCCCAGAAAACGCTGCAGAGCCTTAAGATCCTCTGGCTGATCCCATTCAAGCACTGCTCTCACCTTTTCAGGGTCCATACGGAAACCGGAGGCTGACACCAAGAAACCCAAAAACTGAAGTTCCTGTACGGCGAATACACACTTTTCCAGTTTGGCGTATAGTTTATTGTCTCGCAAGATCTGCAACACCTGTCTCACATGCTCCTGGTGAGACACAAGATCTGGTGAGTAAATTAAAATGTCATCCAAATATACGACCACAAACAGCCCCACCAGATGACGAAAAATGTCATTAACAAAATGTTGGAATACTGCTGGTGCAGTAGTCAGACCAAAAGGCATGACAAGGTTCTCATAATGTCCCTCCGGCGTGTTAAACGCCGTTTTCCACTCATCCCCCTCTTTTATCCTAATCAGATTATACGCCCCCCTGAGATCCAATTTAGAGAACCATTTGGCGCCAACAATTTGATTGAAGAGATCAGGAATCAGAGGGAGTGGATACGGATCTCGAACAGTAATCCGATTAAGTTCGCGGAAATCCAAGCAAGGGCGTAGGCCTCCATCTTTTTTCTTCACAAAGAAGAACCCCGCGGCCACTGGGGAAGATGAAGGTCTAATATGCCCTTTGGCCAGACTTTCCGAAAATATAATCTTTCATAGCCTGCCTCTCAGGACCAGAAAGGTTATATAACCTAGCTTTAGGTAACTTAGCATCAGGAAGTAAATTAATAGAGCAGTCATACACGCGATGAGGAGGCAACTCCTGACACCCCTCCTCAGAGAACACATCCCCAAAGTCCTCCAAAAAAGGAGGCAAAGTACTAGGCACGACCGCACTGATGACTGTGTTCATGCAGTTACTTTTGCAAAACTCCCCCCATTGGCTTATATCTCTGGACTGCCAATTAATCACAGGGTTATGTTTAACCAACCAAGGAAGTCCCAACACAATAGGAGTAGGTAGACCCTCCAACACATAACAAGATAATAGTTCCCTATGTATTGCCCCTACCCGAAGGTCAATGTTATGAACCTCATGAACAAAGCTACCTTGGCCGAGAGGCCTGGCGTCAATGGAGAATATAGGGATCGGTTTGACCAATACACTCAGATGCATACCTTGAGCCTGAGCAAACTGAGCGTCAACCAGATTAGCCCCGGACCCACTATCAAGAAGAACAGAAAATCTCTCCACTCTCGTACCAACCACCACCTCCACTGGTACAAGGAACTGAGAAGAACTAGCGGACGAAATACATACTCCCAGGTTGTCGTCCACCACACAACCTGGGATTAACAGTTTTCCGGCGACTTTTTGCTCAACAAGGCACGGGATGGACATCCCCCAACAAAATGTCCCTCTTTCCCGCAGAAGAAACACCTTCTAGTCCTGCGGCGTACCGCCAATCCCCTCCTACAAAATGATGTCCCTCCCAACTGCATAGGCTCCTCCGAACAGACAAGGGGAACCTCAACATAAGGGACTTTAGTAGTAGGTGGAGTAACAACAGGGGGCGGAGTTACCTCGCACCTCTCCCGGAGCCGTCTATCAGTACGGATAGCTAGGGCCATAGCAGCCTCCAGTGATGGAGGAGAATCATACTGAGCCAAAACGTCCTTTAATTTGTCAGAAAGCCCATGACAAAACTGGCTCCTAAGAGCTGGGTCATTCCACTGAGTATCTGTGGCCCATCTACGGAACTCAGAAGCAAATTCCTCCGCCGGACGATCTCCCTGCTGTATCTTACGTAATTTTGTCTCAGCAAGAGAGACCCGATCTGGGTCATCATATACCAAACCCAGGGCAGTAAAAAATCGATCTACTGACTGTAGAGCCGGGGATCCCGGAGGAAGGGAGAAGGCCCAGGATTGAGGGTCCCCTTGTAGGAGCGAGATAACAATTCCCACTCTCTGCTCTTCACTCCCTGATGATCGAGGCCGAAGCCGAAAATACAATTTACATGCTTCCCTGAAGGTAAAAAATTTGTCTCGCCCACCAGTGAACCTGTCCGGGAGAGCTACTTTAGGTTCAAATCTGGTTTGCTCCGAGGGAGACAAAACTTTGGACTTAATGTCTGTCAGCTCCATGGATAATCCCTGCAACTGCAGAGCCAGCTGGGCTACTGGATCCATGGCAACTGGGAATAATTTTATGGGCCAGTGAAAATGTCACGCGGTCTTATGATATGTGTACGATGTCAGTAAACTATTCTTAAAAGAACAACACTCTATACAACATATAGATTAGCAACATCAGCATGTAAATATAGAATAGATTTACCTGACACGATATCCGTTGAACTCAGGGTTAATCTTGAGGACTTGATACACTGTCACAGGAAAGAGGAGGACCGGGGGTCTAACCAGACCCTAAACTGGGGTCCTAACTAATCCCTCACCTTGGAGGTACTGATAATGGTTCAGAGGTCCAAGTCTCCAGCCTAACCCTGTCTCCTATCAGTCCCTGAACCCTGAAATCAGTCCTAAGAAGGATTCTGATTACCACCAAAGGGATATGGGCTGATCTCTGCTAAATACACAGATTAGACATATAAGACAGACTGGAGAAAACACAGACTTGCATACACACTCAAACACAGAAGGAACATAAATGATCTGGGATATTAAACTCTAAGCAATGTGAGCTTAAAACAACTAAGGAGCTCTTTAACTTAAGTCTATACAGATACAATCCTATCGGTGGTCTGCATGAAGAATTTCACTGGCAACTCCCAACACAGACAACCAGAGATTTAAAGGAAACCAATCAACAAATAATTAATTGCAGCCGGAAGAAACTGCACCCAGTCCCAGAACTGAGCACAGACAGAATTAACTCCCTAACTGCCAAACACAAAGAAACAGCAACTCAGCTGTGAGAAGTCAGAATGTGCAACCGCGACGATCTTCGTGGCGATGCACACATGACACTCATATAATGTTCCATACAGTATATGATGGACTCCATATAATGCTCCAGTATATGATGGGACCATATAATGATCTATATATAATTGGCCCCATATATAATGCTCCAGTGTATAATGGGCCCCATATACGATGCTTCAGTGTATAATGGGTCTCATACCTGTGTATGATGGTCCCTATACACTGTATATAATGCTCCAAACATAAAAAAAAAAATAATATGAAATACTCACCTCTCCTTGCTGCTCTGCTCTGGACTCCTCAGCGTCGCCATCTTCCAGCTCTCTGCACTGTGACTGTTCAGGCAGAGGGCGCACAGACGTGACATCATAGCGTCCTCGGACCTGAACGTCACAGTCAGAAGACGCCGCAGTGATGGAAGGGGGAGAGGTAAGTATCACAAATGACAGGGCCCTGAGCAAGCGGGGGCCCACTTGCAGGAGTCGGCACTGGCTCAGACAGCGGGCCCCCATAGTGTGCCGATGTCCCTGATGTCGAGTGGGCCCCCTAGCCTGCTCAGGGCCCCGGCAGTTGCCCGGGTGCTGACGCTGGCCCTGCCCTGTATGAGGGGGGCAGCATGATACCCCGTATGGGAGGGACAGCATGATACCCTGTATGAGGGGGCAGCGTGATACCCCGTATGATAGGGATGGCATGATACCCCGCATGAGGGGGGCAGCATGCTACCCCGTATGAGGGGAGTCGGCATGATACCGCGTATATGAGGAAGCAGGTGCAAAACGTGCGTTGGGGCTGTGTTGCAAGTGTCCTTGTACATCGGAGCATGGGTAAGCACCTATCGGACATGGGGAGGCATTGGGGTTATGGACACTGTGTCTACTGATGTTATTATTAATGTGTTATACTAGAGTTGAGCGAAACAGGTCGGTCAATTTAAAAAAAGAACGACTTTCGCCAAAGTCGGGTTTCGCCGAGCTTCCAGGGCATTTTCTCAGCCAATAAGCAAGGACGCGGACTGTGGGCAACGCGATGACATGGGCAACGGCCAGCACCATCTTAGAGAAGGGCAGTGCAGTGATTGGCTTGCTTTGTGTGGTGTCACAGTGGCTATAAAAGCCCTCACCGCCGACCGCCAATTTACTTCTGCCGATCTTAGCGTAGGGAGAGGTTGCTGACGCTGGTTCTCAGCAGGGAGAGCGTTAGGCAGGAAAAAAAAACTAATTCTGTACTTGTGCTGATAGCGATTAGCTGTACAGTTATTGTGCAGTGACAGGGGAGGAATTTATTGTGTGCAGGAGCGCTGGTTCTTAGGCTGCCTGCCAGTGACAGGGGAGGAATTGCTTGTGTGGAGCAGCAAAGCTGATTATTAGTCTGCCTGCTATCTATTGCTGTGTGTACCCTGATTAGCAGACTGCTTTTTAACACAGGACCTACACAGCACTAATACTTGAATTTTTTTCTGCACAGTTACAAGAGCGTTCATTTTTTCCCACACCGTATAGAGCTGTACGCTCCTCACACTACCGTGTACCGGCTGGTATCACGGACAAATACATGCTGACTATCTGTGTGTGACTCCGGAAATATACAGTACAGACCAAAAGTTTGGACACACCTTCTCATTTAAAGATTTTTCTGTATTTTCATGACTATGAAAATTGTACATTCACACTGAAGGCATCAAAACTATGAATTAACATATGTGGAATTATATACTAAACAAAAAAGTGTGTAACAACTGAAATTATGTTTTATATTCTAGGTTCTACAAAGTAGCCACCTTTTGCTTTGATGACTGCTTTGCACACTCTTGGCATTCTCTTGATGAGCTTCAAGAGGTAGTCTCCGGGAATGGTTTTCACTTCACAGGTGTGCCCTGTCAGGTTTAATAAGTGGGATTTCTGGCCTTATAAATGGGGTTGTGTTGTGAGACCATCAGTTGTGTTGTGCAGAAGTCTAGTGGATATACAGCTGCTAGTCCTACTGAATAGACTGTTAGAATTTGTATTATGGCAAGAAAAAAGCAGCCAAGTAAAGAAAAACGAGTTTCTATCATTGCTTTAAGAAATGAAGGTCAGTCAGTCCGAAAAATTGGGAAAACTTTGAAAGTGTCCCCATGTGCAGTTGCAAAACCTATCAAGCGCTACAAAGAAACTGGCTCACATGAGGACCACCCCAGGAAAGGAAGACCAAGATTCACCTCTGCTTCTGAGGATAAGTTTATCCGAGTCACCAGCCTCAGAAATCGCAGGTTTACAGCAGCTCAGATTAGAGACCAGGTCAATGCCACACAGAGTTCTAGCAGCAGACACATCTCTACAACAACTGTTAAGAGGAGACTTTGTGCAGCAGGCCTTCATGGTAAAATAGCTGCTAGGAAACCACTGCTAAGGACAGGCAACAAGCAGAAGAGACTTGTTTGGGCTAAAGAACACAAGGAATGGACATTAGACCTGTGGAAATCTGTGTTTTGGTCTGATGAGTCCAAATTTGAGATCTTTGGTTCCAACCACCGTGTCTTTGTGCGACGCAGAAAAGGTGAACGGATGGACTCTACATGCCTGTTTCCCACCATGAAGCATGGAGGAGGAGGTGTGATGGTGTGGGGGTGCTTTGCTGGTGACACTGTTGGGGATTTATTCAAAACTGAAGGCATACTGAACCAGCATGGCTACCACAGCATCTTGCAGCGGCATGCTATTCCATCCAGTTTGCGTTTAGTTGGACCATCATTTATTTTTCAACAGGACAATGACCCCAAACACACCTCCAGGCTGTGTAAGGGCTATTTGACAAAGAAGGAGAGTGATGGGGTGATACGCCAGATGACCTGGCCTCCACACTCACCAGACCTGAACCCAATCGAGATGGTTTGGGGTGAACTGGATCGCAGAGTGAAGGCAAAAGAGCTAACAAGTGCTAAGCATCTCTGGGAACTCCTTCAAGATTGTTGGAAGACCATTTCCGGTGACTACCTCTTGAAGCTTATCAAGAGAATGCCAAGAGTGTGCAAAGCAGTCATCAAAGCAAAAGGTGGCTACTTTGAAGAACCTAGAATACAAGACATATTTTCAGTTGTTTCACACTTTTTTGTTAAGTATATAATTCCACATGTGTTAATGAGAAGGCTGAACTTTTAAATTCCTATTTTGCATCTGTTTTCTCTCAGAAAGGAAATGTAACATCAACTGATCTTCACTGTCCTATTAAAGGAATAGAAGAATCCAGGATATCTATAAACAGAAAGACAGTGAGGAAACACTTAGCTAACATAAATGAATTCAAGTCTCCAGGTCCAGATGAATTACACCCCAGGTACTGAAGGAGATAGCAGAAGATATTCTTGAACCACTGTCCATAATCTTTGAAAATTCTTGGAGAACAGGAGAAGTCCCAGAAGACTGGAGAAGAGCAAATGTTGTTCCTATCTTCAAAAAGGGGAAGAAGGTGGACCCAGGGAACTACAGGCCGGTGAGTCTGACTTCTATACCAGGAAAGATCTTTGAACAAATTATTAAAGAACATGTATGCAAGTACCTGGATAAGAATGAAGTGATTAAACAGAGTCAGCATGGGTTTGTAACTAATAAGTCATGTCAGACTAACTTAATTTCCTTCTATGACAGAATCACTGACTGGGTGGATCAGGGAAATGCTGTAGATATAGTATATCTTGACTTCAGCAAAGCATTTGACAAAGTATCTCACACAATCCTTATTGAAAAAATACTAGTATGGAATGGACAAGGCAACTGTTAGGTGGATTCATAACTGGCTTAGTGATCGGACCCAAAGAGTGGGTTGTAAATGGCTGCACATCCAGTTGGAAGAATGTCTCAAGTGGGGTACCACAAGGCTCTGTTTTGGGCCCTGTATTGTTCAACATCTTTATCAATGATTTAGATGAAGGAATTGAGGGTAAACTGATCAAATTTGCTGATGACACAAAGCTAGGAGGGGTAGCTAATACTAGAGAAGAGAGATAGAGGATTCAAAAAGATATAAATAAACTGGAGCAGTGGGCAGCAACTAACAGAATGGTTTTTAACAGGGAAAAATGCAAAGTACTACATCTGGGCAATAAAAATGAAAAAAGCATATACAAAATGGGAGGAATAGGGCTAAGTAACAGCACATGTGAAAAAGACTTGGGTATACTAATTGATCACAGACTGAACATGAGTCAACAGTGTGATGCAGCAGCAAAAAAGGCAAATACAATTCTAGGATGTATCAACAGAAGCATACAGTCTAGATCACGTGAGGTCATTATTGCCCTCTACTCCTCTTTGGTCAGACCTCATCTGGAATACTGTGTCCAGTTTTGGGCACCACATTTTAAAAAAGACATCAACAAACTGGAGCAAGTTCAAAGAAGAGCCACCAGAATGGTGACCGGTCTGCAAACCATGTCCTATGAGGAACGGTTGCAGGATTTGGGAATGTTTAGCTTGCAAAAAAGAAGACTGAGAGGAGACTTAATAGCTGTCTACAAATATCTCAAGGGCTGTCACATTGTAGAAGGATCATCTTTATTCTCATTTGCACAAGGAAAGACTAGAAGCAATGGGATGAAACTGAATGGGAGGAGACACAGATTAGATATTAGAAAAAACTTTTTGACAGTTAGGGTGATCAAGGAGTGGAACAGGCTGCCACGAGAGGTGGTAAGTTCTCCTTCAATGGAAGTCTTCAAACAGAAGCTGGACAGACATCTGTCTGGGATGATTTAGAGAATCCTGCTTTGAGCAGGGGGTTGGACCAGATGGCCCAGGAGGTCCCTTCCAACTCTACCATTCTATGATTCTATGATTCTATGTGTGTCCAAACTTTTTGTCTGTACTGTATACGCAGATTTCAATTTTCCCCAACACTGTATACAGCTGTACGCTACTGATAGAGTACACTTTTTCTGCTTTTCATATTCTGGTGTTATCCAGACTGGGTCTGTGACCGTGTGTGTTACTCCTGAAATATATACGGAGATTTAAAATTCCCCCAACACTGTATACAGCTGTATGCTACTGATACAGTACACTTTTTCTGATTTTCATATTCTGGTATTATCCAGACTGGGCCTCTGACCGTGTGTATTACTCCTGAATTATACGGAGATTTACAATTCCCCAACACTGTATACAGCTATACGTTACTGATAGAGTACACTTTTTCTGATTTTCATTTTGTGGTGTTATCCAGAGTGGGCCTGTGACCGTGTGTCTTACTCCTGAAATATATACGGAGATTTAAAATTCCCTCAACACTGTATACAGCTGTACGCTACTGATAGCGTACACTTTGTCTGATTTTCATATTGTAGTGTTTTCCAGACTGGGCCTGTGACCATGTGTCTTACTCCAGAAATATATACGGAGATTTAAAATTAACCCAGCACTGTATACAGCTGTATGCTACTGATACAGCACACTTTTTATTCTTTTCATATTCTGGTGTTATCCATACTGAGGCTGTGATCATGTGTCTTACTCATCAAATATATACGGAGATTTAAAATTAACCCAGCACTGTATACGACTGTACTCTTCTGATACTGTACATTTTTTTGGTTTTTATATTCTAGTGTAATCCATACTGAGCCTGTGAGAGTCTGTCTGTTACTCCGCAAATATATACGGAGATTAAAAATTTTCACCTTCACCGTATACAGCTGTATGCTTCTGATACTGTACCATATATCTGCTGTTATTTGGGGGACTTTTCCACAAACATGAGGAAGTATGGTGGAAGAGGCCGCGGACGTGGTCATGGGGGGCCACCTGCTACTGATGGTGGTGGTGCATCTGCTGGTAGTGCCAAAAGCACAATAGCACCTAAGGCACGAGGTGTTGAGCCTGCCTCATCGTCTGACTCCAGAAGGGCTGGAAGGCTTCCTTTTCTGGGATTACGTAAACCGCTTTTAAAGCCGGAGCATCAGGAACAGGTTTTGGCTTACAGTGCCGAAACAGCCTCCAGCTCTATCTCATCCTCTTCTGAAGTTTCAAAAGCTCCAAGCACTGAGTCGTCAGTGCAGGCTTCTGGTCAGGAACAACCCCTTTCCTTGAGTCCTTCACCCCCACCAAAAGTGAAGAATGTGGCAGGCCACACTTCAGATTACTCCATGGAGCTCTTTTCACATGCCATGCCTGGGTTATCAAGTCAAATCCTGAATTCACAAGTCCAAGATGAATCTGACATGGAGTGCACTAATGCACAGCCACTGCTAGATGATTGTGCTGATACATAGAATCATAGAATCATAGAATGGTAGAGTTGGAAGGGACCTCCTGGGTCATCTGGTCCAACCCCCTGCTCAAAGCAGGATTCTCTAAATCATCCCAGACAGATGTCTATCCAGCCTCTGTTTGAAGACTTCCATTGAAGGAGAACTCACCACCTCTTGTGGCAGCCTGTTCCACTCATTGATCACCCTAACTGTCAAAAAGTTTTTTCTAATATCTAATCTGTGTCTCCTCCCATTCAGTTTCATCCCATTGCTTCTAGTCTTTCCTTGCGCAAATGAGAATAAAGATGATCCTTCTACAATGTGACAGCCCTTGAGATATTTGTAGACAGCTATTAAGTCTCCTCTCAGTCTTCTTTTTTGCAAGCTAAACATTCCCAAATCCTGCAACCGTTCCTCATAGGACATGGTTTGCAGACCGGTCACCATTCTGGTGGCTCTTCTCTGAACTTGCTCCAGTTTGTTGATGTCTTTTTTAAAATGTGGTGCCCAAAACTGGACACAGTATTCCAGATGAGGTCTGACCAAAGAGGAGTAGAGGGCAATAATGACCTCACGTGATCTAGACTGTATGCTTCTGTTGATACATCCTAGAATTGCATTTGCCTTTTTTGCTGCTGCATCACACTGTTGACTCATGTTAAGTCTGTGATCAATTAGTACACCCAAGTCTTTTTCACATGTGCTGTTACTTAGCCCTATTCCTCCCATTTTGTATATGCTTTTTTCATTTTTATTGCCCAGATGTAGTACTTTGCATTTTTCCCTGTTAAAACCATTCTGTTAGTTGCTGCCCACTGCTCCAGTTTATGTATATCTTTTTGAATCCTCTCTCTCTTCTCTAGTATTAGCTACCCCTCCTAGCTTTGTGTCATCAGCAAATTTGATCAGTTTACCCTCAATTCCTTCATCTAAATCATTGATAAAGATGTTGAACAATACAGGGCCCAAAACAGAGCCTTGTGGTACCCCACTTGAGACATTCTTCCAACTGGATGTGCAGCCATTTACAACCACTCTTTGGGTCCGATCACTAAGCCAGTTATGAATCCACCTAACAGTTGCCTTGTCCATTCCATACTTAGTCATTTTTTCAATAAGGATTGTGTGAGATACTTTGTCAAATGCTTTGCTGAAGTCAAGATATACTATATCTACAGCATTTCCCTGATCCACCCAGTCAGTGATTCTGTCATAGAAGGAAATTAAGTTAGTCTGACATGACTTATTAGTTACAAACCCATGCTGACTCTGTTTAATCACTTCATTCTTATCCAGGTACTTGCATACATGTTCTTTAATAATTTGTTCAAAGATCTTTCCTGGTATAGAAGTCAGACTCACCGGCCTGTAGTTCCCTGGGTCCACCTTCTTCCCCTTTTTGAAGATAGGAACAACATTTGCTCTTCTCCAGTCTTCTGGGACTTCTCCTGTTCTCCAAGAATTTTCAAAGATTATGGACAGTGGTTCAAGAATTTCTTCTGCTATCTCCTTCAGTACCCTGGGGTGTAATTCATCTGGACCTGGAGACTTGAATTCATTTAGGTTAGCTAAGTGTTTCCTCACTGTCTTTCTGTTTATAGATATCCTGGATTCTTCTATTCCTTTAATAGGACAGTGAAGATCAGTTGATGTTACATTTCCTTTCTGAGAGAAAACAGATGCAAAATAGGAATTTAAAAGTTCAGCCTTCTCAACATCCTGACTTACCATTTCATCATTTTCATCCTGTAAAAATCCTATAGCATATTTGACTTTTCTTTTACTTTTGACGTATCCCCAAAATCCTTTTTTGTTGCTTTTGACGTCACTTGCAAGCCTTAATTCATTGTCAGCTTTAGATAATCTGATTTGTGCCCTGCAGGTTCTGCAGACGGCATTATATTCTTCTTTAGATATGCCTCCCTCTTTCCATTTGATAAACATTTCTTTCTTCCTTTTTAGCATGTGTTTAAGTTCTATGTTCATCCATCCTGGTTTCCTTAAATGCTTCCCATTCTTCCCTCTTTTCGGAATTGTTAACGATTGTGCTTTGAGAATCTCATTTTTCAAGATTTTCCATCCTTCCTGGACATTTTTGTCCTTAAGGATATCCAGCCATTGGATCCCTCCAATTCTCTTTCTGAGTTCCTTAAAATCTGCCTTTCTGAAATCTAACCTTGACGTCTGAGTCTTCACAGGTCTTCCTCCTCTTGTTATCCAAAATTCTAAAATAGCATAGTCACTACCTCCTAGAGTCCCAGCCACTCTTACCTCCTCCACCATTTCCTCCCTGTTTATGAGGATTAGATCCAAGGTAGCAGATCCCCTTGTTTTCTCCATTACCTTTTGGAAGATAAAGTTGTCAGCAAGAGAGGATAAGAATTTCCTGGACCTGTTAGTTTTGCCTGAGAGAGATTCCCAACAAATGTCTGGATAGTTGAAATCTCCCATGACCACTATGTCATATTTTTTGGAGAACTTGGCCATTTGATGCATAAAGAGTTCATCCATATCTTCAGCTTGCACAGGCGGCCTGTAGTAAATGCCTACAATGGTGTCCTTTCCATTGTTCTGTCCTTGTATTCTTACCCAAACAGTTTCCACAGAACTCCCAGTCTCTGAAGCTTCAATCTCTGTGCAGATATACGCTTTTCTAACATACAATGCAACACCTCCTCCTCGTTTATCAAGTCTGTTTCTTGCAAATAAGTTGTAACCTTCTAGCCTTGTATTCCAATCATGTGTATCGTCCCACCAAGTCTCAGTGATTCCAATGACATCATATTTCTTCTCCTGCGTTAGTAGCTCCAGTTCTCCTTGTTTGTTGCCCATGCTTTGTGCATTCGTATAGAAACACTTTAGTTTGTGATTGGTTTCTCTTTCTTCAATATTTTTATTATGTAGATTTTTTTGTCTTTGTTCTTCCCCTTCACTTCTAATAGCAGAGTTCTCAATAGCATTTGTCAGGTGTATGGCTTTTGCTGGCGTTTTGCTTCCCTTCCCACATTGTTCTAGTTTAAAGCTCTCCTGATGAGTGTAGCAAGGCGACTTCCAAATACATGTTTTCCAGTCTTCGTAAGGTGCACCCCATCTCTAGCAAGTAGTCCATCGTACAGGTAATTCACTCCGTGATCCAGAAATCCAAATCCTTGCTGACGGCACCATCGACGTAGCCAGTTGTTCACCTGCAGAATCTTATTCCACCTACTTGTTCCATGGCCATCCACTGGAAGGATGGAGGAGAAGACCACCTGCGCTCCCAGTTCTTTCACTTTCTTACCTAAGTTTTCAAAGTCACTGCAGATGGTTTCCAGGTCACTTCTTGTGGTGTCATTTGTCCCCACATGTATTAGCAGGAATGGGTAGTCATCTTTAGGTCTGAAGAGTCCTGATATCCTGTCAGACACATCTTTAATTTTTGCACCTGGAAGACAGCACATTTCTCTTGAGGTTATATCTGGTCTGCAGATAGCAGCCTCTGTTCCTCTCAACAGGGAATCCCCCATGACAACAACTCTCCGTTTCTTCTTCACAACATTTTTCTTTCTCCATTCAGGAGGACTCTGAGGGCGTACAAGGTTACTCTTTGTGGGCAAAGTCTTATCCTGATGTATTTCTTCATCGTTCTCCTGTGTAAGAGCCTGGTACTGGTTTCTGAGCAGAATTGGTGCTGACTGCCTCCTGATCCTCCTGCTTCTCTGGGTCACATGCTTCCATTCTCTCTGTTTCTTCAGTTGCACTTCGAATTTCTTCTCTTTCTGTACCATGAAGAGATAATTCTGCTCTGTCTAAGAACTCTTCACCTTCCTTAATGGTCTTCAATGTAGATAACCTCTCTTCCAGATTTTGCAACTTTTCCTCCAACAGGGACACAAGCTTGCATTTGTGGCATGTGAAATTTGGCTTTTCCACTGGTAAGTCTATGAACATGTAGCAAGAAATGCAGCTCACCACATGGCTCCTGGCCTCTTCCATGTTATTATTGTTCAAGAGATAATCAAGCGGTGAAATATAAGCCAAAACTGATGTCCTCCTTTCAGCTGCAACAGCCAAAATCCAGTGTTCCTTGAGCTCGCGGAGACTCTTCACTTATCCCAGAAGGCACTGGGAATATGCAAATTATCTCCTCGGGACTCCTCCCCTGGTTTTTCATTCAACCACAGCACTGCATTGCCCTCGCTGTCTACTGAGCCAGAATCTGACCCTGATGAAACTCAGGTGCCCCTTCCCGCATACTATACCACCTTGCACGGTGACACAGAGGAAGGTGCAGATGAAATTAAAGAGGAGGTGATGGATGACCCAGTTGTTGACCCGGATTGCTATCCAGTGAGGGAAGAGGGTGCCGCTGGCAATAGCTCAGAAGAGGAGAAGGATCCGCAGCAGGTATCGACATCGCAGCTGAGGTTATCTGGCAGGCCCGTAGCAGTCCAAAAAGATGTTAAAAAAACAAAAAGAGTTGCAGGACAGCTTGGCCAGACGGTCAAATTAGCACAGCGTGCAAGCCCTGAAAATTCATACCATAGTAGGAAGAGTCCAATGTGGCACTTTTTTGACCAAAATCCTTTTGATGAGGCAAAGGTTGTCTGTAAAAAGTTCCAAAGGACCTTGAGCCGAGCGAAAAATCTCAGAAATTTGAATATCAGTTGAATGCTTAGACATTAACTGAACATGCACTTGCAAGCGTGGATGGACTACAAAACCTCAGGTAGCACATGTGCATCGGCTCCGACTGAAGTTAGCCAGCAACGCTCCATCGCTTCCCCCACTGTAAGCCCACCGTTTAGCACACCACCAGCAAGAAATGTTGAGGTGTCGTCGCAAGGCCAAAGCAGTCAGGGAATCACAATGTTTTTGCAACGAAAGACTGCATCTAGGCCATCACCACCACCACCATCACCAACCTCCTCTCAGTCCGTCATGTCCACCGCTAGTTCCACCATATGCAGCTCTCAAGTCCAGCTCACCCTAGCAGAGACTCTGAGTAGGACAAGAAAGTACTCATCCTCTCATCCACGTACACTGGGTTTGAACGCCTACATTGCCAAACTGATCTCATTAGAGTTGATACCCTTCCGTTTGGTTGAAAGCACAGCGTTCAGAGACCTCATGGCCTACGCTGTCCCACGCTATGACCTACCCAGTCAGCACTTCTTTTCTAGAGAAGCCATCCCTGCCCTCCACCTGCATGTGAAAGACCGCATTGTCCATGCACTCAAACAATCAGTGAGTGGAAAGGTGCACCTCACAACAGATGCATGGGCCAGTAGGCATGGCCAGGGCCGTTACGTGTCCATCACTTCGCACTGGGTTAATGTGGTGGATGCAGGGTCCACAGAGGACAGTGGCGGTGGGACAGTGCTGCCTAGCCCACGGTATAGGCAACAGTTGTCTGTAGGCGTTCCACCCTCCTCCTCCTCCAGAAGCAAAAGCTCGTCTACACAGCGCAGTCGCACTAACACTCCATCCCTAACTGCCAGTGTTGCACACGAGGTATCCAACTATCGAAAAGCTAGTGGTAAGCGTCAGCAGGCTGTTTTAAATATGATGTCTTTGGGCAACAATAGACACACCGCGGAGGTACTGGCCGAATACTTGCAGCGAGAAACTGAGTCATGGCTGGGCAGTCTACATCTTGAGCCAGGTAAGGTAGTCAGTGATAACGGACGTAATTTTGTCGCGACCATAGCCCTGGCAAAACTCAGACACATACCTTGCCTGTCTCACACCTTGATCCTGGTGGTGCAGTGCTTCATAAATAATTATCCGGAGTTAACAGCCCTGCTCCATAAAGTGCGAAGACTGTACTCGCACTTCCATTGCTCGCCCGTAGACCCCAGTCTCATGCAGATGCTGCAGCGATCGCTCCACCTCCCCAAGCACCGCCTAATCATAGACATTGCAACAAGGTGGAACTCCATCATTCACATGGTTGAGAGGCTGTGCGAACAGAGGCAGGCTGTAATGCATTTATGGAAGGATACACGAGCAAGCAGTTTGAGGGCAGACATGGAGTTGTCGGATGTGCAGTGGTCAAAGCTGAAAGACCTCTGTAAAGTCCTTCAGTGTTTTGAGGAATGCACACGGCTGGTAAGCGCAGACGACGCCATCATAAGCATGAGCATCCCACTTATGCGTCTGCTCATGCAAACTTTGACGCACTTAAAGGATCATGCATCTGCAGCGGAGGAGGAAGAGGAGGAAAAGGGAAGCCTTGATGACAGTCAGCCAATGACTGCTCAGGGAACTGTCCTGTTCGAGGTGGAGGAGGAAGAGGAGGAGGAGGGGATGATTATTTTGGGGAGGAGGATGCTTGTCAGGGGCAAGAGAAAATGTTGTCTTGCCAAGTTAAGGTCCAGGGTTTGTGCATGACTGGAGGGATGTGGATTTGGCAGAAAGTGCTCCTCCACCCACCACTGGCAGTGCATCATTGACACCTGGAACATTGGCCCACATGTGTGATTATGTCTTGCGGATCCTAAAAAAAGGACCCCCGCATTGCCAAAATGATGAAGGATGACAACTACTGGTTGGCCAGCATCCTCGATCTACACCTTAAACGCAAATTACAGAACATAATGCCACAGGAGAACCTGGAGCTAATATTGGCGAACAAACAAGCAACTCTGGTAAACCGTTTGTTAGAAGCATTCCCAGCAAACAGCAGCGGTGCAGGTTCGACCACAGCCGTACTGGGCCAAATGGAAGAGGTGTTCGTGGTGCACACAGCCAAAGTGGCGTTGGAGACAGGGCTTTCATGACCATGTTGTGGACTGATTTCTCAAGAACAGCTCACACGCCTGGTAATCATGAATTTATAGCAACAGACAGGAGACAGCAGTTGTCAACTATGGTTACAAATTACTTCTCCTCCCCTAACGATGTTCTCCCTCACCGGTCATTCCCCTTTGACTACTGGGCCTGTAAACTGGACACCTGGTCTGAATTGGCACAATATGCCTTACAGGAGCTCGCTTGCCCTGCTGGTAGTGTGCTATTTGAAAGAGTCTTCTGCTGGATCAATCCTGACAGAAAGAAGGACCCGTCTGTCGACGCAAAATGTTGATGATCTAACCTTCATTAAAATGAACCATGCATGGGTTGCAAAGGATTTTGTCCCACCTTCCCCTGATGACACATAGGTTACCAGAAAAATGGCTCACTTTGTCCTCCTCTTCCTCGGACTTCTCAAATTCCTCAATTTGAAGCTGCTTTACGTCCATTAAATACCTCAACATATGCCATTTTTGCCACCTCCCGATCTGGGCTGTCCCCCCTCTCCTCCACCACTCAAATTTTAATATTGTGGTGTGATCCATACTGAACCTGTGAGAGCCTGTGTGTGACTCTGGCAAAATATACGGAGATTTTAAATTTCACCAACCCTGTATACAGCTGTCCGCTTGTACTACATTACCCTTTTTCTAGTTTTTAGATTCTGGTGTGATCAATACTTAGCCTGTGAGAGCCAGTGTGTGACTCTGGAAAAATATACGGAGATTTACAATTTCCCCAACCCTGTATACAGCTGTCCACTTGTAATATATTACCCTTTATCTAGTTTTTATATTCTGGTGTGATCAATACTGAGCCTGAGAGAGCCAGTGTGTGACTCTGGAAAAATATAAGGAGATTTTCTATTTCCCCAACCCTGTATACAGCTGTCTGCTTGTAATACATTACCCTTTTTCTAGTTTTTAGATTCTGGTGTGATCAATACTTAGCCTGTGAGAGTCAGTGTCTGACTCTGGCAAAATATACGGAGATTTACAATTTCCCCAACTCTGTATACAGCTGTCCGCTTGTAATACATTACCCTTTTTCTAGTTTTTATATTCTGGTGTGATCCATACAGAGCCTGTGAGAGCCAGTGTGTGACTCTGGAAAAATATAAGGAGATTTTCTATTTCCCCAACCCTGTATACAGCTGTCCACTTGTAATACATTACCCTTTTTCTAGTTTTTATATTCTGGTGTGATCCATACTGAGCCTGTGAGAGCCAGTGTCTGACTCGGGCAAAATATACTGAGATTTACAATTTCCCCAACCCTGTATACAGCTGTCCGCTTGTAATACATTACCCTTTTTCTAGTTTTTATATTATGGTGTAATCCATACAGAGCCTCTGAGCATCATTGTCTGACTCCTGAAATATATACTGTGATTTCCAATATTTTACCTAGACTATATGTACCTGTATCTGGAGATACAGTACCCCTTTTTCTTATTATTATATTCTGGTGTAATCCATACAGAGCCTGAGAGCGTCAGTTTCTGCCTCCTGAAATATATACGGAGATTTTTAATATTTTCACCATACTATATATACCGGTTATCTGGTGATACAGTACCCTTTCTCAGCTTTTTATATTGTGGTCTAATCCATACTGAGCCTGTCAACGTCTGTCTGTTACTCCTGAAATATAGCCGGAGATTTAAAAATTGCCCCAACACTGTATACAGATCTACGCTTGTAATTCATTACCCTTTTTCTACTTTTTATATTCTGGTGTAATCCATACTGAGCCTGAGAGCGTCATTGTCTGCCTCCTGAAATATATACGCAGATTTAGAATATTTTCACTATACTACCTTGTATCTAGTGATACAGTACCCCTTTTTTGTCCTCCTCTTCCTCGGACTTCTCCAATTCATCCATTTGCAGCTGCTTTACGTCCATTATACACCTCAACATATGCCATTTTTGCTACCTCCCTATCTGGGCTGTACACCCCCCTCCTCCTCCACCCCCCAACTTTTTATATTCTTGTGTAATCCATACTGAGCCTGTGAGCGTCATTGTCTGCCTCCTGAAATATATACGGAGATTTAGAATATTTTCACAATACTATATATACCTTGTAACTGGTGGAATACTACCCTTTTTCAGCTTTTATATTCTTGTGTAATCCATACTGAACCTGAGAGCGTCATTGTCTGACTCCTGAAATATATACGGAGATTTAGAACATTTTGACTATACTATATATACCTGGTATCTGCTGATACAGTACCCCTTTTTCTTATTATATTCTTGTGCAATCCAGACAGAGCCTGTGAGCATCAGAGTCTGCCTCCTGAAATATATATGGAGATTTATAATATTTTGACTATACTATATATACCTGGTATCTGCTGATACAGTACCCCTTTTTTTTATTATAATTTCTTTGTGTAATCCATACTGAGCCTGTGAGCATCTGTCTGGTACTCCATAAATATATACGGAGATTTACAATGACCCCTACACTGTATCCAGCTGTACGCTTCTGATACAGTACCCTTTTTGCCATAAAGTCCTCCTCCACCCACCACTCTAAGTGCATCATTGACACCTCGAACATTGGCCCACATGTGTGATTATTTCTTGCGGATCTTTTTATATTCTTGTGTAATCCATACTGAGCCTTTGAGTGTCATTGTCTGCCTCCTGAATTATATACGGAGATTTATAATATTTTCACTATACTATATATACCTTGTAACTGGTGGAATACTACCCTTTTTCAGCTTTTTATATTCTTGTGTAATCCATACTGAACCTGAGAGCGTCATTGTCTGACTCCTGAAATATATACGGAGATTTAGAACATTTTGACTATACTATATATACCTGGTATCTGCTGATACAGTACCCCTTTTTCTTATTATATTCTTGTGCAATCCAGACAGAGCCTGTGAGCATCAGAGTCTGCCTCCTGAAATATATATGGAGATTTATAATATTTTGACTATACTATATATACCTGGTATCTGCTGATACAGTACCCCTTTTTCTTATTATAATATTCTTGTGTAATCCATACTGAGCCTGTGAGCATCTGTCTGGTACTCCATAAATATATACGGAGATTTACAATGACCCCTACACTGTATCCAGCTGTACGCTTCTGATACAGTACCCTTTTTGCCATAAAGTCCTCCTCCACCCACCACTCTAAATGCATCATTGACACCTCGAACATTGGCCCACATGTGTGATTATTTCTTGCGGATCTTTTTATATTCTTGTGTAATCCATACTGAGCCTTTGAGCGTCATTGTCTGCCTCCTGAATTATATACGGAGATTTATAATATTTTCACTATACTATATATACCTTGTATCTGGTGAAACAGTACCCTTTTTATATTATTGTGTAATCCATACTGAGCCTGTGAGCGTCATTGTCTGCCTCATGAAATATATACGGAGATTTGGAATATTTTCACTATACTACCTTGTATCTGGTGATACAGTACCCATTTTTTTTGGCCTCCTCTACCTCAGACTTCTCCAATTAATCTATTTGCAGCTGCATTACGTCCATTATACACCTAAACATATGCCATTTTTGCCACTTTCCTATCTGGGCTGCCCCACCCCCCCTCCTCCACCCCCAAACTTTTTATATTCTTGTGTAATCCATACTGAGCCTTAGAGCTTCATTGTCTGCTTCCTGAATTATATACGGAGATTTATAATATTTTCACTATACTATATATACCTTGTATCTGGTGAAACAGTACCATTTTTATATTATTGTGTAATACATACTGAGCCTGAGAGCGTCAGTGGCTGCCTCCTGAAATTTATACAGATATTTAGAATATTTTCCCCATACTATATATACCTGGTATCTGCTGATACAGTACCCCTTTTTCTTACTCACCTTTCCGATGCAGTACCTGTTTAAAAACCAGTGTCCCACGACGGACACAGCAGTGCTCGGCACAGCCCCACACATACACACACCTTCACAGACCCCCGCACACATTCTCCGCACACACATAGTCATAGCCTATGATTCATAGGCTATGACTATGACGCTGCGCAGCCAGCCAATCACAGTAATGCCACAACAAAGAAGGCCACGGCTTTACTGTGATTGCCTAACATGCTGGGCAGGAGATCCGAATACTGCCAGGCGAGTAGTGAAATTTACTCTCTAGGATTCGAGTACCGCGAGTACCGCATTACTCGCCGAGTACCGAATCCTAACGAGTATACTCGCTCATCCCTACCTATAAATTTATACCTTTTTAAACATTATGTGGACCGTGTTGCTCCAAATTTTCTTTTGTTGTAATTCTGTTGTATTCTGGAGTGTCCGATTTCAATGCTTTGTCTTGGACCTGTCCACGGTTCTTTTGGTCCCTATAGCAGTTTTCTATTAATGGTTCCTAGTGTGGTCTGTATTTATCTTAATCTGAAGAGTCTCTGGAGCTGCTGGTAGGTAGTAGGGTTCTAATCTGTAACAAACTTCTGATGTGACCTCTAGACCAGGGTCCTGTAATTCTCTTTGCTCACCTATAATTATAAGATAAGTCTATGTTAAAGAAATTGCCCAGGCTTGATGCTCGTCTTCAGTGACTGTAGACTTATGAGTCCTCACAGCGCACACAGTGTGCACTGTCAGGATTCTTCCGATGCCTGTGCACACTTCTGGCCACATTTTGACTAGATATGTGTTGCTTCACTCAACCCACTTGAGTTAAGCGAAGCTGTGTACGTCTAGTTGACAAGTGACCGCCTGTATGCAAATTGCATAAATGCAGTCATGCGCTTGCCCGCTCCCAACGCTAGCACTGGAAAATCTTGACAGTGCACACTGTGAGTATTCACAAGTCTGAAGTCACATAGAATGACTGCAGACTTGGACCTCATGCCTGGACAACCTCTTTAAAGATCAACCATCAATCACTGACCAATAATTACTAAGGAATGAGAATTGGGTCAGATGTCTAGACAATAATATGATACATAGTGCATTTGAAATAAGACATGCCAAGGAATGTTGGTTGGACATGGTTCTATCCATTAACCTTTCGTTGTTTCACTGCAAGATGATATCTAGAAGAACCACTATGGCATCAAACAATTTTCTTATAATTTTATATTTCAAGTATTTAGACAATTTGCAGTATCTGTGTTAAATACAAGCTTCCCACCTCCATTCCCCTGTAATGGAGCATTTTACAACAAGTATTGTTAAAGAGCTACTTTACATATTTTAATTAACTGAAAAGGCTGAAAGAAAGATTTTGAACAATGATTGGGCTGTGCTTTAATGAATTAGTCTTAGAAATGTCATTAATTTTTCATTTTTTATTGAGAATTTTTTTCCTCTTCATTTAGTCTTTTTTTTTTTAAATAAGGAAAGAAATCCTTTTTTGTGGCAAATTGGAAATGATTACCAGCTTTTAAAAGAAATGGAGATTGTAAACGGGGACAGTTTTAAAAGGAAAATCTAATTAAAATCTTCTGTTCATTGTGAGAAGCGGCTGCTGATTACTTGTATTGTTTTGTGTTGTGTTAAATTCTTCATGTTCTGTTCCACTAAGTTCACAGAATTCAGAAGCAGAGAGGACAAAATTCTCTAGTGTAGGCTTAAAAATATATTAGCTTCTACTTCATCCTTATAAGAGAAAGTACTTTAATTTTCCATTTATCCAGGAGAATTGTAGAGGCTATAACAGTATTTACACTTATGGGGCTAGCATTGTATTATTTGGTCACAAAAGCTACAGTAATTGCTGGTATTTGGACAATTTGCCATGTATTGCAGCATCTGTGGTACCTAAATGACCTCATTCCTTAAAAGGATCCTTGAAATTAACATGATGGATTAGTGATAAGTACTACACATACATATTAGAAGAGCATTTAAATAAGACTATGTGCAGAGTACCATTATTCATTTTACTATGAAAGCTTATTATCTGGTTCATAGATTTTCCAATAATTTGGAACGCTTCCATCTGATATTACAAGTTATTAAAACAGCGGGAAACACTTGCTCTCTCAGGCATAAGTGGCTCAAGTCTATGATGGAGTAGGGTTAGGAATAACTAGCATTACAGTGGACTTAATGGGTTGTCCAGACTTGAGGTTAAAGTCTGCAGTCACGCTATATGACTAAAGACTATTGAATCCTCCTGCGTGCATCCTGCACACTGTGAGGATTCTCCTTTCTCCTGTGCCAGTAGTCACGTGACCATACATGCGATCACATGCCAACTAGAGATGAGCGACTTTGCCTCCGGGAGGGTCGAGTCGGGTTTCGGACCACCCGACTTTCACAAAAGTCGAGTCTAACTAAATCGGCCGACTATCGGAAAAAGTCGAAGGTCCGACTGAAACACGAAACCCAATGCAAGTTGATGGGGAAGAAAAGTCGGCAGGGAGTGGAGGACAGTAAATACACCTACAGTGCCCATTTCAATGCCAACAACATCAATCAGTATTACTTAAGCTTGTCAACCTTAATTTACTTTATAATAATAGTAACGCATTGAAAACTGGGGGTTATTTGGCTAAAGTTGTGGAGGGGGGGGCAGGGCTGGCTCCAGGTTTTCGTGGGCCCCGGGCCAAAGAGTCTCAGTGGGCCCCTTTAACACATATCACAATTCATGATGCTCCGATACGGCAGAGAAATATAGATATAGTACAATGCCAAATACTTCACTTCTTACATTACATGAGTGATATCTATTGTAAATTCTACAATAGCTCAAAAACCTGACAGTATATTCCTCCAAACATTATTATGGCCACCAAATAGTGCGCCATACAGAATAATGAGCCCCATATATTGCTCCATACATAATTGGTCCAATATAATGTTCCATACAGTATATGATGAGCTCCACATAATGCTCCAGTATATCATGGTCCCCAATAATGTGCCATACAGTATAGGACGGTCCCCATAGAGTATAATGAGCCCCACATATTGCTCCATACAGTATAATGAGTCGCATATAAAGCTCCATGCAGTATATGATGGGCCCCATATATTGCTCCATACAGAATAGGCCCCATATGTGCTCCATATGATGCCCCATACCCTATATGATGCCCCATAAATAATGAACCCCATATGATGCTCTAGTATATGATGGGCCCCATGGATGATGCTCCAGTGTATGATGGGCCTATATAATGCTCCATATATAATGGGCCCCATATGATGCTCCAGTATAGGATGGGCCCCATGGATGATGCTCCAGTGTATGATGGGCCTATATAATGCTCCATATACTGTATAATGGGCCCCATATGATGCTCCAGTATATGATGGGCCCCATGGCTGATGCTGCAGTGTATGATGGTCCTATATGATGCTCCATATATAATGGGCCCCATATGAAGCTCCAGTGTATAATAGGCCCCGTATATGATGCTCCAGTGTATGATGGGCCCAATTTATAATGCTCCAGTGCATGATGGGCCTATATAATGCTCCATATATAATGGGCCCCATATGATGCTCCAGTATATGATGGGCCCCATGGATGATGCTCCAGTGTATGATGGGCCTTTATAATGCTCCAAATATAATGGGCAACATATGATGCTCCAGTATGTGATGGGCCCCATGGATGATGCTCCAGTGTATGATGGGCCCCATTTATAATGCTACAGTTTATAATGGGCCCTCTCTATGATGCTCAAGTGTATGATGGGCCCCATATATAATTCTCCAGTGTATAATGCTCCCCATATATTGCTCCAAACATTTAAAAAAATGAAATACTTCTCCTCGCTGGTCACTGCTCTACTCTGGACTTCTCAGCGACGCCATCTTGCAGCGCTCTTCACTGTGACTGTTCAGGCAGAGGGCGCACAGACGTGATGTCATCGTGCTCTCTGACCTGAATGTTAGTGTCAGGAAACGCTGAAGACGTCACAGCAGTGGAGCAGGGAGAGGTAAGTATTGTAAGTGCTGGGGCCTTGAGCAAGCAGGGGGGGCACACTCATGGGCGCCGGATCTAGCACAGGGCCCCTCATAGTACACCGGTGTCTCTGACGGCGAGTGGGCCCCCCCACCTGCTCAGGGCCCCGGCACTTGCCCGGGTGCGCCAGGTGCTGACGCCGGCCCTGGGGGGGTACAGCCCAGTTAGGGAGGTGGAAAAACTGGCATATGTTGAGGTGTAGGCTGGACGTTCAGCAGCTGCAAATGGAGGAATTGGAGAAGTCAGAGAAATAGGACAAAGCGAGCCATTTTGCTGGCAACCTATGTGTCATCAGTGGAAGGTGGTACAAAATCCTTTGAAACCCAGGCATGGTTCATTTTAATGAAGGTGAGATCACCTACATTTTGGGTCAACAGCCGGGTCCTTCTTTCTGTCAGGATTGATCCAGCAGCACTGAAGACTCTTAATGATAGCACACTACCAGCAGGGCAAGCGAGCTCCTGTAAGGCATATTGTGCCAATTCAGGCCAGGTATCCAGGTTACAGGCCCAGTAGTCAAAGGGGAATGAACTGTGAGGGAGAACATCGATAGGGGAGGAGAGGTAATTTTGAACCATAGTTGACAACTGCTGTCTCCTGTCTGTTGCAATCGATTCAGTATTACCAGTCATGTGAGCGATACTCGAGAAATCAGTCCACAACATGGTCATGAAACCCCTGTCTCCAACTCCTCTTCGGCTGTGTGCACCACAAACGTTTCTTCCATGTTGCCCAGTACGGCTCGTGGTAGAACCTGCACCGCTGCTATGTGCTGGGAATGACTCTGACAAACGGTTTACCAGAGTTGCTTGTTTGGTCCCCAATATTAGCTCTAGGTTCTCCTGTGGCATGATGTTCTGTAATTTGCCTCTATAGCGTGGATTCAGGATGCTGGCCTACCAGTAGTCATCATCCTTCATAATTTTGGCAATGCGGGGGTCCCTTTTTACGATCCGCAAGACATCATGTGGGCCAATGTTCCAGGTGGCAATGATGCACTGCCAGTGGTCGGTGGAGGAGCACTTTCTGCCAAATCCACATCCCTCCAGTCACGCACAAACCCTGGACCTGACCTTGGCAAGCCAGCATTTTCTCTTGCCCCTGAGAAGCATCCTCTTCCCCAAAATAATCATCCTCCTCATCCTCCTCTTCCTCTTCTTCCTCCACCTCATCCAGGACAGTTCCCTGAGCAGACAATGGCTGACTGTCATCAAGGCTTCCCTCCTCCTCCTCTTCCTCCTCCGCTGCTGACGCCTGATCCTTAATGTGTGTCAAAGTTTGCATGAGCAGACGCATAAGTGGGATGCTCATGCTTATGATGGCATCGTCTGCTCTTACCAGCCATGTGCATTCCTCAAAACACTGAAGGACTTTACAGAGGTCTTTCAGCTTTGACCACTGCACACCCGACAACTCGATGTCTGCCCTCAAACTGCCTGCCCGTGTGTCCTTCCACAAATGCATTACAGCCTGCCTCTGTTCGCACAGCCTCTCAACCATGTGCATGGTGGAGTTCCACTTGGTTGCAACGTCTATGATTAGGCGATGCTTGGGGAGGTGGAGCGATCGCTGCAGCCTCTGCATACGACTGGAGTCTACGGGCGAGTGACGGATGTGCGAGCACAGTCTAAGCCACTTATGGAGCAAGGCTAGTAACTCCGGATAAATATTTATGAAGCACTGCACCACCAGGTTCAAGGTGTGAGCCAGGCAAGGTATGTGTCTGAGATTTGCCAGGGCTGTGGCCGCCACAAAATTACGGCCGTTATCACTGACTACCTTGCCTGGCTCAAGATGTATACTGCCCAGCCATGACTCAGTTTCTCGCTGCAAGTAGTCGGCCAGTACCTCCGCGGTGTGTCTGTTGTCGCCCAAAGACATCATCTTTAAAACAGCCTGCTGGCGCTTACCACTAGCTGTTGGATAGTGGGACACCTCGTGTACAACACTGGCAGCTGCGGATGGAGTGCTCGTGCGACTGCGCTCTGTCGACGAGCATTCGCTTCTGGAGGAGGAGCAGGGTTGGACACCTACTGCCAACTGTTGCCTATACAACAGGTGTAGGCAGCACTGTCCCACCGCCGCTGTACCCTGTGGACTCTGCATCCACCACATTAACCCAGTGCGCAGTGATGGACATGTAATGGCCCTGGCCATGCCTACTGGCCCATGCATCTGTTGTGAGATGCGCCTTTCCACTCACTGATTGTTTGAGTGCATGGACAATGCGGTCTTTTTCATGCAGGTGGAGGCAGAGAAAATAAGTGCAGACTGGGTAGGTCATAGCATGGGACAGCGTAGGCCATGAGCTCACGGAATGCTGCGCTTTCAACCAAACGGAAGGGCATAAGCTCTAATGAGATCAGTTTGGCAATGTAGGCGTTCAAAGCCAGTGTACGCGGATGAGAGGATGAGTACTTTCTTGTCCTACTCAAAGTGTCTGCTAGGGTGAGCTGGACTTGAGAGCTGCATGTGGGGGAACTAGCGGTGGACATGGCGGACTGAGAGGGGGTTGGTGATGGTGGTGGTGGTGATGATGGCCTAGATTCATTATTTGGTTGCAAAAACATTGTGATTCCCTGACTGCTTTGGGCTTGCGACGACACCTCAACATTTCTTGCTGGTGGTGTTCTAACCAGTGGGCTTACAGTGGAGGAAGTGATGTAGCGTTGCTGGCTACCTTCAGTCGGAGCAGTTGCACATGTACTACCCGAGGTTTTGTAGTCCGTCCACGCTTGCAAGTGCATGGTGTTTAAATGTCTAAGCATGCAACTGGTATTCAAATTTCTGAGATTTTCCCTCGGCTAAAGGTCCTTCCGCACTTCTACAGATAACCTTTGCCTCATCAATAAGATTTTGGTCAAAAAGTGCCACACTGCACTCTTCCTACTATGGGATAAATTTTCAGGGCTTGCACGCTGTGCTAAATTGACCGTCTGGGCAAGCTGTCCTGCAACTCTTTTTGTTTTTTTAACACATTTTTGGACTGCTATGGGCCTGCCAGATAACCGCAGCTGCGATGTCGATGCCTGCTGCGGATCCTCTTCCTCTTCTGAGCTATTGCCAGCGGCACCCTTTTCCCCCAATGGATGCCAATCCGGGTCAACAACTTGGTCATCCATCACCTCCTCTTCAATTTCATCTGTACCTTCCTCTGTGTCACCGTGTAAGGTGGTATAGTATGCAGGAAGGGGCACCTAAGTTTTATCAGGATCAGATTCTGGCTCAGTATACTGCAAGGGCAATGTAGTGCTCTGTGTGAATGTACCAGCAGAATCATATAGCAGTGGCTGTGCATCAGTGCACTCCATGTCAGATTCATCTTAGACTGGGGAATTCAGGATTTGACTTGATAACCCAGGCATGGTATGTGAAAAGAGCTCCAAGGAGTAATCTGAAGTGTGGCTTGCCACATCCTTCACTTTGGTTATGGTGAAGGACACTAGGAAAGGTGTTGTTCCTGACCAGGAGCCTGCACTGATGACTCAGTGCTTGCATTTTTTGAAACTTCAGAAGAGGAGGCGATAGAGCTGGAGGCTGTTTCGGCAATGTAAGCCAAAAGCTGTTGCTGATGCTTCGGCTTTAAAAGTGGTTTACCTACTCCCAGAAAAGGGAGCCTTCCAGGCCTTCTGGAGCCAGACTATGACGCAGGCTCAACACCTCTTGCCTTAGGTGCTATTGTGCTTTTGGCACTACCAGCAGATGCACCACCAACACCATCAGTACCAGCTTGACCCCCCATGCCCACGTCTGCGGCCTCTTCCACCATATTTCCTCATTTTTGTGAAAATGTACCCAAAATACCAGCAGCTATATGGTACTGTATCAGAAGCGTACAGCTGTATACGGTGAAGGGGAAAATTTAAATCTCCGTATATATTTCCAAAGTCACACACAGACGCTCACAGGCTCAGTATGGATTAGACCAGAATTTAAAAAACAGAAAAGGGTACTGTATCAGAAACATACAGCTGTATACAGTGTAGGTGAAATTGTAAATCTTCGTATTGTAAGGATCGTACTCACTTGGCGGCGTAGGAGGAGACAGGAGGCACATTCTCTTCAACTTGCATGTGGGTTTATTGGCTTCATAAACCATCAAATCAGAAAAAGAAAGGTAAACAGTCTTTATAACGTGCAGACACAGTAACAATGTCCATATCAGAGCTCTGCTCTCCTAGTCCTGTGGGCACACAGGCTTGTGCAATGTCCAGCACTCAGGCTCTATCTGGAGCCAATGATACAGGAAGGCTTCTCTCTTCAAACACAGAGACCTCTCTGTAGTGTCCTGCCTGGACACATGGAAGTCTGTCCACACTGGCAGACTTCCACAACACTCCTAACCTGTGCTAAACACCTCTGTTACATAGCCTGGAACCTCACCCACAGGTGAGGTAATATCACATGCACTGGTCAGGTGATCATGACATCACCACAGGTCCTTAAACACTGTCATGGGTGTATCGCCACAAGGATCGTCGCGATTACACACTCTGACTTCTCACAGCTGAGTTGCTGTTTCTTTGTGTTTGGTAATGAGGGAGTTAATTTTACCTAGCTCTTTGCTAAGACTAGGTCCAGCCTCGCCCGGCTGCTTTTGATTATGCTCTAATTAGATTCCTTCATATACCTGCCAGTCTGCTTGTTAGATGCCGGTGAAAGCCTTTATGTAGTCTAGCAGACTGGATCGGTTCTGAGAATACTTAAGCTAAGAGCTCCTTAGTTGTTTTTACTCTTATAGCTTATAGTTTATCTCTGAGACCTTAGGTGTTCCTACTGTGTGTGAGTGTTGTATGTAAGACTTTATTTACTTTATTTCTTGTCTTTCTTGTATGTCTTTCTGTTCATTAACCGTTACCTGTTCATTCCCTTTGGTGGTAATCAGGGTCCTTCTTAGGACTAGATTACAGTTGGCAGGGATTGATAGGAGACAGGGTTTACGCTGGTGGCCTGGACCTCTGTACCTTTAACAGTACCTCCAGGTAGAGGGATTAGTTAGGACCCCAGTTTAGGGTCAGCATAGACCCCGGTCACCCTCTAGCCGGAGACAGCGTATAACGGATTCCGTATTGACCCACTGGACTTTCTGTCAGGTAATTCTATGTTATCATATATCTATGCGCATGTTATATTGTATGTTGCCCTTTTGATATAGATTACTGTCATCACATATATATATATCTGCTATACAGCGTGACATTTTCACCGGCCATACAAAAGATTCTCTCCAGCTGTCATGGATCCAGTAGCCCAGCTGGCCCGGCAGTTGCAGGGGTTGTCCATGGAGTTTGCAGACATTAAGTCCAAGGTTTTGTTCCCCCCGGAGCAAACCAGATCTGAACCTAAGGTTGCTCTCCCGGACAGGTTCACTGGTGGGCGGGACAAATTTTTTACTTTCCGGGAGGCATGTAAATTGTACTTTCGGCTGCGGCCTCGGTCATCTGGGAGTGAAGAGCAGAGGGTGGGAATTGTTATCTCGCTCTTACAAGGGGACCCTCAATCTTGGGCGTTCTCTATTCCTCCAGGCTCCCCAGATCTCCAGTCAGTGGATCGATTTTTTACTGCCCTGGGTCTGGTATATGATGATCCGGATCGAGTTTCCCTTGCTGAAACAAAGTTGCGTAAAATACGGCAAGGAAATCGTCCAGCGGAGGAATATTCTTCTGAGTTCCGTAGATGGGCAACAGATACTCAGTGGAATGACCCAGCTCTTAGGAGCCAGTTTTGTCAAGGGTTGTCTGACAAATTAAAAGATGTGTTGGCTCAGTATGATTCTCCTCCATCACTGGAGGCTGCTATGGCCCTCGCTATTCGCATGGATAGACGAATTCGGGGAAGACGCGAGGTAACTCCGCCTCCCGTGATGACTCCACCTACTACTAAAGTCCCTTATACTGAGGTTCCCCTGGTCTGTTCTGAGGAACCCATGCAGTTGGGAGGGACATCTTTTTGTAGGAAGGAATTGGCGGTGCACCGCAAGACTAGAAGGTGTTTCTTTTGCGGGAGAGAGGGACATTTTGTTGGGGGGTGTCCATCCCGGGCCTCTTCGAGCAAAGGAGTTAACCTGGGAGTGTGTATTTCGTCCCCAAATCCCTCTCAGTTTCTCGTGCCTGCGGAGGTGGTGATTGGTACTAGAACTGAGAGGATTTCTGTTTTTCTTGATAGTGGGTCCGGGGCTAATCTGGTGGACGCTCGGTTTGCCCAGGTGCATGGTATGCAACTGAGTGTATTGGCCAAACCGGTCCCTATAGTCTCTATTGATTCTAGACCTCTCGGTCAAGGTAGCTTGGTACAAGCTGTTCATAACATAGATCTTCGAGTAGGGGCAAGACATAAAGAGCAATTGTCTTGTTATGTGTTGGAGGGTCTACCTACTCCTATTGTGTTGGGACTTCCTTGGTTGGCTAAACATAACCCAGTGATTGATTGGCAATCCGGAAAGATAAGCCAGTGGGGTGAATTTTGCAGGAATAACTGCATGAGCACGGTCATCGGTGCGGTTGTGCCTAGGACTTTGTCTCCTTTTCTGGAGGACTTTGGGAGATGTTCTCAGAGGAGGGGTGTAAAGAGTTACCTCCTCATCGCGCATATGACTGCTCAATAAAGTTGCTTCCTGATGCCTTATCTCGTACTTTCCCAGGGGCCGGTAAGACAGATGATCCGGTTCCTATTCCTCAGGAGGGAGTTGTAGTGTCAGCTGTATGCTCTGAGCTTGAGGGGGAGGTATTGGGGGCTCAGGGGGACGCCCCGGTGGGACTTCCAGGGAGACTGATAGTTCCAGATCGGTTAAGACTGAAGGTTACGGGGAACCGTTACAAACGGATGGCTGATAGGGGGAGAGTTTCTGGTCTAGATCTGAAGGTGAACGATCTAGTTTGGTTGTCTACCAGGAATATAAAACTTAAAGTTTCCTCCTGGAGGTTGGGTCCCAGATTCATCGGGCCGTACAGGATCAGTTCCATAATTAATCCTGTGGCATTTCGTCTGGACCTCCCTCCTACGTTTAAAATTCATAATGTGTTTCACAAGTCATTACTTAAAAAGTATGTGGCACCAGTCATACCGTCACCTCTACCTCCGCCTTCAGTGGTGGTCAATGATAACGTGGAATTTCATGGGTCGAAAATCATTGACTCACGTCTCAGTCGCCGATCCCTTCAGTACTTGGTCCATTGGAGGGGGTATGGTCCTGTGGAGAGGACGTGGGTCCCTGCGTCTGATGTTAACGCAGATCGATTGGTTCGGACCTTTCACACAACTCACCCGGGCAGACCTGGCCCTGAGGGTCCGGAGTCCCTCGTAGAGGGGGGGGTACTGTCATGGGTGTATCGCCACAAGGATCGTCGCGATTACACACTCTGACTTCTCACAGCTGAGTTGCTGTTTCTTTGTGTTTGGTAATGAGGGAGTTAATTTTACCTAACTCTTTGCTAAGACTAGGTCCAGCCTCGCCCGGCTGCTTTTGATTATGTTCTAATTAGATTCCTTCATATACCTGCCAGTCTGCTTGTTAGATGCCGGTGAAAGCCTTTATGTAGTCTAGCAGACTGGATCGGTTCTGAGAATACTTAAGCTAAGAGCTCCTTAGTTGTTTTTACTCTTATAGCTTATAGTTTATCTCTGAGACCTTAGGTGTTCCTACTGTGTGTGAGTGTTGTATGTAAGACTTTATTTACTTTATTTCTTGTCTTTCTTGTATGTCTTTCTGTTCATTAACCGTTACCTGTTCATTCCCTTTGGTGGTAATCAGGGTCCTTCTTAGGACTAGATTACAGTTGGCAGGGATTGATAGGAGACAGGGTTTACGCTGGTGGCCTGGACCTCTGTACCTTTAACAGTACCTCCAGGTAGAGGGATTAGTTAGGACCCCAGTTTAGGGTCAGCATAGACCCCGGTCACCCTCTAGCCGGAGACAGCGTATAACGGATTCCGTATTGACCCACTGGACTTTCTGTCAGGTAATTCTATGTTATCATATATCTATGCGCATGTTATATTGTATGTTGCCCTTTTGATATAGATTACTGTCATCACATATATATATATATATCTGCTATACAGCGTGACAAACACATACCTTCCATTCACTATGCGACCATTAGTATCGCTATAGTATATATTTCCGGAGTCACACACAGACGCTCACAGGCTCAGTATGCATTAGACCAGAATATAAAAAGCAGAAAAACGGTACTGTATCACAAGCGTACAGCTGTATACAGTGTAGGGGTAATTTTAAATCTCTGTATATCTTTCCGGAGTCACACACAGACGCTCTCTCAGTATGGATTTGACCAGAATATTAAAAGCAGTAAAAGGGTGCTGTATCAGAAGCGTACAGCTGTATACAGTGTAGGGGAAATTGTAAATCTCCGTATATATTTCCGGAGTCACACACAGACGCTCACTCAGTATGGATTAGACCAGAATATAAAAAGCAGAAAAAGGGTACTGTATCAGAAACGTACAGCTGTGTATAGTGTAGTGTTGTGAATGGGTTTGAGATGAGTTCTGAGCAGAGGCTCCCTCTGGTGGTTACAAGCGGTACTAGTGAGGATTGTGAGGACTGGGAATCAGGTGTTACTGATTGGTCTTATATAAGGGAGTCATTTTCCCATCAGGGTTGCCGGTGATCAATTGTTCTGGTCTGAATCCTTCTTTCCAGTTTCCCTTGTAGCCTGCTGTGTCGTGTCTGCATCTCCTGCTATCAGATAAGACAATTTCTTATTTTGTGTTTTTGCTATATTTTTGCATTTTGTCCTGCACTTCTGTGGGGGCCTTCAGGGTCCCTCCGGGGGCTTTTGCCCTCTCAGTTTAGTCCAGCCACTGTGTTTTGTACTTTTGCTTTTTCCAGTTTTTTTTCAGTGGCTGCTGTTTTGTTTTTGTTACACCAGAGAACTAATTTAGGTGGTAGAGGTCGTGTGATCTCAGGTGATTTTGAAATTAGTAGAGTTGGTGTTTTTTCAGGGTTTTCTGAGATTGCAGTAAGTACCCTTCCTATCCTTTTCTATTTAGATAGTTTGGGCCCCAGCGTTTGCTCATACTATTTTCTTTCTGTGTCTGTATTTCCTCTTGTCTAACCGCCATTACATGTTTGGGGGCTTTCTATTGTCTTTGGGGTTCTGCTCCGGGGCAGATAGCTTTCCTATTTCTATCTTTAGGTGTAGTTAGTTTCTCAGGCTGTGACGAGGCGTCTAGGACCAACGTAGGAACGCTCCACGGCTGCCTCTAGTTGCGGTGGTTAGTCAGGGTACTGCAATCTCATAGATTCCAACTGCTCTGGTGTATTGCCTTTTTTACCTGCACTCCTCAGCTACCGTAACATAACAGTATCACCGGCCTAAAAATTGTATGGTACTCACAGAAGGGAAAAAATATTTTGAAGGAAGAAAAGTTGTCAGAGATATTTTTCTGTTTGTTGCATTTTTTTTTTTTTTCCCTCTGTATCTCTGGGTGCTGGGGAGGATCTTTTCTCCCAATGGAGTTTGCACAGTTGTCTGGCCGTGTGGATCAGCTTGCCACTGAGGTTCAGAGTATTGCTGCATATCTTGCTAGGTTGCCTGTTGTGGAACCTAGGATCCCCATGCCAGATTTGTTTTTAGGGGATCGAGCTAAGTTTCAGAATTTCAAAAATAATTGTAAATTGTTTCTTGCCTTAAAATCTAAGTCCTCAGGAAACGCAGCGCAGCAGGTTCAAATTATCATCTCTCTCCTGCGCGGCGATCCTCAGGATTGGGCTTTTTCCCTGATACCTGGGGATCCTGTTTTGAGTGATGTTGATGCATTTTTTCAGGCTTTGGGGTTATTGTACGATGAGCCTAATGTCACTGATCAAGCTGAAAAAGCCTTGTTGGCATTAAATCAGGGGCTTGATGACGCTGAGTTATACTGTCAGAGATTCCGTAGGTGGGCAGTCCTGACCAAGTGGAATGACGACGCTTTGGCGGCCCTTTTCCGGAAGGGTCTGTCGGATAATGTAAAGGATGTTATGGTGGGATTCCCTGTCCCCTCTGGTCTCAATGATTCTATGTCATTAGCGATTCAAATTGACAGACGTTTGCGTGAGCGGAGAAGTATGCGTGGAGTGGTGTTGCCTTGTGAGCCAGCTGCTGAGCCCATGCAGTGTGATGGAGTGGTGTCTGGGGCACAGCGTCATGAGTTTCGAAAGCGCAATGGGTTATGTTTCTACTGTGGTGATGCCTCTCATGCTATTTCAGTCTGTCCTAAGCGGGGAAGACATTTTGCACGCTCAGTTGTCTTGGGTAGTGTTCAGACTAAGTTTTTATTAACTGTCACTCTGATATGCTCTCTGTCCTCATTTTCTGCTCAGGCTTTCGTTGATTCTGGAGCAGCTATTAACCTGATGGATTATGATTTTGCTAAACGTTGTGGGTTTCCCTTGATACCCCTACAGAAGTCTATTCCTTTACTGGGGATCGATTCTACCCCTTTGGCTGAGAATAAACCCCAGTTTTCTACTCAGGTGATAATGAGGGTTGAACCTGATCACCAGGAGTGCTGCAAATTTTTGGTTCTATATAATCTGCATGACATTATAGTGCTGGGTTTCCCTTGGTTATCAGTCTCATAATCCTGTTTTGGATTGGAAATCTGTGTCTGTAACCAGTTGGGGCTGCCAATGTGTTAATACCAACACTCCTGTTTTTTCTGCCTCCCCCCAGGCTGAGGATGTTCCTGACTTTTTGTTTGATTTTTCTGATGTGTTTAGCGAAAGTAAATCTGCATCCTTACCTCCCCATAGGAGCTATGACTGCGCTATTGAATCAGTGCCAGGTAGTAAATTCCCTAAAGGTCGCCTTTTTAACTTGTCTGTACCTGAACATGACGCTATGCGGTCTTATGTCAAGGAATCATTGGAGAAGGGTCATATCAGACCATCCTCTTCACCCTTAGGTGCCGGTTTTTTCTTTGTGGCCAAAAAAGATGGTTCATTAAGACCGTGTATTGATTATCGTCTCTTGAACAATATTACTGTGAAATATCAATACCCGTTACCCTTGATTTCTGACCTGTTTTCCAGGGTGAAAAACGCTACTTGGTTTACCAAGCTTGACCTCAGGGGGGCGTATAACCTTATTCGCATTAAGCACGGGGATGAATGGAAGATGGCATTTAACACCCCTGAAGGGCATTTTGAGTACCTTGTGATGCCCTTTGGGCTCACTAATGCTCCTTCCGTCTTCCAGTCCTTCATGAATGACATTTTCAGGGATTTTGTGGACAAGTTTCTGATTGTTTATTTGGATGATATCTTGATTTTTTCTAATGACTGGGACTCTCATGTGAAACATGTTCGAACTGTATTCCAGATTTTGAGAGAGAATGCTCTGTATGTGAAGGGATCAAAGTGTCTTTTTGGCATACAGAAGATCTCATTTCTGGGATTCATTTTGTCCCCATCTGTTATTGAAATGGACCCGGTCAAGGTTCAGGCCATCTGTGATTGGGTCCAACCTACTTCATTAAAGGCTCTTCAGAGATTTTTGGGTTTTGCCAATTTTTATCGTAAATTTATTGGTAATTTCTCGGTTATTGTTAAACCATTAACTGATTTTACCAGAAAGGGTTCTGATGTGGTGAATTGGCCTCCTGAGGCAGTCTCTGCGTTTCAGGAACTTAAGCAGAGATTCACTTCTGCTCCTGTTCTACGGCAGCCTGATGTTTCTCTGCCATTTCAGGTGGAGGTTGATGCCTCTGAAATTGGGGCAGGTGCCGTTTTGTCCCAAAAAGATCCAGAGACCTCTAAAAGTAACCCTTGTGCCTTTTTCTCTCGAAAATTTTCTCCTACTGAACGTAATTATGACGTGGGTAATCGGGAGTTATTGGCCATGAAGTGGGCTTTTGAAGAGTGGAGACATTGGCTGGAGGGAGCCAAACATCAGGTGGTGGTCCTTACGGACCATAAGATCTGGTCTATCGGGAATCTGCCAAGCGACTCAATCCTAGACAGGCCAGGTGGGCCTTGTTTTTCACACGTTTTAATTTTGTGGTTTCCTTTCTTCCTGGCACTAAGAATGTTAAGGCGGATGCCCTCTCGAGGAGTTTCCTTGCTGGACTCTCCTGAGCTATCTGATCCCTCTGTTATTTTGAAGGAGGGTGTAGTTCTTTCCGCCATCTCGCCCAATTTGAGACTTGCTCTGGAGGGGTGTCAGGAGGATAGGCCCGAGCGCTGCCTGTTGGAAAATTGTTTGTCCCGGACCAATGGAAAAAGAGTGTGATGTCTGAGATTCATTGTTCCGCATTGGCTGGGCATCCCGGAATTTTTGGTACCAGAGACTTGGTTAGTCGGTCCTTTTGGTGGCCTACCTTGTCTCGCGATGTCAGGGAATTTGTGCAGTCCTGCGGGACTTGCTCTCGCTCCAAGCCTTGCTCTCGCTCTAGTGGTTTGTTGATGCCATTGCCTGTGCCCAAGAGACCATGGACCCATATCTCTATGGATTTCATTTCCGATCTTCCTGTTTCTCAGAGAATGACCACCATCTGGGTAATTTGTGATAGGTTTTCCAAAATGATACATCTTGTGCCATTACCTAAGTTGCCTTCCTCCTCTGAATTGGTGCCGTTGTTCCTTCAGCACGTGGTTCGTTTACACGGCATTCCTGAGAACATTGTGTCTGACAGAGGAGTCCAGTTTGTTTCCAGATTTTGGAGGACTTTTTGTTCTAAACTGGGTGTTCAATTGTCTTTCTCCTCGGCATTTCATCCTCAGACCAATGGTCAAACTGAGAGAACAAACCAGACATTGGAGACTTATCTTAGATGCTTTGTGTCTGCTGATCAGGATGACTGGGTCTCTTTTTTGCCTTTGGCTGAGTTTGCTCTTAATAATAGGGCTAGCTCTGCCACTTTGATGTCTCCGTTTTTCTGTAATTCTGGGTTTCACCCTCGATTTTCTTCAGGACAGACGGAGGCTTCTGTCTGTCCAGGTGTTGACTCTGTTGTTGAGCGTATGCAGCAGATTTGGGACCAGGTAGTGGAGAGGTTGTCCCTCTCTCAGGAGAAGGCCCAGCGGTTTGCTAACCGGCATAGGACTGATGGTCCTCGGTTTAAAGTGGGGGACTTGGTCTGGTTGTCCTCAAAGAATATTCCTATGAGAGTAGCATCTCCTAAATTTAAGCCTAGGTTCATTGGACCTTATAAGATCATGGAGATTATTAATCCTGTTTCTTTTCGTTTGCTTCTTCCAGGGACATTTAAGATCCATAACGTGTTCCACAAGTCCTTGTTGAAGAGGTTTGTTGAGCCAGTGGTTCCTGCTGCTGTGCCTCCTGACCCTGTTTTGGTTGAGGGCAATCTGGAGTATGTGGTTGAGAAAATATTGGATTCTCGTTTTTCTAGACGAAGACTCCAGTATTTGGTTAAATGGAGAGGTTATGGTCAGGAAGACAATTCTTGGGTGTTTGCTTCGGACATCCATGCTAGGAGACTTATCCGTGCGTATCATAGAACTCATCCTGACCGACCTGGTTGCTCAAATGAGGGTTCGGTGACCCCTCCTCAAGGGGGGGGTACTGTTGTGAATGGGTTTGAGATGAGTTCTGAGCAGAGGCTCCCTCTGGTGGTTACAAGCGGTACTAGTGAGGATTGTGAGGACTGGGAATCAGGTGTTACTGATTGGTCTTATATAAGGGAGTCATTTTCCCATCAGGGTTGCCGGTGATCAATTGTTCTGGTCTGAATCCTTCTTTCCAGTTTCCCTTGTAGCCTGCTGTGTCGTGTCTGCATCTCCTGCTATCAGATAAGACAATTTCTTATTTTGTGTTTTTGCTATATTTTTGCATTTTGTCCTGCACTTCTGTGGGGGCCTTCAGGGTCCCCTCCGGGGGCTTTTGCCCTCTCAGTTTAGTCCAGCCACTGTGTTTTGTACTTTTGCTTTTTCCAGTTTTTTTTCAGTGGCTGCTGTTTTGTTTTTGTTACACCAGAGAACTAATTTAGGTGGTAGAGGTCGTGTGATCTCAGGTGATTTTGAAATTAGTAGAGTTGGTGTTTTTTCAGGGTTTTCTGAGATTGCAGTAAGTACCCTTCCTATCCTTTTCTATTTAGATAGTTTGGGCCCCAGCGTTTGCTCATACTATTTTCTTTCTGTGTCTGTATTTCCTCTTGTCTAACCGCCATTACATGTTTGGGGGCTTTCTATTGTCTTTGGGGTTCTGCTCCGGGCAGATAGCTTTCCTATTTCTATCTTTAGGTGTAGTTAGTTTCTCAGGCTGTGACGAGGCGTCTAGGACCAACGTAGGAACGCTCCACGGCTGCCTCTAGTTGCGGTGGTTAGTCAGGGTACTGCAATCTCATAGATTCCAACTGCTCTGGTGTATTGCCTTTTTTACCTGCACTCCTCAGCTACCGTAACATAACAGTGTAGGGGTAATTTTAAATTTCCGTATATCTTTCCGGAGTCACACACAGACGCTCTCTCAGTATGGATTTGACCGTAATAAAAAAAAGCAGAAAAAAGGTACTGTATCAGAAGATACCAGGTGTATATAATATAGGGTAAAATTTAAATCTCTATATATATTTCCGAAGTCACACACAGATGCTCACTCAGTATGGATTTGACCAGAATACAAAAAGCAGAAAAACGTACTGTTTCAGAAGCGTACAGTTGTATACAGTGTAGGGTAATCATTCCGGAGTCACACACAGACACTCTCTCAGTATGGATTTGACCGTAATAAAAAAGCAGGAAAAAGGTACTGTATCAGAAGATACCAGTGTAATAGTATAGGGTATATTTTAAATCTCCGTATATATTTCCGAGTCACACACAAACGCTCTCTCAGTATGGATTTGACCAGAATACAAAAAGCAGAAAAAAGGTACTGTATCTGAAGATACCATGTGTATATAGTATAGGGTATATTTTAAATCTCCGTATATATTTCCAGAGTCACACACAAACGCTCTCTCAGTATGGATTTGACCGTAATACAAAAGCCAGAAAAAAGGTACTGTATCAGAAGATACCAGGTGTATACAGTGTAGGGGAAATTTTAAATCTCCGTATATATTTTTGGAGTAACACACAGACGCTCACTCAGTATGGATTTGTCACGCTGTCTAATGATATGTATACAATGTCAGTAAACTATTAATACAGGAACAACACTCTATACAACAACTAGTATAGCAACATCAGCATGTAAGTATAGAATAGATTTACCTGACACGATATCTGCTGAACTCAGGGTTAATCTTGAGGACTTGATGAGCTGAAACAGGAAAGAGGTGGACCGGGATCTAACCTGACCCTAAACTGGGGTCCTAACTAATCCCTCACCTTGGAGGTACTGATAATGGTTCAGAGGTCCAAGTCACCAACCTAACCCTGTCTCCTATCAGACCCTGAACCCTGTAATCAGTCCTAAGAAGGATCCTGACTACCACCAAAGGGATATGGGCTGATCTTAGCTAAATACACAGATTAGACATATAAGACAGACAGGATAACACTCGCTTGCATACACACTCAAACACCAAAGGAACATAAATGGTCTGGGAAATAAACTCTAACCAAGTTGAGCTTAGAACAACTAAGGAGCTCACAACTAACGTCTATACAGATTCATTCCTATCTGTGGTCTGCATGAAGGTTTCACTGGCAACTCCCCAAGCAGACAACCAGGAATTTAAAGGAAACCAATCAACAAATAATCAATTGCAGCCGGGAGAAACTGCACCCAGTCCCAGCACCGAGCACAGACAGAATTAACTCCCTAGCTGCCAAACACAAAGAAACAGCAGCTCAGCTGTGAGAAGTCAAAATGTGCAACCGCGACGATCTTCGTGGCAATGCACACATGACAGTACCCCCCTTCTACGAGGGGCCTCCGGACCCTCAGGGCCAGGCCTGCCCGGGTGAGTTCTGTGGAAGGTCCGAACCAAACTATCTGCGTTAACATCAGACGCAGGGACCCACGTCCTCTCCTCTGGACCATACCCCTTCCAATGCACCAAGTACTGAAGGGACCGGCGATTCAGACGTGAGTCAACGATCTTTGATACTTGAAATTCCAAGTTACCATTGACCAACACAGGAGGAGGAGGTAGAGGTGACGGTATGACTGGTGCCACATACCTTTTAAGTAATGACTTGTGGAACACATTATGAATTTTAAACGTAGGAGGGAGGTCCAGACGAAATGCCACAGGATTAATTATGGAACTGATCCTGTACGGCCCGATGAATCTGGGACCCAGTTTCCAGGAGGGCACTTTAAGTTTTATATTCCTGGTAGACAACCATACCAGATCGTTCACATTCAGATCTGGACCAGAAACTCTCCTCCTATCAGCCATACGTTTGTAACGGTTCCCCATCGCACTCAGATTATTCAATACACCTCTCCACACAGAAGCAAGTGACGACGAGAAACGCTCCTCCTCAGGAACCCCAGAAGGGCCCCCCCCATTGAAAGTACAAAACTGGGGATGAAAACCATATGCCCCAAAAAACGGTGTCAAGATCCCGTCTGGGTTGGAGCCGATGTTACTGCAAACACTAGGGAAAGCAGAGGCAGGTAGCGTAGTCAGATGGCAGCCGAGGTCGGTACACAGGAAAGCAGTGTTTGTAGCAATGGATCAGGCGGATAACGTAGTCAGGTGGCAGCCGGAGGTCGGTACACAGGAAAGGCAGTTCGGTAACAGAGGAGCAGGCAGATAACGTAGTCAGAAGGCAGGCCGAGGTCGGTTCACAGGAGAGCAGTATTGTAGCAATGGATCAGGCGGAGAGCGTAGTCAGAAGGCAGGCCGAGGTCGGTTCACAGGAGAGCAGTGTTTGTAGCAATGGATCAGGAGGAAACGCTTGACTAAAGGCTTGGAGCTCAATAATCTCGCAATGACACACCCACAGGGCCAGGTTTATATAGGGTGTGTAATTGGCAATCAGAGGCCCAATCAAGAGAGCACTAGGTGTAGCCAATCAGGAAGAACAGTCAATGGTATCTGGATTCAGCAAGGAACTTGCAGCCAGCAGAATAGCTCAGATGGTAGAGCTGCTGGCCAGTGGACAAGAGGTACTGGGTTCGACTCCTGACAGTACTCCCCTCCTTCCAGGATGGCCTCTGGACATCTCAGGAGCTGGCTTATCCGGGTACCTCTGATGAAAGGCTCTTGTTAGTCTAGGAGCATGGACGTTCTCCCTTGGTTCCCATGAATTTTCCTCTGGTCCGTAACCCTTCCACTGCACCAGATACTGCAGTTTACCTCTGAATTTTCGGGAGTCCAGAATCTTATCCACAATGTATTCTTCTTCACCACGGATCCTTTCTGGTGGAGGAGGTGGCTGAATTCTTCCTGGAAACGGGTTTTCACAGAAGGGTTTGAGCAAGGATATGTGAAACACTGGATGAATCTTTAGATTGTTGGGAAGTTTTAAACGAAAAGCAACCTGGTTAATTTTTGCAGAAATTTGAAAAGGTCCAATGAATTTCTGACCCAATTTGGAGGATGGCACATGTGTCTTAAGGTTTTTAGTGGACAGCCAAACTTTGTCTCCAACCTGAAGAGCAGGGGGCACTCTCCGATGTTTATCTGCTGCTTCCTTATATTCTTCCTGGGTCTTGAGCAATATCTCTGATAATTCCTTCTGGGATTCCTGTAATTTTGTAAGCCTGTCATTAACAGCAGGAATGGGAGTGTTCACTGGCAGATTAGGGATAAATACTGGATGTACTCCATAATTAGCAAAAAATGGGGTTTGAGATGTAGCGCTATGTATGGAGTTGTTGTAGGCAAACTCTGCTGTTGGTAAATAGTCCACCCAGTCATCCTGAAGATAGGAAATGAAGCAACGGAGGTATTGCTCCAAAGTCTGGTTCGTTCTCTCCGTCTGGCCATTGGAGTGAGGATGGAAAGCGGTAGAAAGATTCACCGTGACTCCCAAGGCTGTACAGAAACTCTTCCAAAATTTTGATGTAAACTGAACGCCTCTGTCAGACACCACGCTGTCAGGAATTCCATGTAACCTGAATACCTCTTTGATCATCAGTTCTGCAGTTTTTTCAGCAGTAGGAATTCCTTCAGTTGGAATAAAGTGGGCCATTTTTGTGAGTCGGTCCACTATGACAAGGATGACGGTCATCTGTTTAGAAGGGGGTAGTTCCACAATAAAATCCATGGAAATAGATCCCCAAGGCCTGGATGGAACTGGGAGTGGTTGTAAGAGTCCTAGAGGAGACGATCGTGGGGTCTTGTTTCGTGCGCATGTTAAACAGGTTGAAACATATTTCCTCACGTCCTTCCTACAATTAGGCCACCAAAAGAAACGAAGTAGTAAGTCTTGTGTTTTTGCAACTCCAGAATGTCCTGCCAGTTTAGAATCATGGACACTTTTGAGGACTTCAAGGCGAGAAGATTCAGGTACATATATTTGGTGTTTCTGCATCCAAAACCCCTCTTTGAATGAAAGATCGACGTCTTCCGAAGGATGATTAAGGAAAGAGTCCTCTTGATATCCATCTTTAATTCTATTACATAGTCCTTTAGAGTGCAATATTCCCAAAAAATTTTTAGGGCCTAGAATTGTATCATCATTACTAGACCTCTCCTGAGGTTCCGAACACATCCTGGACAGGGCGTCAGCCTTGCCATTTCTTGAACCAGGCCGGTAAGAGATTATAAAATTGAATCTTGAGAAAAATAAGGCCCATCGTGCTTGTCTTGCAGACAATCTTTTTGCTGTACGGAGGAATTCAAGATTCTTGTGGTCCGTGAGAACAGTCACAGGGTGATTGGCACCTTCCAGAAGATGTCTCCACTCGGAGAAGGCAACTTTAATGGCTAACAGTTCTTTATTACCAATGTCGTAGTTCTTTTCTGCAGATGACATGGTGTGGGAAAGAAACGCACATGGGTGAAGTTGCATCTTGTCCCCAACTCGCTGAGACAGAATGGCTCCCACTGCAGAGTCCGAGGCGTCCACTTCGACAGTAAATGGCAATTCAGGATTTGGGTGTACTAACAATGGAGCAGACGTAAAAAGAGTTTTCAACTTGTCAAAAGCCTCCTGTGCCTCCGGAGACCAGAAAAATGCTTTGGTCTTTTTTGTTAGTGTAGTAATTGGTAGTATGATCCGTGAAAAGTTCTTTATAAATTTTCGGTAAAAATTTGCAAATCCTATGAAACGCTGGACGTCTTTTAAATTTCTTGGAACAGGCCAGTCTACTACAGCATTGATTTTGCCGGGATCCATGCTCAGACCTTCTGGGGAGATGATATATCCCAGAAATTGGATACTGGTTTGTTCAAACTCACATTTTTCAAGTTTAATGTAGAGATGGTTCTCCTGTAGTCGTTCCAAGACTAACTGGACGTGCCTGCGATGCTCTTCCAAGGTGTCTGAAAATATAAGAATGTCATCGAGATAAGCCACAACGAATTGGTCCAAGAAATCTCGAAATACATCATTAATAAAATGTTGAAAGGTGGCTGGGGCATTGCTAAGGCCAAAGGTCATAACAAGAGATTCAAAATGTCCATATCTCGTTCTGAAGGCGGTCTTCCACTCATCTCCTGGGCGAATCCGTATGAGGTTGTAAGCCCTCTAAGATCCAGCTTCGTAAAGATTTTCGCAGAACGGAGTCTCTCAAATAGTTCAGGAATCAAGGGTAGCGGGTAGCGATTCTTGACAGTGATATTATTCATCTCTCTGTAGTCAATACATGGCCGCAGAGTGGAGTCTTTCTTTTCAACAAAGAACAGGGGTGCCCCAGCTGGAGATGTGGAAGGTCGAATAAAGCCTTTCTCTAAATTTTCATCCAGGAACTTTCTTAATACCTTCAATTCAGGTTCGGAAAGATTGTAAATCCGTCCAAATGGAATGGTTGCTCCTGGCAGCAATTCAATGGGACAGTCGTAAGGACGGTGAGGAGGTAATTGATCTGCTTTCTTCTTACTGCAGACATCAGAGAACTGCTGATATTGAGGTGGTAGTTTCTCTTCCTTCTCATGCGAAATCTCAGAGATCTGGACTTGTTGGAGAACAGGGGGTTCCTTATGACAATTATTCTTACAGTAGTCAGATGGAAAGGTGATGGTCCTTGATGCCCAGTTGATAGAAGGGTTATGGACTGAAAACCAGGGGATCCCTAGAATAACCGGAAATTTCGGAGATGAAATAAGGTGGAAACTGACAGCTTCATGATGATCCGGGTCGATACAAATCTCCAGTTCGATTGTCTCATGCGTGACAGGTCCAGAAGACAAAGGTGATCCATCCACAGTTTCCATTTCAATTGGTGTGGATTTGGTCCTACTGGAAATATTATTATCACGTGTAAATTTTAAGTCCATAAAATTTCCTCCTGCTCCCGAATCCAACAGGGCAGAGCATTGTATTTTTTGGGTGCCCATTACAACCTGAATGGGGATTACAAAATGAGATGATGTGGTATGTATTTTGTCTATTTCTGGCGTTACTGATGAGATAGTCTGCAAGATGGAATCCGACTGCTGAGAAAGGTCCGTATTGCTGGCAGACCTGTTGTTGGTAAAGGCTATAGTCCTTTTGTTAGGACAGTTGATGGCATAGTGTCCAGGGTCCCCACAATAGAGGCAGAGATGTTCTGCACGTCGCCTCTCCTTCTCCTGTGCAGAGAGTGGTCTTCGGATGACGTCGATCTGCATCGGTTCAGACACAACTTGCGTCTTTTCTTGGTGGTCTGATGCTGAAAATGAGAAGCCAGGGCTATTCCCAAGTGCTCGCAGTCTCTCCTTTCTCCTTTCAGTAAGTCTCTGGTCAATCCGGATACATAGTTGAATAAAGTCCTCCAACTGGTCAGGGGTCTCAACCCTGGCAAGCTCGTCTTTCACTGGTTCTGATAGCCCTCGTCGAAATTGACTTCTCTGGGCCGCTGGATTCCAGGTGGTGTCGGCCACCCAGCGATGGAACTCCGATGTATATTCCGCAACAGAGCGACGTCCTTGGCGCAAATTATGTAATTTGGTTTCTGCTGTGGCACAGCGGTTTGGGTCATCAAAAACTTGATTCATAGCTGCGGTGAAGGCTTCCAGGTCATTAAGGAGGTCATAGTCCTTTTCTACATAAGGTGAAGCCCAAGCAAGAGCTTCATCCGTCAGGAGATTTATCATGAAAAAAACTTTCTTCCTCTCACTGGTAAAGGGAGCAGGTTGCATCTGGAAGTATATGCGGCATTGATTGAGGAATCCTCGGTACTGCTTGCGATCCCCACTGAACTTTGCAGGCAGCGGCAGCCGCGCGTTTGATTCGGACCCTGAATTGCGCACGTCCAGAAGTTGTTTTTGTAGCTCAATTACTTCCTGTTGTATCGCCGTGAAATCAGTTTGTAACTTGGCATATTTTCCTTGAGAGTCAGTACAAAAACTTTGAAGCTCCGTAACTTGCCGTCTCAGGGTGTTCACAGCGGACTCCATTTTGGCGCGAGATTATTCTGTCAAGATCCCGTCTGGGTTGGAGCCGATGTTACTGCAAACACTAGGGAAAGCAGAGGCAGGTAGCGTAGTCAGATGGCAGCCGGAGGTCGGTACACAGGAAAGCAGTGTTTGTAGCAATGGATCAGGCGGATAACGTAGTCAGGTGGCAGCCGGAGGTCGGTACACAGGAAAGGCAGTTCGGTAACAGAGGAGCAGGCAGATAACGTAGTCAGAAGGCAGGCCGAGGTCGGTTCACAGGAGAGCAGTATTGTAGCAATGGATCAGGCGGAGAGCGTAGTCAGAAGGCAGGCCGAGGTCGGTTCACAGGAGAGCAGTGTTTGTAGCAATGGATCAGGAGGAAACGCTTGACTAAAGGCTTGGAGCTTAATAATCTCGCAATGACACACCCACAGGGCCAGGTTTATATAGGGTGTGTAATTGGCAATCAGAGGCCCAATCAAGAGAGCACTAGGTGTAGCCAATCAGGAAGAACAGTCAATGGTATCTGGATTCAGCAAGGAACTTTGCAGCCAGCAGAATAGCTCAGATGGTAGAGCTGCTGGCCAGTGGACAAGAGGTACTGGGTTCGACTCCTGACAAACGGGGACTTACCAGTGGACTCGCTCCGCCTGTTGTTAAGAGCGAACTCTGCCAGAGGCAAGAAAGAAGACCAGTCCTCTTGGTTCTCTGAGACAAAACACCGGAGATATGTCTCTAAGCTCTGATTCAGACGCTCTGTCTGACCATTGGTCTGCGGATGAAAAGCCGAGGAAAATGACAATTGCATCCCCCGACGTAAACAAAATGCCCTCCAAAATTTGGACACAAACTGAGACCCCCTATCTGACACCACATCAGAAGGCAACCCATGAAGTCTAACGATCTCCCTAATGAACACCTGCGCCAGAGTTTTAGCATTAGGGAGTGCAGGAAGAGCAACGAAATGTGCCATCTTACTGAACCTGTCAACAACCACCAGTATGACAGTATTCCCTGACGACGGAGGAAGGTCCGTAATGAAGTCCATAGATAAATGAGTCCATGGACGCTCCGGAAGTTTCAAGGGTAAAAGGGTCCCAGACGGACGGGTATGAGGGGTTTTAGAGCGAGCACACACCCCACATGACGCGACAAAAGTTATAACATCTTTATTAGCATTAGGCCACCAAAACCGGCGAGAAAGGAGATCTAAAGTAGCCTTACTCCCTGGATGTCCTGCTAGAGCAGAATTATGATGTGCCTCAATAACCTTTTGTCTCAACAGATTCGGGACAAACAGTCTCCCTGGAGGTCCTGCAGGGGCGTCCCCTGAGCCTCTAACACCTCCTCCTCAAGCTCAGAAAATACAGCCGACACTACCACCCCCTCCTGAAGGATAGGACTCGGGTCATCCGTTTTCCCGGCCCCTGGGAAACTGCGAGACAAGGCATCAGCCTTTACATTCTTAGACCCGGGCGATAAGTGACGACAAAATTAAACCTGGTAAAAAACAACGACCATCGAGCTTGTCTGGAATTCAGACGCTTAGCGGATTCCAAATACAACAGGTTCTTGTGATCAGTAATAACGGTAACCGGGTGGACTGCCCCTCCAAAAAGTGACGCCATTCTTCAAAAGCTAACTTAATGGCCAAAAGTTCCCTATTGCCGATATCATAATTCCTTTCGGCGGACGACAATTTCTTAGAAAAGAAAGCGCACGGATGCCATTTACCAGGAGACGGACCCTGGGACAATATAGCACCCACCCCTACGTCAGACGCATCCACCTCCACAATGAACGGCTGAGATGCATCTGGTTGGATGAGAACGGGTGCCGAAGCAAAACATTTCTTCAAAGAGGAAAAGGCTTGGCAAGCTTTGTCCGACCATTTAGAAAAATCCGTCCCTTTTCTTGTCATGTCAGTGAGAGGTTTGACGACAGATGAGAAATTACAAATAAATTTCCGGTAGTAGTTAGCAAACCCCAAAAAACGCTGCAGAGCCTTAAGATCCCCTGGCTGATCCCATTCAAGCACTGCTCTCACCTTTTCAGGGTCCATACGGAAACCGGAGGCTGACACCAAAAAACCCAAAAACTGAAATTCCTGTACGGCAAATACACACTTCTCCAGTTTGGCGTATAATTTATTGTCTCGCAAGATCTGCAACACCTGTCTCACATGCTCCTGATGAGACACAAGATCTGGCGAGTAAATTAAAATGTCGTCCAAATATACAACCACAAACAGCCCCACAAGGTGACGAAAAATGTCATTAACAAAATGTTGGAATACTGCTGGTGCAGTAGTCAGACCAAAAGGCATGACTAGGTTTTCATAATGTCCCTCCGGCGTGTTAAACGCCGTTTTCCACTCATCCCCTCTTTTATCCTAATCAGATTATACGCCCCCCTGAGATCCAATTTAGAAAACCATTTGGCGCCAACAATTTGGTTGAAGAGATCAGGAATAAGAGGGAGTGGATACGGATCTCGAACAGTAATCCGATTAAGTTCGCGGAAATCCAAGCAAGGGCGTAGGCCTCCATCTTTCTTCTTCACAAAGAAGAACCCCGCGGCTACTGGGGAAGATGAAGGTCTAATATGCCCTTTGGCCAGACTTTCAGAAATATAATCTTTCATAGCCTGCCTCTCAGGACCAGAAAGATTATACAACCTAGCTTTAGGCAACTTAGCATCAGGAAGGAGATTAATAGAGCAGTCATACACGCGATGAGGAGGCAACTCCTGACACCCCTCCTCAGAGAAAACATCCCCAAAATCCTCCAAAAAAGGAGGCAATGTACTAGGCACGACCGCACTGATGACTGTGTTCATGCAGTTGCTTTTGCAAAACTCACCCCATTGGCTTATTTCTCTGGACTGCCAATTAATCACAGGGTTATGTTTAACCAACCAAGGAAGTCCCAACACAATGGGAGTAGGTAGACCCTCCAACACATAACAAGATAATTGTTCCCTATGTATTGCCCCTACCCGAAGGTCAATGTTATGAACCTCATGAACAAAGCTACCTTGGCCGAGAGGCCTGGCGTCAATGGAGAATATAGGGATCGGTTTGACCAATACACTCAGATGCATACCTTGAGCCTGAGCAAACTGAGCGTCAACCAGATTAGCCCCGGAACCACTATCAAGAAGAACAGACAATCTCTCCACTCTCGTACCAACTACCACCTCCACTGGTAGAAGGAACTGAGAAGAACTGGCAGATGAAATACATACTCCCAGGTTGTCGTCCACCACACAACCTGGGATTAACAGTTTTCCGGCGACTTTTGGCTCAACAAGGCACGGGATGGACATTCTCCAACAAAATGTCCCTCTTTCCCGCAGAAAAAACATCTTCTAGTCCTGCGGCGTACCGCCAATCCCCTCCTACGAAATGATGTCCCTCCCAACTGCATAGGCTCATCCGAACAGACAAGGGGAACCTCAACATAAGGGACTTTAGTGGTAAGTGGAGAAACAACAGGGAGTGGGGTTACCTCACCCCTCTCCCGAAGCCGTCTATCAGTACGGATAGCTAAGGCCATAGCAGCCTCCAGAGAAGGAGGAGACTCATACTGAGCCAAAACGTCTTTTAATTTATCAGAAAGCCCATGACAAAACTGGCTCCTAAGAGCTGGGTCATTCCACTGAGTATCTGTGGCCCATCTACGAAACTCAGAAGCAAATTCCTCTGCCGGACGATCTCCCTGCTGTATCTTACGTAATTTTGTCTCAGCAAGAGAGACCCGATCTGGGTCATCATATACCAATCCCAGGGCAGTAAAAAATTGATCTACAGACAGTAGAGCCGGGGATCCCGGAGGAAGGGAAAATGCCCAGGATTGAGGGTCCCCTTGCAGAAGTGAGATAACAATTCCCACTCTCTGCTCCTCACTCCCTGATGATCGAGGCCGAAGCCGAAAATACAATTTACATGCCTCCCGGAAGGTGAAAAATTTGTCTCGCCCACCAGTGAACCTGTCGGGAGAGCAACCTTAGGTTCAACTCTGGTTTGCTCCAGGGGAGACAAAACTTTGGACTTAATGTCCATCAGCTCCATGGATAATCCCTGCAACTGCAGAGCCAGCTGGGCTACTGGATCCATGGTAACTGGAGATAATTTTTATGGCCAGTGAAAATGTCACGCTGTCTAATGATATGTATACAATGTCAGTAAACTATTAATACAGGAACAACACTCTATACAACAACTAGTATAGCAACATCAGCATGTAAGTATAGAATAGATTTACCTGACACGATATCTGCTGAACTCAGGGTTAATCTTGAGGACTTGATGAGCTGAAACAGGAAAGAGGTGGACCGGGATCTAACCTGACCCTAAACTGGGGTCCTAACTAATCCCTCACCTTGGAGGTACTGATAATGGTTCAGAGGTCCAAGTCACCAACCTAACCCTGTCTCCTATCAGACCCTGAACCCTGTAATCAGTCCTAAGAAGGATCCTGACTACCACCAAAGGGATATGGGCTGATCTTAGCTAAATACACAGATTAGACATATAAGACAGACAGGATAACACTCGCTTGCATACACACTCAAACACCAAAGGAACATAAATGGTCTGGGAAATAAACTCTAACCAAGTTGAGCTTAGAACAACTAAGGAGCTCACAACTAACGTCTATACAGATTCATTCCTATCTGTGGTCTGCATGAAGGTTTCACTGGCAACTCCCCAAGCAGACAACCAGGAATTTAAAGGAAACCAATCAACAAATAATCAATTGCAGCCGGGAGAAACTGCACCCAGTCCCAGCACCGAGCACAGACAGAATTAACTCCCTAGCTGCCAAACACAAAGAAACAGCAGCTCAGCTGTGAGAAGTCAAAATGTGCAACCGCGACAATCTTCGTGGCAATGCACACATGACAGGATTTGACCAGAATACAAAAAGCAGAAAAATGGTACTGTATCAGAAGCGTACAGCTTTATACAGTGTTGAGGTAGTTTTATATCTCCGTATATATTTCCAGAGTCACACACATCACGCTCACTCAGTATGGATAACACCAGAATATAGAAAGCAGAAAAAGGGTGCTGAATCAGAAGCGTACAGCTGTATACAGTGTAGGGGAAATTGTAAATCTCCGTATATATTTCCGGAGTCACACACAGACGCTCACTCAGTATGGATTAGACCAGAATATAAAAAGCAGAAAAAGGGTACTGTATCAGAAGCGTACAACTGTATACAGTGTAGGGAAAATTGAAATCTCCGTACATATTTTCGGAGTAACACACAGACGCTCACTCAGTATGGATTAGACCAGAATATAAAAAGCAGAAAAAGGGTACTGTATCTGAAGCGTACAGCTGTATACAGTGTAGGGAAAATTGAAATATTCGTATGTATTACCGGAGTCACACACAGATAGTCAGCATGTATTTGTCTGTGCAGAAAAAAAGAATAAAAGTATTAGTGCTGTGTAAAAAGCAGTCTGCACAGAAGTGTACACACAGCAATACAGCTAGCAGGCACCCGAATAACCAGCGCTGCTGCACACAAGAAAATCCTCCCCTGTCACTGGCAGGCAGCCTTAATAACCAGCGCTGCTGCACACAAGAAAATCCTCCCCTGTCACTGCACACTGTACAGCACAATTGCTATCAGCACAAGCACATAAGAACTTCTCTTTCCAGCCCTAACTCTCTCCCTACTAATAAACAGCGTCAGCAACCTGTCCCTACTGTTAAAGGGAATCTGTCACCCTAAATTGGCGGGATATTTAAATGATGGCAGTCAGGTCAGATGGGCGGTGTTTTGGGTACTTGCCTTAACATGTTGTTCGCCGTTATCTCCATTATTTCTGTGAATTGTAGTCGTTGCCCTCCATATAACGCGCCTGTGCATTGCAATCTTGAATTGCGCACGCGCAGTATGCTTTGCCCGCAGATTGCAATGCACAGGCGCGTTATATGGAGGGCAACGACTACAATTCCCAGAAATAATGGAGACAGCGGCGAACAACATGTTAAGGCAAGTACCCAAAACACCGCCCATCTGACCTGACTGCCATCATTTAAATATCCCGCCAATTTAGGGTGACAGATTCCCTTTAAGATCGGCAGAAGTAAAATGGCGGTCGGCGGTCAGGGCTTTTATAGACACTTTGACGCCCCCCCAAAGCAAGCCAATCACTGCAATTCCCTTCTCTAAGATGGTGATGGACGCTGCCCATGTCATTGAGTTGCCCACAGTGTAAGTCCTTGCTCATTGGCTGAAAAAAGGCGCCTGCAATCATTATGGGAAAAACGACTTTGGCGCTCGGATCGATGACCGCATGGCCGACTTCACGCTATGATCTGGTTTCGCTTGGCGAAACCCGACTTTTGTATGTCGGCGACTTATGAATCCGACCCACCTGTTTTGCTCAACTCTAGTGCCAACTAGACCTGCACCGCCTTGCTCAATACAAGTGAATTTAGTGAGGCTGTGCACATCTAGTCAGAATGTCACTGGAAGTATACAAATCACATACTTGTGGTCACGTGACTGGCCTCTCTTTGCATTGGCACTAGAGAATCCTCACAGTGTGCAGTGCGCGTGCTATGAAGATTCAAAAATCTGCGGTCACATAGAGTGACTACAAACTTTAACCCCTAGCCTGGACAACCCTTTTAAGCATTCACTGTATAAGGAAGGTGAAATGCATGCTGGAAAAAAAGGAAGTTCATAAGGAATGCTGATGAACAGGAATTGCCAATTCTAAAAGTGTGGGTGGCATGACAAGTTGCAGACCATGAGAATCTGGACAGTTCCCAAATATATTAGACTGCTATGTGCACTAAATGTGGTTTTAACTAGTTTTGGTGGCAGATGAGCGAACTCGAACTGTAAAGTTCGCGGTTCGTACCAGACACCTAATTTCCAGCGCTGAATTCCAAACATAGCCTTCTCTTGGAAATCCGTTTTAGTGTTGAGATAGAGACCATTTTGCAGCCCTTCTGCAGCAGGAGAAGGTTATAAGAAGATAGCAAAGCATTTTCAAGTTTCCCTTGCCTCGGTTTGAAATGTAATTAAGAAATGGCAGTTAACAGGAACAGTGGAGGTCAAGATAAGATCTTGAAGGCCAATCAAAATTTCAGTGAAGGTATTGCCACACTAAACGCTCCCGCTAACGATCACGATAACGACGCATACTAATGCGATCGTTTTTGTGATCGTTTTAATGTCGCTATTAGCTGCCACATTTAGCGATCTCGTTAACGACCATAAGCGGTTAGCAATCTCTTTAACGACTTTGGCGGTCGTTGGTACCTGCCACACTGCATGTACTGTGAAAGATCACGACCTCGATAGGCGTGACTGAGCGCAACCTTTTGCACGCCCCTCATCACAGATTGGTGGTCACTATTTATCTCAGATATTTCACATATTCTCTGCGATCCAGTTTGTGACTGCTGCGGTCACTTTGCAATCGCAATACCGTTTTGCGTCGCGAATTCGGCCGCACGTAACGTGCGCACGCCGTGACGTCATGGCGCTGGCGTCGCCCAATGCGGAGTTGCTTGTAATGGCGGCGATGGTGGCGAGACAGGAGAGACAGCGCGGGGCTAAGTGGGCAGATGAAGAGGTCCGTTACTTAATAAAAAAAACGGACCTCTGGGATTACCACTGCAGGCTACCTGTGGCGCATCCAATGCGCCACAAAAGGGTATGCCTTCAGAGAATCCGGCGGGGCCTGCAGAGGCGCTTTAATGTGCGGCGGACCAGGCAGCAAATCCGCAAGAAGCTGGCGGACCTGCGATACCGCTCACGCGATAGGGTCGCCAGCATCCGGGCCCAGCTCCGCAGGCCTCTGAGTGAATATTGATGAGGGTATTTGGAGAGGTTATGTTTTGTGGGTTAGGCTAGTTTCACACTTGCGTTTTTTTTGCGCTGCGTTTCGAGCGCACATGAAGCACATTAAAAAAACGCATGCAAACGCTTGTAAACGCTGCGATATTTAGTCGCATCTGCATGCGCATTTCGACAAAAAAAAGCAGCGTTTGTCTGCGATTTCATGCGTTTTTGCATGCGTTTGCGTTTTTTTGGCGCATGCATTGTCTATGTGTCACATTTCTATCATCTCTGTCTCTATCATCTGTCTCCATCATCTCTGTCTCAATCATCTCTGTCTTTTTTGACCGGAAAATAAATTGCAACATGTAGCGTCTAGCGCGTATGGGCGCACACTGGGAAAATGCGCAGCGCACGACAAACGCACATGAATGCATGCAAGCGCTAGACCCTGCGCCCGGCATGTTAAAGATAGGGGAATATTGCGCATGCGTCCGATAGCGCAAGTTGCGCTGCCAAAAAAAAACACAATTGTGAAAGTAGCCTTATCTACCTATATCAATGCACCCTCAGTGATGGGAGTACCGGCAGTGATGGGGCAAGGCAGTGAAGGGAGTACCAGTTGTGAGGTGGTTTACAGGCATAGATGGAAGTACTGGCAGTAACGGGGTTAGTAGAAGGATTATTTGACTGAATTGTATATTTTATTTACAGCACCACCTTCACCAGCTGCTGCGGCTCCACCGTCCCCAGCTACCCCTCCACCTCCATCTCCTTCCCCGGCTACCCCTCCACCACCATCCTCACCACACCTCTCCAACCCTTCAACCCCTTCATCGGCAGCAACCCCCCCTCGTGACTCGGTGGGTTCCAGCCCTTCCCCAGACGTTACCTTCTCTCCAGCATCATCCCGGGCCACGGTGCTATTTTCTCAACCAGACAGACAAAGCCAGCGAGTGGGGGCAGATAATAATAGCCTAGGGAGGGTGCATTTATTTTGTGCCCTCCCAGCTACTAACATCTGTCCCCAGCCACCCCAGAAAAGGCAAATCTATAATTAGATGCGCCCTTTCTGGCACTTAGCCTGTCTATTCCCATTGCCCTGTAGCGGTGGCTAATGGGTTAATAATGGGTTAAAGCCACATTGCTATTGAAAGGTGACTTTAAGCCAGGTTAATAATTGAGAGCTGTCAATTAGACAACTCTCAATTATTAATCCTATTGTATGAAATAAAAATAAAACACACACACTTTAATTAAAAATCATTTTAATGAAATAATCACACAGTTTTTGACCATCTTTTATTTTACAGGTACTCCTTGAGAAGCCCTTGTTCTCCTGTAATAAAAATAAAATAAAAAAGCAACATTATTCTTACCTATCCGGTGCTCTGTCAGGTCCCACGCTGTAATCCTTCACAAAGGGTTAAACTGGCTTACAGCAAGCAGCGAAGCTAATGCTGGCAGCTCAGCTGTAAACCCCTGAATGAATGAGTTTCTCTCCCGGCCGACAGGAGAGGAAGTGATTAGTGTGGGAAGCTTAATTGATTGCTTCCCAGGCTAATCAGTTCACTTCAGGCCAGCCGGAACTCCCTCTGATGTCACTGATGCTGTGCGGTGTCCCCTGCTGACCTGAACTGATTAGCCTGGGAAGCAATCAATTAAGTTTCCACACTAATTAATTAAACATATATATAATATATGCAAAATGCAGTATATCGAATGAAGGGCTGCTCAAAATAAAGTGCACAGTGCAATATGACAGACCCCAACATAAAGTCAGATTTTATACTGTATCTTTATTATGTGCATACCTGCCCCATATGTATTGTTGATACTTACTTGTGGGATACACTTGTGGATGCTTATATCTGAGGGATATTTATGTATGTAGCCATGCATATTCAAACTTATATGCAGGTATAAGTGTACATTTCCAATTGTTTATATGTTTGGGTCTGTCATATTGCACTGTGCACTTTATTTTGAGCAGCCCTTCATTCGATATACTGCATTTTGCATATATTATGTATATGTTTATGGCCATAATTTGCATTACTGAGACTTAGCTATTTTCATCCAATTTATTGTTAACCATCTATCCCTCATTAATATATGCATTTCATTGATTGCGTTATCAATCATATATCCCTCATTTATATATGCATGTTGCATTTTTTCGTGCTGAGGATTTTCATGTCCGTTATGGGATATATTTGAATTGCAAGCATCTGTCCATTGGCTATACTTTTTGATTACGCAGGTCGAATTTTGAGGTTATATGCTGCGTTACAGATTTATAATAATTATACCTACTACTCTGTCAGGTGCATATACCCGTGGTTGATTTGTTGCACTATGCACTTTATCTCTTGCAAATAACAATATTTTTGGGTATATATCTCTATGGTATGCACTTGTAGCATTTATCTATTTAGTCTGCTACTTCTTACTGGGTATGGTTCCTAGGTATCGCCTTTTTTCCTTGCCATATTGTGTACATAATTGTTTTCATGTTTTAAAAAAAATTTTGTAACAATAAAAATCAATATTAGTTTTTCAATTGCTTTTGGTCCATATTTTTTCTTTTATATTTTGTTTTCCTTCATGTAGAATTAACCTACAAGGAAAGAAAGGGTTTATTTTAATTCCGATATTTCTGTCCCATTGACTTGCATTGGTTTCCAGTATCGGAATTGGCGATATCCGATACTTTTTGGGTATCGATCCGATTCGATATTTCCAGATATCGGAAAGTATCGCTCAACACTAATTGCTATATATATTCTATGACTAAGTGCTGATAGCCAGAAATGCGTCAGATGTGAACCTTGTTTTTATCAGTTTGTGGATATATCTGCATTTTATGATGTGAATTAAAGAAGAAACTTTTTTTGACATATCCGGCCTTGTGATCCGACAATTTCCTTTCTCTGCATCATTATCCGGTAATCAGACGGAACTTTGGATCTCTGCTGGCGAATTTAAGGCTACCAGGCACAATTACACGATGAGGCATTTCTTTCACTTTTTTCTTTTTCTTAATGAATCACCATACTTAATTCTGATCAATATTAAGTGATGCAATTAATAGTATAATGATAATATGATAATATTAATATTGAGCACAAATAATTTAAGCCTATTGGATTGGCCCTCCACAACAGCTATGAACTGTCATGTGACCCATTAGAAAAATGAATTGCCCATCCCTGGTCAAATGTGTTATGCTCACCTGGTGAGGTGGATTCATGAAGCTGCCGGTCAGGTTTGCCACATTGGCGTTGGCACGGAAGGCTGGAAGGCACATGGAATTGCAAATATTTGGACAACAGGCTTTGCTGTATGGCAGACAAATAAGCAAGACAGGACACACTAGATGCCACAGAACCAGGAGGGCAAATGAAGAGAAAAATGGCAGATCTAAATAAGCACACATATGAAGGTGTCAGAAACCACAGCAATTTGTAACTTAATGTGATCTGACTTCAAATAACAGTGATGTTACAGAAAACATTTGGTTAACCAACAGGTTTGAGAGTTTACAGAAATCACAGGAGCTTTGTGGCTTGTCAACATGTAGGTTGGCAAATTCCAGTCTCTTTTTTATGATTTTTTTTTTTCAATAGTGGTGTCCTCTTTGGTTGTCTCCCATGAAGTCCACTTTGGCTCAAACAACGATGGATGGTGCAATCTGACACTGTTGTTCTTTGAGCTTGAAGTTCACCTTTTATCTGTTTATAAGTTTTTCGGGGCTCTTTTGTTACCATTCGTATTATCCGTCTCTTTGATTTGTCATCAATTTTCCTCCTGCGGCCACGTCCATGGAGGTTGGCTACAGTCCCATAGAGCTTACATTTCTGAATAATATATGCAAATGTAGTCACAAGAATATCAAGCTGCTTTGAGATTGTCTTATAACTATTACCTTTAACATGTTTGTCTATAATGTTCTTTCTAATCTCCTAAGACAACTCTTTCCTTCGCTTCCTCTGGTCCGTGTGGAGTGTGATAAACACCATGTCACCAAACAGCGCACTGAGTATCTGTAGCCCTCTATACAGGCCACTCACTGATTCCAAGATTGTAGACACCTTGGATGCTAATTAGTGGACACACCTTGATTTAACATGTCCCTTTTGTCACATTATTTTCAGGAATACCATCATTTCTGTCCAGGTCTATTTCATGAGTTTTATTTTTTTTATAAATTCTGTGGAAGCATGGTTGAAAAGCAATGTCTGACTTTCATTTATTAATTTTCATAGATTTTTGATTTATTATTACTTTTGTCAGATTCAAGTTATTTCTGTGACCATTGTGGGTTTTTCTGTCATTAAACGAGAGGTGCCAACAATTTTGACCATGTGTGTAGTAGACGGGTACAGAGTGATGACCTCACACTACACAGAGGACAGGTAGAGAGTGAAGACCTAACACTACACATAGAGGACAGGTAGAGAGTGAAGACCTAACGCTACACATAGAGGACAGGTAGGGAGCGAAGACCTAACACTACACATAGAGGACAGGTAGAAAACTATGACCTCACACTACACATAGAGGACAGATAGGGAGCGATGACCTCACACTACACATAGAGGACAGGTAGAGAGCGATGACCTCACACTACACATAGAGGACAGGTAGAGAGCGATGACCTCACACTACACATAGAGGAGACGTAGAGAGTGGCAGACCCCGCACTACACATAGAGGACAGGTAGAGAGCGATGACCTCACACTACACATAGAGGAGACGTAGAGAGTGGCAGACCCCGCACTACACATAGAGGACAGGTAGAGAGCGATGACCTCACACTACACATAGAGGAGACTGTTGTGAATGGGTTTGAGATGAGTTCTGAGCAGAGGCTTCCTCTGGTGGTTACAAGCGGTGCTGGTCTGTCCAGTGAAGATTGTGAGGACTGGGAATCAGGTGTTACTGACTGGTCTTATATAAGGGAGTCACCTTCCCATCAGGGTTGCCGGTGATCAATTGTTCTGGTCTGAATCCTTCATTCCTGTTTCCCTTGTAGCCTGCTGTGTCGTGTCTGCATCTCCTGCTAACAGATAAGACATTTTCTTCTTTTTGTTTTTGTGCTATATTTTTGCATTTTTGTCCTGCACTTCTGTGGGGGCCTTCAGGGTCCCCTCCGGGGGCTTTTGCCCTCTCAGTTTAGTTCAGCCACTTATGTATGTACTTTTGCTTTTTCCAGTTTTTTCAGTGGCTGCTGTTTTGATTTTGTTACACCAGAGAACTAATTTAGGTGGTAGAGGTTGTGTGATCTCAGGTGTTTTTGAAATTAGTGGTGTTGGTGCTTTTCAGGGTTTTTTGGGATTGCAGTAAGTACCCTTCCTGTCCTTTTCTATTTAGTTAGTTTGGGCCCCAGCGTTTGCTCATACTATTTTCTTTCTGTGTCAGTATTTCATCTTGTCTAACCGCCATTACATGTTTGGGGGCTTTCTATTGTCTTTGGGGTTCTGCTCCGGGGCAGATAGCTTTCCTATATCTATCTTTAGGTGTAGTTAGTTTCTCAGGCTGTGACGAGGCGTCTAGGACCAACGTAGGAACGCTCCACGGCTGCCTCTAGTTGTGGTGGTTAGTCAGGGTACTGCAATCTCATAGTTTCCAACTGCTCTGGTGTATTGCCTTTTTTTACCTGCACTCCTCAGCTACCAAATCATAACAGTATCACCGGCCAAAACTGAAAATTGTGTGGTACTCACAGAAGGGAAAAATATTGTGAAAGAAAGAAAAAAAAAAAAAAAAAAAAAGGTTGTCAGAGTTGTCAGAGATATTTTTCTGTTTGTTGCATTTTTTTTTTCCCTCTGTATCTCTGGGTGCTGGGGAGGATCTTTTCTCTCAATGGAGTTTGCACAGTTGTCTGGCCGTGTGGATCAGCTTGCCACTGAGGTTCAGAGTATTGCTACCTATCTTGCTAGGTTGCCTGTTGTGGAACCTAGGATTCCCATGCCAGATTTGTTTTTAGGGGATCGAGCTAAGTTTCAGAATTTCAAAAATAATTGTAAATTGTTTTTTGCCTTAAAATCTAAGTCCTCAGGGAACGCAGCGCAGCAGGTTCAAATTATCATCTCTCTCCTGCGCGGCGATCCTCAGGATTGGGCTTTTTCCCTGATACCTGGGGATCCTGTTTTGAGTGATGTTGATGCATTTTTTCAGGCTTTGGGGTTATTGTACAATGAGCCTAATGTCACTGATCAAGCTGAAAAAGCCTTGTTGGCATTAAATCAGGGGCTTGATTACGCTGAGTTATCTGTCAGAGATTCCGTAGGTGGGCAGTCCTGACCAAATGGAATGACGACGCTTTGGCAGCCCTTTTCCGGAAGGGTCTCTCAGATAATGTAAAGGATGTTATGGTGGGATTCCCTGTCCCCTCTGGTCTCAATGATTCTATGTCATTAGCGATTCAAATTGACAGACGTTTGCGTGAGCGGAGAAGTATGCGTGGAATGGTGTTGCCTTGTGAACCAGCTTCTGAACCCATGCAGTGTGATAGAGTGGTGTCTGGTGCACAGAGTCATGAGTTTCGAAAGCGCAATGGGTTATGTTTCTACTGTGGTGATGCCTCTCATGCTATTTCAGTCTGCCCTAAGCGGGGAAGACGTTTTGCACGCTCAGTTGTCTTGGGTAGTGTTCAGACTAAGTTTTTATTAACTGTCACTCTGATATGCTCTCTGTCCTCATTTTCTGCTCAGGCTTTCGTTGATTCTGGAGCAGCTATTAACCTGATGGATTATGATTTTGCTAAACGTTGTGGGTTTCCCTTGATACCCCTACAGAAGTCTATTCCCCTACTGGGGATCGATTCTACCCCTTTGGCTGAGAATAAACCCCAGTTTTCTACTCAGGTGATAATGAGGGTTGAACCTGATCACCAGGAGTGCTGCAAATTTTTGGTTCTGTATAATCTGCATGACATTATCGTGCTGGGTTTCCCTTGGTTACAGTCTCATAATCCTGTTTTGGATTGGAAATCTGTGTCTGTAACCAGTTGGGGCTGCCAATGTGTTAATACCAACACTCCTGTTTTTTCTGCCTCCCCCCAGGCTCAGGATGTTCCTGACTTTTTGATTGATTTTTCTGATGTGTTTAGCGAAAGTAAATCTGCATCCTTGCCTCCCCATAGGAGCTATGACTGCACTATTGAATTAGTGCCGGGTAGTAAATTCCCTAAGGGTCGCCTTTTTAACTTGTCTGTACCTGAACATGACGCTATGCGGTCTTATATCAAGGAATCATTGGAGAAGGGTCATATCAGACCATCCTCTTCACCCTTAGGTGCCGGTTTTTTCTTTGTGGCCAAAAAGGATGGTTCATTGTCATGGGTGCATCGCCACGAAGATCGTCGCGATTGCACATTCTGACTTCTCGCAGCTGAGTTGCTGTTTCTTTGTGTTTGGTAATGAGGGAGTTAATTTTACCTAGCTCTTTGCTAAGACTAGGTCCAGCCTCGCCCGGCTGCTTTTGATTATGTTCTAATTAGCTTCCTTTATATACCTGCCAGTCTGCTGGTTAGATGCCGGTGAAAGCATTCTTACAGACTGCAGATAGGATCGGTTCTGAGAAGACTTAAGCTAAGAGCTCCTTTGTTGTTTCTCCTCTCCTTGCTTATAGTTTATCTCCTAGACCTTTGGTGTTCCCTCTGTGTTTATATGTTGTATGAAAGACAGTATTTACTTTATCCCCTGTCTGTCTCGTTTGTCTATACTGTTTGTTAACCTTTACCTGTCCATTCCCTATGGTGGTAATCAGGGTCCTTCTAAGGACTAGATTACAGTGGTCAGGGATTTATAGGAGACAGGGTTTACGCTGGTGGCCTGGACCTCTGTACCATTAACAGTACCTCCAGGTAGAGGGACTAGTCAGGACCCCAGTTTAGGGTCAGCATAGACCCCGGTCCACCTCTAGCCAGAGACAGCGTGAAAAGGATTCAGTATTGACCCACAGGATATTATGTCAGGTAATACTATGCTATATATACATGTTAATGTTACCTATTTATATGTTATATAGAATGTTGTCCCACTTGATAGATTACTGACATTATTTATTTATATATCTGCTAGACAGCGTGACATTTTCACCGGCCCAAAACTAAAGATTTCCCCAGCTACCATGGATCCAGTATCCCAGCTTGCCCTGCAGTTGCAGAAGTTGTCCATGGAAGTTACGGACATTAAGTCCAAGGTTTTGTCCCCCCGGAGCAAACCAGATCTGAACCTAAGGTTGCTCTCCCGGACAGGTTCACTGGTGGGCGGGACAAATTTTTTACCTTCCGGGAGGCATGTAAATTGTACTTTCGGCTACGGCCTCGGTCATCGGGGAGTGAGGAGCAGAGGGTGGGAATTGTCATCTCGCTCTTACAAGGGGACCCTCAATCCTGGGCGTTCTCTCTTCCTCCGGGCTCCCCGGCCCTCCAGTCAGTAGATCGATTTTTTGCTGCCCTGGGGCTGGTGTATGATGACCCGGATCGGGTCTCCCTTGCTGAAACGAAGTTACGTAGGATACAGCAGGGAGATCGTCCGGCGGAGGAATTTTCTTCTGAGTTCCGTAGATGGGCCACAGATACTCAGTGGAATGACCCAGCTCTTAGGAGCCAGTTTTGTCAAGGGTTATCTGACAAATTAAAAGATGTTTTGGCTCAGTATGATTCTCCTCCGTCACTGGAGGCTGCTATGGCCCTTGCTATTCGTATTGATAGATGGCTTCGGGGGAGGTGCGAGGTAACTCCGCCCCCTGTTATGACTCCACCCACTACTAAAGTCCCTTATATGGAGGTTCCCCTGGTCTGTTCTGAGGAACCTATGCAGTTGGGTGGGACATCATTTTGTAGGAGGGAATCGGCGGTGCGCCGCAAGACAAGAAGGTGTTTCTTCTGCGGGAGAGGGGGACATTTTGTTGGGGGGTGTCCCTCCCGTGCCTCATTGAGCAAAAAAGTCACCGAAAAACTGTTAATCCCAGGTTGTGTGGTGGACGACAACCTGGGAGTAGGTATTTCGTCCCCAGGTCCGTCTCAATTTCTCGTGCCTGCGGAGGTGGTGGTTGGTGCGAGAGTTGAGAGGATTTCTGTTCTTCTTGATAGTGGGTCTGGGGCTAATATGGTGGACGCTCGGTTTGCCCAGGTGCAAGGTATGCAACTGAGTGTATTGGCCAAACCGATCCCTATACTTTCTATTGACGCCAGACCTCTCGGTCAAGGTAGCTTTGTACAAGCTGTTCATAACATAGACCTTCGAGTAGGGGCAATACATAAAGAACAGTTGTCTTGTTATGTGTTGGAGGGTCTTCCTACTCCTATTGTGTTGGGACTTCCTTGGTTGGCTAAACATAACCCAGTGATTGATTGGCAATCCAGAAAGATAAGCCAGTGGGGTGAATTTTGCAAGAATAACTGCATGAACACGGTCATCGGTGCGGTCGTGCCTAGGACTTTGCCTCCTTTTCTGGAGGACTTTGGGGAGATGTTCTCAGAGGAGGGGTGTCAAAAGTTACCTCCTCATCGCACGTATGACTGCTCAATAAAATTGCTTCCTGATGCCTTATCTCATAGTTTCCCAGGGGCCGGAAAGACGGATGGCCCGGTTCCTATCCTTCAGGAGGGAGTGGTGGTGTCGGCTGTGTGCTCTGAGCTTGAGGAAGAGGTGTTGGAGGCTCAGGGGGACGCCCCTGTAGGACCTCCAGGGAAACTGTTTGTTCCTAATCAGTTAAGACAAAAAGTTATCGAGGCACATCATAGTTCTGCTTTAGCAGGACATCCAGGGAGTAAAGCAACTGTGGATCTCCTTTCTCGCCGGTTTTGGTGGCCTAACTTAAATAAAGAGGTAATAACTTTTGTCGCGTCATGTGGAGTTTGTGCTCGCTCTAAGACCCCACATACCCGTCCATCTGGGGTTCCTGAGGAGGAACGATTCTCGTCGTCACTTGCTTCAGTTTGGAGAGGAGTGCTGAATGGTCTGAGTGCTATGGGGAAACCGTTTCAAGCGGAGGTCTGATAGGAGGAGAGTGTCTGGTCCGGACCTAGGTGTGAACGATCTTGGGTGGTTGTCTACCAAGAATATAAAACTCAAAGTTCCCTCCTGGAAACTGGGTCCCAGGTTCATCGGTCCATACAGGATCAGTTCTATAATTAATCCTGTGGCATTTCGTCTGGACCTCCCTCCTACGTTTAAAATCCATAATGTATTCCACAAATCGTTGCTTAAGAGGTACGTGGCGCCAGTTAGACCGTCACTTCTACCTCCTCCTCCAATGGGGGTTCAATGGTAACTTAGAATTTCAAGTGTTGAAGATCATTGACTCACGTCTGAATCGCTGGTCCCTTCAGTATTTGGTTCATTGGAAGGGATATGGTCCTGAGGAGAGGACGTGGGTTCCTGCGTCTGAGATTAACGCAGATCGATTGGTTCGGACCTTCCACACGACTTACCCGGACAGACCTGGCCCTGAGGGTCCGGAGGCCCCTCGTAGAAGGGGGGTACTGTCATGCGTGCATCGCCACGAAGATCGTCGCGATTGCACATTCTGACTTCTCGCAGCTGAGTTGCTGTTTCTTTGTGTTTGGTAATGAGGGAGTTAATTTTACCTAGCTCTTTGCTAAGACTAGGTCCAGCCTTGCCCGGCTGCTTTTGATTATGTTCTAATTAGCTTCCTTTATATACCTGCCAGTCTGCTGGTTAGATGCCGGTGAAAGCATTCATACAGACTGCAGATAGGATCGGTTCTGAGAAGACTTAAGCTAAGAGCTCCTTTGTTGTTTCTCCTCTCCTTGCTTATAGTTTATCTCCTAGACCTTTGGTGTTCCCTCTGTGTTTATATGTTGTATGAAAGACAGTATTTACTTTATCCCCTGTCTGTCTCGTTTGTCTATACTGTTTGTTAACCTTTACCTGTCCATTCCCTATGGTGGTAATCAGGGTCCTTCTAAGGACTAGATTACAGTGGTCAGGGATTTATAGGAGACAGGGTTTACGCTGGTGGCCTGGACCTCTGTACCATTAACAGTACCTCCAGGTAGAGGGACTAGTCAGGACCCCAGTTTAGGGTCAGCATAGACCCCGGTCCACCTCTAGCCAGAGACAGCGTGAAAAGGATTCAGTATTGACCCACAGGATATTATGTCAGGTAATACTATGCTATATATACATGTTAATGTTACCTATTTATATGTTATATAGAATGTTGTCCCACTTGATAGATTACTGACATTATTTATTTATATATCTGCTAGACAGCGTGACATTCATTGAGGCCGTGTATTGATTATCGTCTCTTGAACAATATTACTGTGAAATATCAATACCCGTTACCCTTGATTTCTGACCTGTTTTCCAGGGTGAAAAACGCTACTTGGTTTACCAAGCTTGACCTCAGGGGGGCGTATAACCTTATTCGCATTAAGCACGGGGATGAATGGAAGACGGCATTCAATACCCCTGAAGGGCATTTTGAGTACCTGGTGATGCCCTTTGGGCTCACTAATGCTCCTTCCGTCTTCCAGTCCTTCATGAATGACATTTTCAGGGATTTTGTGGACAAAATATTTGGATGATATCTTGATTTTTTCTAATGACTGGGACTCTCATGTGAAACATGTTCGAACTGTATTCCAGATTTTGAGAGAGAATGCTCTGTATGTGAAGGGATCAAAGTGTCTTTTTGGCGTACAGAGGATCTCATTTCTGGGATTCATTTTGTCCCCATCTGTTATTGAAATGGACCCGGTCAAGGTTCAGGCCATCTGTGATTGGGTCCAACCTACTTCATTAAAGGCTCTTCAGAGATTTTTGGGTTTTGCCAATTTTTATCGTAAATTTATTGGTAATTTCTCGGTTATTGTTAAACCATTAACTGATTTGACCAGAAAGGGTTCTGATGTGGTGAATTGGCCTCCTGAGGCAGTCTCTGCATTTCAGGAACTTAAGCAGAGATTCACTTCTGCTCCTGTTCTACGGCAGCCTGATGTTTCTCTGCCATTTCAGGTGGAGGTTGATGCCTCTGAAATTGGGGAGGTGCCGTTTTGCCCCAAAAATCCAGAGACCTTAAAAGTAACCCCGTGCCTTTTTCTCTCGAAAATTTTCTCCAATGAACGTAATTTTTCGTGGGTAACGGGGGTTATTTGGCCCGAAGTGGGCTTTTGAAGGTGGGCATTTGGGTGGAGGGAGCCAAAATAGGGGGGTCCTTCAGACCATAGTCGGGCTATCTGAAAGCCAAGCGACTCAACCTGGGAAAGGCGGTGGCCTTGTTTTTCACAGTTTTAAATTTTTGGTTTCCTTTCTTCCTGGACTAAGAATGTTTAAAGGGGACCCTTTAGGAGTTTCCCTTGCTGTTCGAGATCTGATCCCCCGTTTTTTGAAGGAGGGTGTAGGTTTTTTTCCGCCTCTCGCCCAATTTGGACTTGTTGGAGGGGTGTCAGGGGGGATACCCCCGGCGCTGCCCAGTTGGAAATTGTTTGCCCCGGATCAGGGGAAAAAGAGTGGGGGTTTTGAGTTTCATTGTTCCAAATTGGGGGGCACCCCGGGAATTTTTGGTACAGAGACTTGGTTAGTGGGCCCTTTTGGTGGCCTACCTTTTTTGGATGTCAGGGAATTTGTGCGTCCTGCGGGATTGCTCTCCCCCAAAAGCCTTGCTCTGCCTGGGGTTTTTGATCTCCCGTGCCCAAGAGACCATGGCCTTTCTCTATGGATTTCATTTCCGCCCTTTTCCTGTTTTCGAGAAGGGACACCTCTGGGAATTTGTGTTGGTTTTCCAAATGATAATTTGTGCCATTTCCTAAGTTGTTCCTCCTCTTAAATTTGGGGCCGTTCTTTCCCTTTGAGTGGTTTGTTTAACGGCATTCCTGAGAAAAAATTTTTGTCTGACAGAGGATCCGTTTTTTTGTTTTTTGGGGGTTTTTTGTTCTAAATGGGTGTTAATTGTCTTTTCCTCGGCATTTTTATCCTCAACCTGGTCAAAAAAGAGAGAAAAACCCGACATTGGGGATTATCTAAGGCTTTTTTGTTGCTGATCAGGATGACTGGGTTCTTTTTTGCCTTTTGGGTGAGTTTGCTCTTTTTAAAAAAAGGGCTAGCTCTGCCATTTGATGTCTCCCTTTTTCTGTAATTTTGGGTTTCAACCCTCGATTTTCTTCAGGCAGACGGAGGCTTCTTTTTGCCCGTGTTGACCCGTTGTGGAGCTTATGCAAATTTTGGACCCGGGAGTGGGGAATTTCCCCCCTCAAAACCCCTTTCAAAACCTAGGGTTTCCCCTTTAAATGGGGATTTTTTTCCAAAAATTCCATAAGTCATCTCCAAATTTAACCTAGGCATTTACCTTTAAGTCATTTAATTTTTAATCCTTTTCTTTTTTTTCTTCTTCCCGGGGACATTTTAAAATCCAAAGGTTTCCCCAAGTCCTTTTTGAAAAGGGGTTTTTTGACCAGTGGTTCCTACTGCTGTGCCTCCCCACCCTGTTTTGGGTTGAGGGGAATCTGGAGTATGTGGTTTGGGAAAAA
>JARQOD010000008.1:162927749-162984605 GCA_033576555.1 Oophaga sylvatica | reverse complement strand
TGTGGATTTATGTGACAAGAAGAACGCTGACCAGCTTCCTCCTCACCGTCCATATGATTGTCCAATTGAATTATTGCCTGGAGCAGAGATACCTTTTGGTAAGATCTACCCCCTGGCGGGGCCCGAGCTAAAGGCTTTAAAGGATTACATAGATGAAAATCTAGCCAAGGGCTTCATACGCCCCTCTTCATCTCCTGCAGGTGCACCCATCTTCTTTGTAAAGAAGAAAGATGGATCTCTGAGACCATGCGTAGACTATAGGGAACTCAATAAGGTTACTATTAGAAACCGTTATCCATTGCCTTTAATCCCTGAGTTATTGGAGAGAGTGCGACATGCCAAAATTTTTTCTAAACTAGATCTTCGTGGGGCCTATAACTTAGTCCGTATTAGACCTGGGGATGAATGGAAGACTGCATTCAGGTCACGCTATGGACACTTTGAATATCTAGTTATGCCTTTTGGTCTGAGTACCGCCCCAGCCACTTTCCAACACTTGGTGAATGACATCTTCAGTGATCTCCTAGATACATTCGTGGTAATTTATTTGGATGATATTCTAATTTTTTCTAACTCCACAGAGGAACATCATGGACATGTGAGAATGGTCTTGGAACGTCTAAGACAAAATCATCTTTACATCAAACTTGAAAAGTGTGAATTCCATAGGACCGAAATTCAATTTCTGGGGTATGTACTGTCTACACAAGGAATTAGTATGGATGGAAGCAAAACCCAAGCCATCAAGGATTGGCCAAGTCCTAGAAATGTGAAGGAGGTACAGCGCTTCATCGGGTTTGCCAACTTCTATAGACGTTTCATTAGAAATTTCTCTGAGGTAGTGTCACCTATCACTCAACTTACCCGGAAAGAGTCTAGGTTTTCCTGGACTCCCCAAGCCCAGGAAGCATTTTCCCGTCTAAAAGATAAATTTACCACTGCACCTATCCTAGTACATCCCAACCCCGAGCTTGCCTTCATAATAGAGGTGGATGCTTCAGACTGTGCCGTTTGTTATGTTACGGTAGCTGAGGAGTGCAGGTAAAAAAGGAAATACACCAGAGCAGTTGGAATCTATGAGATTGCAGTACCCTGACTAACCACCGCAACTAGAGGCAGCCGTGGAGCGTTCCTACGTTGGTCCTAGACGCCTCGTCACAGCCTGAGAAACTAACTACACCTAAAGATAGAAATAGGAAAGCTATCTGCCCCGGAGCAGAACCCCAAAGATAATAGAAAGCCCCCAAACATGTAATGGCGGTTAGACAAGAGGAAATACTGACACAGAAAGAAAATAGTATGAGCAAACGCTGGGGCCCAAACTATCTAAATAGAAAAGGATAGGAAGGGTACTTACTGCAATCTCAGAAAACCCTGAAAAAACACCAACTCTACTAATTTCAAAATCACCTGAGATCACACGACCTCTACCACCTAAATTAGTTCTCTGGTGTAACAAAAACAAAACAGCAGCCACTGAAAAAAAACTGGAAAAAGCAAAAGTACAAAACACAGTGGCTGGACTAAACTGAGAGGGCAAAAGCCCCCGGAGGGGACCCTGAAGGCCCCCACAGAAGTGCAGGACAAAATGCAAAAATATAGCAAAAACACAAAATAAGAAATTGTCTTATCTGATAGCAGGAGATGCAGACACGACACAGCAGGCTACAAGGGAAACTGGAAAGAAGGATTCAGACCAGAACAATTGATCACCGGCAACCCTGATGGGAAAATGACTCCCTTATATAAGACCAATCAGTAACACCTGATTCCCAGTCCTCACAATCCTCACTAGTACCGCTTGTAACCACCAGAGGGAGCCTCTGCTCAGAACTCATCTCAAACCCATTCACAACAGTACCCCCCCCTTGAGGAGGGTCACCGAACCCTCATTTGAGCAACCAGGTCGGTCAGGATGAGTTCTATGATACGCACGGATAAGTCTCCTAGCATGGATGTCCGAAGCAAACACCCAAGAATTGTCTTCCTGACCATAACCTCTCCATTTAACCAAATACTGGAGTCTTCGTCTAGAAAAACGAGAATCCAATATTTTCTCAACCACATACTCCAGATTGCCCTCAACCAAAACAGGGTCAGGAGGCACAGCAGCAGGAACCACTGGCTCAACAAACCTCTTCAACAAGGACTTGTGGAACACGTTATGGATCTTAAATGTCCCTGGAAGAAGCAAACGAAAAGAAACAGGATTAATAATCTCCATGATCTTATAAGGTCCAATGAACCTAGGCTTAAATTTAGGAGATGCTACTCTCATAGGAATATTCTTTGAGGACAACCAGACCAAGTCCCCCACTTTAAACCGAGGACCATCAGTCCTATGCCGGTTAGCAAACCGCTGGGCCTTCTCCTGAGAGAGGGACAACCTCTCCACTACCTGGTCCCAAATCTGCTGCATACGCTCAACAACAGAGTCAACACCTGGACAGACAGAAGCCTCCGTCTGTCCTGAAGAAAATCGAGGGTGAAACCCAGAATTACAGAAAAACGGAGACATCAAAGTGGCAGAGCTAGCCCTATTATTAAGAGCAAACTCAGCCAAAGGCAAAAAAGAGACCCAGTCATCCTGATCAGCAGACACAAAGCATCTTAGATAAGTCTCCAATGTCTGGTTTGTTCTCTCAGTTTGACCATTGGTCTGAGGATGAAATGCCGAGGAGAAAGACAATTGAACACCCAGTTTAGAACAAAAAGTCCTCCAAAATCTGGAAACAAACTGGACTCCTCTGTCAGACACAATGTTCTCAGGAATGCCGTGTAAACGAACCACGTGCTGAAGGAACAACGGCACCAATTCAGAGGAGGAAGGCAACTTAGGTAATGGCACAAGATGTATCATTTTGGAAAACCTATCACAAATTACCCAGATGGTGGTCATTCTCTGAGAAACAGGAAGATCGGAAATGAAATCCATAGAGATATGGGTCCATGGTCTCTTGGGCACAGGCAATGGCATCAACAAACCACTAGAGCGAGAGCAAGGCTTGGAGCGAGAGCAAGTCCCGCAGGACTGCACAAATTCCCTGACATCGCGAGTCAAGGTAGGCCACCAAAAGGACCGACTAACCAAGTCTCTGGTACCAAAAATTCAGGGATGCCCAGCCAATGCGGAACAATGAATCTCAGACATCACACTCTTTTTCCATTGGTCCGGGACAAACAATTTTCCAACAGGGCAGCGCTCGGGCCTATCCTCCTGACACCCCTCCAGAGCAAGTCTCAAATTGGGCGAGATGGCGGAAAGAACTACACCCTCCTTCAAAATAACAGAGGGATCAGATAGCTCAGGAGAGTCCGCAAGGAAACTCCTCGAGAGGGCATCCGCCTTAACATTCTTAGTGCCAGGAAGAAAGGAAACCACAAAATTAAAACGTGTGAAAAACAAGGCCCACCTGGCCTGTCTAGGATTGAGTCGCTTGGCAGATTCCAGATAGACCAGATTCTTATGGTCCGTAAGGACCACCACCTGATGTTTGGCTCCCTCCAGCCAATGTCTCCACTCTTCAAAAGCCCACTTCATGGCCAATAACTCCCGATTACCCACGTCATAATTACGTTCAGTAGGAGAAAATTTTCGAGAGAAAAAGGCACAAGGGTTACTTTTAGAGGTCTCTGGATCTTTTTGGGACAAAACGGCACCTGCCCCAATTTCAGAGGCATCAACCTCCACCTGAAATGGCAGAGAAACATCAGGCTGCCGTAGAACAGGAGCAGAAGTGAATCTCTGCTTAAGTTCCTGAAACGCAGAGACTGCCTCAGGAGGCCAATTCACCACATCAGAACCCTTTCTGGTAAAATCAGTTAATGGTTTAACAATAACCGAGAAATTACCAATAAATTTACGATAAAAATTGGCAAAACCCAAAAATCTCTGAAGAGCCTTTAATGAAGTAGGTTGGACCCAATCACAGATGGCCTGAACCTTGACCGGGTCCATTTCAATAACAGATGGGGACAAAATGAATCCCAGAAATGAGATCTTCTGTACGCCAAAAAGACACTTTGATCCCTTCACATACAGAGCATTCTCTCTCAAAATCTGGAACACAGTCCGAACATGTTTCACATGAGAGTCCCAGTCATTAGAAAAAATCAAGATATCATCCAAATAAACAATCAGAAATTTATCCACAAAATCCCTGAAAATGTCATTCATGAAGGACTGGAAGACGGAAGGAGCATTAGTGAGCCCAAAGGGCATCACAAGGTACTCAAAATGCCCTTCAGGGGTGTTAAATGCCGTCTTCCATTCATCCCCGTGCTTAATGCGAATAAGGTTATACGCCCCCCTGAGGTCAAGCTTGGTAAACCAAGTAGCGTTTTTCACCCTGGAAAACAGGTCAGAATTCAAGGGTAACGGGTATTGATATTTCACAGTAATATTGTTCAAGAGACGATAATCAATACACGGCCTTAATGAACCATCTTTTTTGGCCACAAAGAAAAAACCGGCACCTAAGGGTGAAGAGGATGGTCTGATATGACCCTTCTCCAATGATTCCTTGATATAAGACCGCATAGCGTCATGTTCAGGTACAGACAAGTTAAAAAGGCGACCTTTAGGGAATTTACTACCTGGCACTAATTCAATAGCGCAGTCATAGCTCCTATGGGGAGGCAAGGATGCAGATTTACTTTCGCTAAACACATCAGAAAAATCAAACAAAAAGTCAGGAACATCCTCAGCCTGGGGGAGGCAGAAAAAACAGGAGTGTTGGTATTAACACATTGGCAGCCCCAACTGGTTACAGACACAGATTTCCAATCCAAAACAGGATTATGAGACTGTAACCAAGGGAAATCCAGCACTATAATGTCATGCAGATTATATAGAACCAAAAATTTGCAGCACTCCTGGTGATCAGGTTCAACCCTCATTATCACCTGAGTAGAAAACTGGGGTTTATTCTCAGCCAAAGGGGTAGAATCGATCCCCAGTAAAGGAATAGACTTCTGTAGGGTATCAAGGGAAACCCACAACGTTTAGCAAAATCATAATCCATCAGGTTAATAGCTGCTCCAGAATCAACGAAAGCCTGAGCAGAAAATGAGGACAGAGAGCATATCAGAGTGACAGTTAATAAAAACTTAGTCTGAACACTACCCAAGACAACTGAGCGTGCAAAATGTCTTCCCCGCTTAGGGCAGACTGAAATAGCATGAGAGGCATCACCACAGTAGAAACATAACCCATTGCGCTTTCGAAACTCATGACGCTGTGCCCCAGACACCACTCCATCACACTGCATGGGCTCAGCAGCTGGCTCACAAGGCAACACCACTCCACGCATACTTCTCCGCTCACGCAAACGTCTGTCAATTTGAATCGCTAATGACATAGAATCATTGAGACCAGAGGGGACAGGGAATCCCACCATAACATCCTTTACATTATCTGACAGACCCTTCCGGAAAAGGGCCGCCAAAGCGTCGTCATTCCACTTGGTCAGGACTGCCCACCTACGGAATCTCTGACAGTATAACTCAGCGTCATCAAGCCCCTGATTTAATGCCAACAAGGCTTTTTCAGCTTGATCAGTGACATTAGGCTCATCGTACAATAACCCCAAAGTCTGAAAAAATGCATCAACATCACTCAAAACAGGATCCCCAGGTGTCAGGGAAAAAGCCCAATCCTGAGGATCGCCGCGCAGGAGAGAGATGATAATTTGAACCTGCTGCGCTGCGTTTCCTGAGGACTTAGATTTTAAGGCAAGAAACAATTTACAATTATTTTTGAAATTCTGAAACTTAGCTCGATCCCCTAAAAACAAATCTGGCATGGGGATCCTAGGTTCCACAACAGGCAACCTAGCAAGATATGCAGCAATACTCTGAACCTCAGTGGCAAGCTGATCCACACGGCCAGACAACTGTGCAAACTCCATTGGGAGAAAAGATCCTCCCCAGCACCCAGAGATACAGAGGGAAAAAAAAAAAAAATGCAACAAACAGAAAAATATCTCTGACAACTTTTCCTCCTTCAAAATATTTTTTCCCTTCTGTGAGTACCATACAATTTTTATGGCCGGTGATACTGTTATGCTACGGTAGCTGAGGAGTGCAGGTAAAAAAGGATATACACCAGAGCAGTTGGAATCTATGAGATTGCAGTACCCTGACTAACCACCGCAACTAGAGGCAGCCGTGGAGCGTTCCTACGTTGGTCCTAGACGCCTCGTCACAGCCTGAGAAACTAACTACACCTAAAGATAGAAATAGGAAAGCTATCTGCCCCGGAGCAGAACCCCAAAGATAATAGAAAGCCCCCAAACATGTAATGGCGGTTAGACAAGAGGAAATACTGACACAGAAAGAAAATAGTATGAGCAAACGCTGGGGCCCAAACTATCTAAATAGAAAAGGATAGGAAGGGTACTTACTGCAATCTCAGAAAACCCTGAAAAAACACCAACTCTACTAATTTCAAAATCACCTGAGATCACACGACCTCTACCACCTAAATTAGTTCTCTGGTGTAACAAAAACAAAACAGCAGCCACTGAAAAAAAACTGGAAAAAGCAAAAGTACAAAACACAGTGGCTGGACTAAACTGAGAGGGCAAAAGCCCCCGGAGGGGACCCTGAAGGCCCCCACAGAAGTGCAGGACAAAATGCAAAAATATAGCAAAAACACAAAATAAGAAATTGTCTTATCTGATAGCAGGAGATGCAGACACGACACAGCAGGCTACAAGGGAAACTGGAAAGAAGGATTCAGACCAGAACAATTGATCACCGGCAACCCTGATGGGAAAATGACTCCCTTATATAAGACCAATCAGTAACACCTGATTCCCAGTCCTCACAATCCTCACTAGTACCGCTTGTAACCACCAGAGGGAGCCTCTGCTCAGAACTCATCTCAAACCCATTCACAACAGCCGTTGGAGCTATACTCTCTCAGAGAACAGGTGAGAAGAATGTCTTGCATCCCTGTGCCTTCTTTTCCCAGCAGTTGTCTTCGGCTGAGAGGAACTACGATGTGGGCAATAGAGAGTTGTTGGCCATTATTGCCGCCTTCAAAGAATGGAGACACCTTCTTCAGGGAGCTGCACAGCAAATAGTCGTCCTGACAGACCATCGTAACCTTGAGTTTATCAGGTCGGCTAAGTGCCTGACTCCTCGCCAGGCTCGCTGGAATCTTTTCTGAAACCAATTTAATTTTATCATCTCTTATAGACCAGGATCGCGCAATGGAAAGGCTGATGCACTCTCTAGGATTTACTCAGCAGAGACACGTCCAATTACTCCTCCTAAGACTATTCTTCCTGACTCTAGATTCCTAGGAGTAATTCATAATCAAGACCTACTTAAGGACATCAAGGAAGCATACCATGCGGATTCCTTTTTGGCACAACCCCCAAGGGACGTAAGTCTTGTCTTTAAGAATGGTGTGTGGATTCAGGGACAACGTCTGTATATTCCTGAAACAGTCAGATTAAGAGTATTGCAACTCATTCACGATTCCAAGATAGCTGGGCATAGAGGAATTCTAAAGACACAGGAATTTCTTTCTCGTTTCTTTTGGTGGCCCACTTGCAGGAAGGATGTTTTGAATTATGTCACTTCATGTGAGGTCTGTGCAAGATGCAAAACACCTCGCTCCTCACCAACTGGTCTGTTACAGCCTCTTCCCACCCCGTCCCGCCCGTGGGGATCCATTTCTATGGACTTCATTGTGGAGTTACCAACCTCTCAGGGGAAGAACACCATTCTAGTGGTGGTTGACCGTCTAACAAAGGCAGCTCATTTTATCCCTTGTGTCGGCTTACCCACTACAAAACAGACATCAGATTTGATGATTAAAGATGTGTTTCGCTTACATGGAGTACCGGATGAGGTTATTTCGGATCGAGGGGTGCAATTCACTTCTAGGTTTTGGCAAAATTTCTGTGCAGCATTGGACATTAAAGTAAACCTTTCTTCTGCTTTTCATCCCCAGACTAATGGACAGACCGAACGAACCAATCAAACCCTGGAGCAGTATCTCCGCTGCTTTATCTGCCACCTACAGGATGATTGGGTGGATCTACTTCCATTAGCTGAGTTCTCGTATAACAACTCTCAGAGTGCCTCCACTAAACAGTCTCCTTTTTACTCTAATCTAGGTTATCATCCTAACATTCTACCACGATTTCCCATAGAAACGCCTTTACCAGCAGTGGCTGAAAGAATCACGTCTTTACAGAAGAATATGGATCTTCTAAAGGAAAATCTGGAATCGGCTCAAGAAAGGTACAAGAAAGCAGCAGATAAATTTCGTAAACCTGCACCAGCTTTCAAGGTAGGAGACTTGGTCTGGCTGTCAACCAGAAATCTTAAGTTAAGGATTCCATCGTCTAAGTTGGGACATAAGTACATTGGACCCTATAAAATCAGTAAAATTATAAGTGCCGTTGCTTGTCGTCTTCAACTGCCCAGAACTATGAGAATCCACCCTGTCTTTCATGTATCCCTACTAAAGGCTGCGACACCCAATACGTTTCCTGGACGTTCCTCTCCTTGCCCTGACCCAGTGCTAGTCGATGGTCAGGAAGAATTTGTGGTGGAAAGGATTTTAGATTCCAGGTTGTATAGAAATCAGTTACAATATCTGATTAAATGGCAGGGCTACCCAGTGGAGGACAACTCATTGGAACCGGTCAATAACGTTAATGCTCCTCGCTTGCTCCGTCAGTTTCATCAGAGGTACCCACACAAGCCTGGTCTGAGGTCATCCGGAGGTTGTCCTTAAGGGGGGAGTAATGTAAGGTTCTATGTATATATTCCTGAAACTCAGTTTGTTCGTCAGCCATTTTACTTTCTGTCTTGCTGCAGCTATCTTGCCCTCAGTCAAAATGGAGTTTCCAGCTTGCATGTTCCCGCCCTGATTCTCTCCTTTGCTTCTTAAGCAGCCACAGCTGAGCAATCAGTGCTTCAGAATCTAGCCTGCAGTGAACCTGTGACTTGACTCCTGTAAGCCTTGGACCTTGTACTCCAGCTATTCCTACTGAGGAACTCTGAAGCACTTGTGGACTCTGAACCCTGCTCTTTGAAAGACCCACGTTTGCATGGACTTACGGTAACAGAGAAGAAGATCCTGAATCTGTATTGGAGAGTGATTGCTGAGCTTAGATTACTCTGGCCTGCTGTGTCTCCTGTTTCTGTGTCTGCAAACTGTGTGACTATTTCTGCCAACTTGTATGAAGTAATACAGGACTTTTCTATATCAAACCTGTGACTCCTGTGTTTTCATCGCACCCAAGCACAAGACGCTATATGAACTGTACTACATACATTACACCAGGTTTAATTTTGTCGTCACATATCGTCCTGGCTCAAAGAATGTTAAGGCGGATGCCTTATCTCGCTGTTTCCCAGGGGCTGGGAATACGGAGGACCCGGTTCCGGTCCTTCAGGAGGGGGTGGTGGTGTCGGCAGTATGCTCTGAGCTTGAGGAGGAGGTATTGGAGGCTCAGGGGGACGCCCCTGGAGGACCTCCAGGGAGACTGTTTGTTCCAAATCAGTTGCGACAAAGGGTGATCGAGGCACACCATAATTCAGCTTTGGCAGGACACCCAGGGAGTAAAGCAACTGAGGATCTCCTCTCGCGCCGGTTTTGGTGGCCTAACTTACATAGGGAGGTGGTAACTTTTGTCGCGTCCTGCGAGGTTTGTGCGCGCTCTAAGACCCCACATACCCATCCGTCGGGGACCCTCTTACCTTTGAAGATCCCGGAGCGTCCGTGGCCTCATCTGTCTATGGACTTCATTACGGACCTCCCGCCATCTTCGGGTAAAACAGTCATACTCGTTGTAGTGGACAGGTTCAGCAATATGGCACATTTTATCGCTCTTCCTGCTCTTCCTAATGCTAAAACTCTTGCGCAGGTGTTTATTGGGGAGATTGTAAGGCTTCACGGGGTACCCTCCGATGTGGTGTCGGATCGGGGGTCTCAGTTTGTGTCCAAATTCTGGAAAGCATTTTGTACACGGCGGGGGATGCAGTTGTCATTTTCATCGGCTTTTCACCCGCAGACCAATAGTCAGACAGAGCGTCTGAACCAGAGTTTGGAGACATATCTCCGGTGTTTTGTGTCAGAGAACCAGGAGGACTGGGCTTCTTTCTTGCCTCTGGCGGAATTTGCTCTAAATAATAGGCGGAGCGAGTCCACTGGTAAGTCCCCGTTTTTTGGGGCATATGGTTTTCACCCCCAGTTTTGTACTTTCAATAGGGGGGGCTCTTCTGGGGTTCCTGAGGAGGAACGATTTTCGTCGTCACTTGCTTCAGTGTGGAGAGGAGTGCTGAATAATCTGAGTACTATGGGGAACCGATACAAACGTATGGCTGATAGGAGGAGAGTGTCTGGTCCGGACCTAAGTGTGAACGATCTGGTATGGTTGTCTACCAAAAATATAAAACTTAAGGTTCCCTCCTGGAAACTGGGTCCCAGGTTCATCGGGCCATACAAGATCAGTGCTATAATTAATCCGGTTGCTTTCCGTCTTGACCTCCCTCCTACATTTAAAATTCATAATGTGTTCCACAGATCGTTACTTATGAGGTATGTGGCGCCGGTGATACCTTCACCTTTACCTCCTCCTCCTGTGGTGGTCAATGGTAACTTGGAGTTCCAGGTGTCGAGAGTCATCGATTCACGTCTGAATCGCCGGTCCCTTCAGTACCTTGTACATTGGAGGGGGTATGGTCCTGAGGAGAGGACGTGGGTTTCTGCGTCGGATATTAACGCAGACCGATTGGTTCGGGCCTTCCACACTACTCACCCAGATAAACCCGGCCCTGAGGGTCCGGAGACCCCTCATAGAAGGGGGGGTACTGTCACGGGCGTGTCGCTGCGAAGATCGTCGCAATTGCACACCCTGACTTCTCACAGCTGAGTTTCTGGTGCTGGGTGTTTTTCGGCAGAGAGGGAGTTAATACTTCCTCTCTCTGTGCTGGACTAGACCAGCCTCGCTCAGCTGCAATTAATGTTGTGGTAATTGGTTTCCTTCAAATACCTGCCTGTCTGCTGGGGAAGTGTCGGTGAAAGCATTCATGCAGACCAGCAGAGCGGATCGTTGTATGGTGAAGGCTGAAGTTAAGAAGTACCTGTGTGGTCTTTTTTCCCCTCCTCGCTTTATCATTTATCTCCGTACCCGTTGGTGTCCCCTCTGTTTCCTGTGGTTTGACTTTTGTATGCAAGGTGGATTTTAGTTTACCCCTTGTACTGTCTCGTTCGTTTATTACTGTGTTTAGGCATATACCTACCAGTCCCGGTGTTGTGATCAGGGTCCTTCTCAGGACTGGATCACTGAGGTTCAGGGATCCTCAGGAGGTAGGGATTACGCTGGCGGCCTGGACCTCTGTACCATCAACAGTACCTCCAGGTAGAGGGATTAGTCAGGACCCCAGCTTAGGGTCAGCATAGACCCCAGACCTCCTGTATGCAGTAACAGCGTGACAACGGCTCAGGCACAGGCAGTAGCTTTTCAGGGGAACGGGGTCTGCGCACCGCCATTCCTCCACACAGCGTCTCCTGTCCTTCCGCCATCTCACTCCAGGCCAGACTGTATTTTCCATCAGGAACAATCTGGTCTCTTCCGTGGAGGCGGGACTTTCGCTTTCTCTTCTTGGCATAGAGGATGAAGAGGAGGCGGATCTCCCTTGCAGTGGGGCATGCTCTCACATTGTAATAGCATTTAGACAGGGCGCCCATAGCTTTCGCGCCACGGGGGGGGTACGCCCACGAAGGCACGCCCACCTTCTTCACCAGCACCTCAGGGCACGAATATGGCGGCAAAATGGCGGAAAATGGCGCCAAAAGTCACAAAAACTGCACACAGTCTTTTTGCACAAAAACAGTTCACTTAGGCACACAGGACTCACATATAGTAAGCTTCGGATCCTGTTTGTGACGCCAAAGATGAGTCGCACGCAGTACCAGGGCTTATGGGGTACTCGGCACCGAGCCCGTTCACTTCAATAGGGGAGAGGTCACGTGTAGCGCGGCTCGGTCCGTGGCCCTGGGCACTCATTCAAAGGGGGGATATTTACAAGGGATTGTAGTAATTGTTCGTGACGCCACCTGTGGTTTCTGATCAGGGTGACCAGCGCTGCAGGGTGAATCCTCAGAGGGGTTGTTACTGGGCAGCAAGGTGTTAAGTCTTCCACAGGTAAGACTGGTCCCTCTAGGTATATGGCGGTGCAGGGTGCAGGCAATAAGGCAGACACACACAAGTCAGTCTCTTTCCATACTTTTACTGGTGGTATTTGCAGGTATGTCCCGGGAAGCTGCTCAGGGTGGAGGATGCACATCCAGTAATCACTGAGTAGGTTTAAGGCCTCCTTTCTTCCAATGTGTGTGAGTTTCTAACCTGCATGAAGCCAAGTTTAACTCCGTGTAGAACAGCTACGCCCGGCCGACATTGTGGTGGAGCCTTCTTTTGAACAGAACTAAGTCTATGTGGCTGATCAGGCCTGACTCCTGTTCTTCCTGACCCCGGTTATGTATCAGCACTGAAGGGCCCCCTCTGCGACCTGAAGTCCAGCAGGGTCCCCGGTTTCTCCCACTAGCCGTGAAGGAACTAGCAAGCTCAGACCCGGTGTCCGGTAGTACAGAGTGGAGGTCAGCTATCGTTGCTATATCACCTCAGTCACTCTTTCTTCTTCTTTACCACTCGCCTGTCGCCCTACTCACACCCTTAACATAAGCACAGGCAACAGTAGGTGTAGTCGTCAGTTTCCTTCTATCCACAGCTCACTGACCGTTTCTCAGTCGACTCGTTGTTACAAATAACTGTAGTCCCCTTCCTTCTGCTCCTTCATAGACTCTGTCCAGAGTAGCTATCAGGACCTTCCGTCAGACTGATTTCATGCTCACTCCGAGAGTCACTTTCCACGTTCATAGGGAACTAACAGTTAGCCTGTTCTGAGGTAAAATCTCCGTCCATCTGACTAGAATGTCTCTGACAGGAAATCCACTCCAAGACTGGCTCTGACTGGAATACCAGAATCACTCACTCCTGAAGACTGAACTAGACACTACGTCTCTCACACCCTTATATAGTCTAAGGCTCCCTCTGGTGGCACTATAGGGAAGTGTGAGTGTGAATGAATATCAGGTATTTGTGCATTACCTTCTGTGCATCCTCCAGGGAACATGTGTCACCAAGCGCAGCTGGGCCACACATCACAATTAGAGGAAAAACTAAAGTGGAAATACGTCACCATTTCTGCATTTTTTTTTGCGCTACCCCTAGTTTTTGCTTACAAATACTGATGTGAAATATGGACCAAACACTGAACGTGTGAACAAGGCCTAATGCTGCACTTTCAACATGGGGTCATTAGTGAGTTAAGTACAACAGAGACTTTTTATTGGTAATATTTTGCAATAAGTTTAAAATATGAATCAATTTTTAGAACTTCACACCGTTTATTTTAGGTAAAGAAAACAAGGTTGTACAGATTTCAGCAGTATTAAATATGAATATGTTGATAAATAGACTAATGGCATGGTGTTTGTAGCACTCTTCTGGGTTATTTTTCAATATCAATATGAACATATGAATATCTTTACGTGCCCTTTTTTATTGTTTCTCATTTTTTTATTACTTTCATTGGCTTGTCAAAATGTATATAACAACACGTGAAAAAAGGAAGAAAATACACTACTGAAAACCATTCCAAGACATACAATAAGGGCAGTCATCACAGGCAACAGGATCTCTGTCACTACGTAATGCTGCATATATCTGGTGACAGAGTGCAATGTGGTCCAAAGGGCAAATCCAAGGGCAAATTTGGATTTTTCTTCCTTTATGCCACTGCAAAATAAAGCCCAATAATACCTAATTTTTGCATTTTGTTTCCAGGGTCATAATACGGTCTATAGAATAGATTACAATTGATTTTCCATCAGTTTCTCAATCTGTTTTACAATCAATATTTCCTTTGGAAATGTAAAGATTAGTGATTGATAGAGAACCATGCTTTTCCTTAGAAGCACTGCAAAATTGTCTACCATTTTTCTCTAAAGCTCATGAATTAATGTTTTTTTTCTAATTTTGCATTAATTTTAAGCACGGTCAATAGAGACTGAAACAACAACAAAAAAAAGTACGGTATATTGTATCTGCTAGTGTTACTTAACAGGCTGCAGCAGTGACATAGTTAATAGCGTTTTTAGGAAAACAGCGAGCGGAGCTTCCATGCTGAGCCAGACCACTCAGAACAAGTGAACGCTATCGATGCGGTTATCTTTCTCAGGTTTTAATTATACTTCCTATAGCCTTGAATGTAATTTCCATTCTCAATGGTCTACTGGAAACATATAGTAAATGAACCTGCAATAAAGCAGCAAGAGAGAATATTTTCTTTTGACCAAGGTCACAGTCAAGGTCATAAAGATGGACTATGCACAGGCGCGCCTGGCTATATATAGTGCATTTCATTGTTTTTTTCCCCATTAATTACTCTGGAAATCTGTTTTTTTTTCTTTTTCCCCTATAAAATAAACATAGGAGTATAAAGCCTTATGTTTGGGGGTCACTTCTATATGGGGAGTATTGGCGCTGTAATTTTTTCATGCCATCAGCGCAAATTATGCAACTAGTTGTACAATGATAGGGAAAGGTGGCGATACATTCTTGTTCTTATCCTCGTCTTTCTAAGAATTGGCTGAAAAAACTGGAACGGCACTGTCACTAAGGAAAAATGAAAGGACCTGATGGCTCTTATTATATTTCTCCTTGTATGAATATTCGTAACAAAGATTGTCTACTATTATGAATATATTGGTATGCGTAAAACTTTTATTTTATGTTGTTCTTTAGTATTGGTTGCTTTTATGTGTCGGATAAATTATAATATAAAAATGATGCTGCGCCTTTCCTCCTTTATTCCTCCTGGGAGTGTGCAAATAAATTGACAACTGGGTGTTACTATTGCCTTGACAAGGCACAGTTTGAATGGTGAGGCTAATTTCATGCTGCAAATGTGAGTGGGACAAAATACAAGAAAAACAAACAAAATGAGCATATGTACTGAAGGAAGTAAATGGTAATAGTATATGTAAGTATGTAAGTATCATTGGGTACTTAGCTAACACTAATTTGATCAAAAAAGTGTAAAAGCGTAAAAGCCATCCCACCACTCCACTGTTCACATGTACCTGTGCACAGAATGGAAGGAGCAATTAGTGAATATTGCATATTTTTTTAACCCATATTCAGCATTTAAATAAAAGCACTCCCTAGATAACCTTTTCAATTATTCCTGTATTTAGAACCCCCAAGTATTGGAAGTTGCAGGCAATTCTGCATTATAGTGGAACAGATCGGGGGCGTCATCAGAAATAACTTTACCCCAGTCCTATGCAGCTCAGTATATTTACTTCATTCAAATTTATCCTCTCTGATGAAGCCCCCTTCAGAGAATTTTGAGGTATCTGGAAGAATGTTTGCCCAGAAGAAAAGTTGAGCACTACTGTAGGGGAGGGAGCCCCTGCTATGTGCCCAGGACAGAACCAATGGGGCTGTCATTTAGGTTCCCAGGGGAACGGTTCCCGGAGGAAGAAAGGGCAGGTTGCCTGAGAGATGTTTCTAGAAGAAAAGGGGGCGGGGTGACTGGAGGCAGAGCGAGAGAAAGACACAGGAGAGACAGGACGCAGAGACTGCGTAAGAGAAAGCGGTACCTCACTGACAAGGACGGTGGAGGCAGGAGAGTTCTGTCAGCTGCGGCCGTCACTGCCACACTCGAGCCCGCGGTTGCGGCCTTCTCACTCACAGCCGCGACTGCCACTGTCTCACCTGAGCCTGCGGCTGCGGCCTGTGTCCCATCTGTGATCGCTAGGGTCCTGCTCTAGTCCACGGTTGCGGCCTACCCGTCAGGTGCTACGATCCAGCCTCTTGGAGGGGCAAACTCTACACCAGAGGACTTCTCCAGGGCCTGTTGTGTCCCATCTGCGCCTGAGCGTGGGAACGCTTGAGGCTTGTGTCAGATCCTCATCGGCTGGGCCCAGCGGCTGCGACAACAACCGAACGACAACCGGATCTCAACTCCACAGAACGTCTGAGAAGCTAAGTGACACTCTGCTCTCGTTGTTATTACCTGAGGGCATTGGACGGCCATATTGCGTCCCAATAGGCCCTGACTTTCGCTGAGTATTCGTCTGTTCTCTATATAGTGTTTGTGTATGGTTTCCCTGCGTGGAGAACCAATTTTCTGCCTGTTTTCCATACAAAAACTCCCCTTCTAAATTTATAGTTAAATTTTGCTCCGTCTCCGACTCGTCACTGCATCCCGCGTACCTGTGAATACCACACTACCATGAGTCCTGCCAACAGTAAAGCCCACAGAGACCATTCATGTGTTGGGGATTTTCATCCATGGAGGGAGATCACTGCCAATTTTCCCTAAGAACACCGACATGAAAAAAGAATTTAATCTAAACATCCTCCAAAAGCAACTTCTCGCAAGATCCAGGAGCAATTTGATGAAGAACAATACTTTTCCACCATGATCGAGACCATGTTACAAAAGTAATAACTAAGTGGCTCAATGAACAAAACATTGAAATTGTGGGTCCATAGTCTAGGAAACTCCCCAGATCTCAATCCTACCTGTGTCAATCCTCAAAAAGTGGACAGGCAAACAAAAATACAAAAATTGTGATAAATGTGAAGAACTGATTAGACAAGAATGGTCATTCATCAGTCAGGATTTTGCCCAGAAGCTGATATCCAGCTGCCAGCGCGAAGGGCAGAAATCTTAATAAATAAAGGTCAAAGATGGAAAAATTGAGTCTTTGCATAAACTTGATCTATTTGTAAATAAAAATGTAAAAACATATAAAATAATGTCAGAAACATCTGACTATAAGATCCAAAAACATTCGAGCAGCAAACCAAAATTTGTGTCAATCTCAAAACTTTTGGCCACGACTTATACACTCTCTTCTTCACTGGTGCGGTTGAACAACATATTGTCTGGATTGTCAAATGTTTTAGGAATTTCTCTTCATACTTATTTTGCTGAGCTGTGTGCTCTGACGTCCTCTCACTATTTTAAGTCACCCTAACATGGCTGCTGCATTCCCTGCATCGGCATTCAGACTATGAGAATACCCCTCATTGGCAGTGTTATGCCATATGATTTCATAGCTGCAAGGGATTATGGAGAATCTCACAAGGTTACACCTGATGTAATCTTCTGCAATGTATAAAAAGGCAGTGAGTGGTTTCAATAAATTTGAGCAAATTGAAACTCAAATTGTTCAAATTTGATAAAATTTGACTCAAATTTGATTTGCATCAAATAGATTCACTCATCTCTAATAAATCACCACTATTATTTGCCCTGACAATCGTATTAAGATGGTATTATAGAGATCATATTTAGGTATTTGTCGTCATGCATAAAGTTGAACAGGAGCTATAGTACGACAGTCGCTATTCTCGGGTATTTTGCCTTGTATGGCAAAATTTACGGGTGCATCTCCCGAAATTAGAATATCATCAAAAAGTTAATTTATTTCAGTTCTTCAATACAAAAATACAAAAAGTGAAACTCATACATTATATAGAGTCATTACACACAGAGTGATCTATTTCAAGTGTTTATTTCTGTTAATGTTGATGATTATGGCTTACTGCCAATTGGCCAGCAAAGTCTTCTGACCTTAACCACATAAAGAATCTATGGAGTATTGTCAAGAGGAAGATGAGAGACACCAGACCCAACAATGCAGACGAGCTGAAGGCTGCTATCAAAGCAACCTGGGCTTCCATAACCCCTCAGCAGTGCCACAGGCTGATCGCTTCCATGCCACGCCACATTGATGCAGTAATTGATGCAAAAGGAGCCCTGTCCAAGTATTGGGTGCATTTACATTTCAGTAGGCCAACATTTCAGATTTTAAAATCATTTTTTCAAGCTGATGTTATAAAATATTCTAAATTACTGAGTTAATGGCTTTTGGGTTTTCATTGGCTGTAAGCCGTAATCATCAACATTAACAGAAATAAACACGGAAATAGATCACTCTATAATGACTCTATATAATATGAGTTTCACTTTTTGTATTAAAGAACTGAAATAAATTAACTTTTTGATGATATTCTAATTTTGTGAGAAGCACCTGTATATTTTTGCAGGTTCTTACGTGCTGTAGCATTTCCAGGGGTATTAGCTCTAGGATCGCTGTCTGGGTAGACAGAATGGCACGGAAACAGTTCATTCAGACAGCAATTATGGTAAAAACTGGCCGCAACCAGTTTTATTAAAGTCCACAGCACACAGATAAAACAAAGCATAAACAAAAGACCTAGGCTTGTCTAGCCACTAAATTACACTTATGTAATGTCCCTTTCTATCAGGAACCCAGACTCTATCAGTCTGTGCCCAAAACAACACATATGATATATGTTACCAGTATGGAGTTTCCCAGATACTCCTCCTTATGTCTGAAGGTCCACCCGACGTCCAGACTTGAGAGAGATCCACTCCTATTCAGTAGTCATTATCCTGGAGGTTCACAGAGACACTCCTGTGTCCGGGGTACCTCTAACCCAGACTGAGACGGCTCCCCTCCTCTTCAGTAATCATCAGCATGGAGGTTCACAGAGACACTCCTGTGTCCGGGGTACATCTAACCCAGACTGAGACGGCTCTCCTCCTCTTCAGTAATCATCAGCATGGAGGTTCACAGAGACACTCCTGTGTCCGGGGTACATCTAACCCAGACTGAGACGGCTCTCCTCCTCTTCAGTAGCTTATCCGCATGCATTCTCACAGAGACTGCTTCCTTGTGCCAGGACACCTCTCTGTGTCCAGGCTAAAGACAGCTCTAACACTCTTGGAGACTGTTTCTTGTGCCAGGACACCTCCCTGTGTCCAGGCTAAACTAGCTCTCTGACTGTGTCCGCAGACACCTATTTCTGGCTTCCTAATTAACAGCTGATTGGCTTCAGGTTTAAGCTGCAAGTGTGCAATGAATGCAAGGTGTAGTGACCTCTCTCTACCACCAGGTCTACAAAGCCACATATTTCCCTTATAGTTAGCAAAGAACCTAGGTGAAATGTACACCCCATTCACCACATATCCTCACTGTCTCACATATCCCCCCCCTCTTCTCCAGACCGGAGGGCTGGTCATCCAGACCGGAGGACTGGTCAACAAACCTAAAGAGACAGTGAACACAGCTCAAGTCATAGCCAACATCAGCTTCATCTTTACCTGAAGTATAACCATCATTAGCTTCATCTATATTTTCCATTAAGCAGGGATTCTATACCCTTACACACACACACACACACCCACTGTGTGATGTCACAGTCATGTAACCAGTCAGCTTGAGGGAAGGAACATGGACAGTCAAAACATACACACTGATCCATTAAATGGATGCCAGCCAGCGCTGCATTACCCATCCGTCCCCTCTGCATACAACTTTATCCTAGGTATTTAGACACATACCCCTTGGGTGGGTTTGTAGGTGACTGGACCCGCCCAGCTCTCCAAGTCACCTGGAAGCCTCCCAACGTATAGCACAAGTCTCAGCAGTAGATCTGCTGAACCAAAACAAATCCAGGCTTCCATCACAGGGCCACCCACCTCTGCGATACATACCGTCCATCCATCACATGCCTCCATGCATATCCCGAGGGCCATACACAGTGCCCCCTCTGTTCAAACCTGTGGGGTTGAACACTTGCCACCCGACCAGAGATCCTTCTCGGTCGTCTCTGCCAGTCACCCCGTCTCAGTTGATTTTGGGCACTATGCAATATCACCTCTTTGTTAGGCCTCTCCCGCCCCCAGCGGTCAGAACGTTGGCCTTGTCCTTGTGTCGGTGTCACCTCACCCGACCTTTCTTTCCCGAACTGACTCCTACCGTCGTTGCGGTCACGAGTCCATCGTCCAGTCAAACTTACTGGTAGTTCTGAGTCTGACTCTCTGTCTTTTCGTCCGCCACCGGGTCTTACACATAGGTCACTCAGCCCTGAGCTAACCGGATCGTCATTTTTACCCCTCAGTGTTTCAGCCCGTCTACTACCAGTCCCTAGAGAGGCCTCTTGTCTCTCTATATCTTGGGCTGGAAGCAGTCGCCATCTTCGTTTTAACTCATGCAGCTGTTCCTTTATCTGCTTTCTTACTGAAATCAGCTGCTCTACTTCTCGTAGGTATGTTATTCGATACTCCAGGAGCGTTCGGATGTTCTTCAGGCTCTCCACCGAGCCCACACTAATGAACGGAACCATATCTTCTCCAGCCACCTTGATCTCACCATCAGCTGGAATCCTCACTCTCCTTACACCGGATCTATCCACCATTTCCTGCATCACTTTTCCAAGTCTTCCGACGATTCTCCCCACCAAATTTCTGGTACCGGAATTACCTCTTCTGCCAAACCCAGCCGATTTTGATCTTCCTTGGCCTGCTCCAGACGGTGAGCGGCTTTCATGTTACTTAACATAATCATCTGTTTTGCGTGAAGACACTGCAGATGCATATCCTTCAGGAGAGCCACCAGCTTCTCTGTGTCTTCTCCCTCTGCCAGGATCACCAACTGGTTAGTCTCTGGTGCCCAATTCACACTATAGGCTTTTACTGCCTTCTTAAAGGCCTCATGCACACCCTCACTGGCACAGGCTTCTCGCATGTCTTCAGGTACTTTACCACACACTTGAAGAGTGAAGTCTCCTTCTCTTCCTGGTTTACCTCGGACCGTTCCTCCAAGACATCTGCCACGACCAGATGAGTGTCTTGTTCAGTTCTTTGCTCAAGACCCTCCTGAATTTTAGCTTCTTCAAGGCTCCTTGCCAAGATAGATACTGGCACCTCCGCCTGATCATCACATGGGCATGGCCGCTTTGCGTCTTCAACCCGCAACTTCTCCTTCTGCAGAAGACCTCTTACTGCTTCTCTGAGCATTTCCACATCTTCCCTTATGGTCTTATTCACACTTTGCCACTTTGCCAAGTGACCTCTGAGCTCAGAGACTTCATTCTCTAGCTCATCCACTCTTTGCTCAGCAGTTTGTCTCAGAGCCTTTTCTTGTTCCACATGTTCTCTCAGGGTCTTTATTTCAGCCTGATGTAGACCCCCACGATACATTAATAGCTTCTCATTTTCATCAGCACCTCCTTGTGCGGTATTTAGTGTCAGAGTCCTGCCTTCAAAGCTCAGCTCTTCTTCTTTCACCTTAGTCTTCGCCAGGGCATTGGCCAACTGTAAAACATCTTCAGATGCCATCTTCTGTCCGGCTGTAAGGTCCGCATCAGCTTTCTTCTCAGGACTCTCAATCTTCTCGGCTACCGTGCCTTCCTCATTTGCACTGGTTGCTTTATTGTCATCAGATGACACACCATCATTACCACTGTCCTTTGTATCTTCAGAGAGCTCCACACACTCTAATTTTTTCTCAAGAGGTTCTTCCTCATTGACCTCCTTACTGGGTGCAAGGGGCTCACGCTCTTTGCGCCCTTTACATTTCCGGCGACGGGAGGACTTCTTCTCCTTGTGGGGCCCTTCATTACTGGACTCCCTCTTTCCATTAGAGTCACAGTCACCTGCAGAGTCTAAGTCACATCCCCCTGTATCGTTAATTCCCCAGTTACCCTCTAACTGGGTGTCCGTTCCAGACATGTTAACTATCACATTATTATCAGTTCGTCTGTCATACACTTCAGGTGACATGTCAGTAAGTTGGGCAGACGCACCCTTTCTTCTGGTGTCACCGTCTGCTATGTCACCGAGTTGGTTAGATCCGTCAAGTTGGGAAGGAGTCACTGTCCCACTTTCTGCCACCCCAACAGTAGCAAGGCCTCCCTCTTGCTGCCTAGAAACTCCTCTGTCCCATAAACCGGAGAGTAGTTTAAAGTCCTGACCTATAACTACTGGACATGACAAATTTGGGTCTACAGCGACATCCTGTACCTCAGTGTCGCAGCCAACATCAAAGATCAGTCTGGCCACTGGATATTCCCTAGTGTCCCCATGGATGCAAGTGACCCCGATCTTTCTACCGGTCAGCTGCCATCCCTCAGGTACACCCCTCACTAGCGTCACCGGGCTTTCCGAGTCGACCAGACCCACCCCGTCTTCAGTGTTTATCTGTAAGGCACACCCCCTTAGGACTGTGCCTGGTGGATAATTCATAAGGCAGACTGGACACCGATAACCCATTTGCGCCGGGCAACAGTTTGTCAGCACCTCCCCTTTTCTGTTGGGACACTCCACCCCCTTTTTGCGTACCATCCCTGCGGGTGTGTTACCGCCCTTTTAGGCCACGCCCCCTCCCTAGGGACACCACCCCACTCCGGGATACACCCTGTGGACTCCCCCACAGCTTTCTTAGGCACAAACCACCCAGTACAAATTTATCTCTTTTGGGCTGTTACTGGCCCTTTAAGAGTCTGTGTGACTTGGTTCACACTGTGTGATTGCACCACACCAGCTCCGGCTGAAACTGCCGCCGCTCCCGTTGCAGCCACAACCACCAACACCTTCAGATGTTGCTCATAAGCCGCTGTGGCTGTTACTGCAGCTCCTGCGGAACCTCTTGCTGCAAGTCCCTGTAGCTCCTCCCATGAGAAGACTTGCACGCTGCGCTGTCTTGCCGCTTGTCACCTTCGTGACCCCACGAGTCACAGCCAGCCGCTTGTCACCTTCGTGACCCCACGAGCCACAGCACACACCACAGTCATTTCTACAACAAATTCAGCTTGCTGTGCAAACACCCTTTTTTTTTTTTTTTTTTCTTTGCAAAGTCTATTAGGGCTACTGTCTCTTTAAGACTGCTTCCAATAGACGTTTCTGCTGACACACTTTTTTTTTCTCTGTTGCTATTTCAATAGACTTCACCTTTAATGCTGTCTCTTGCCACTGTGCTGCATGCACACTCCAGCACTAACTGTACCAGGCCCTGCGCTGCCCCAGCATTCTCCACCAATTGTAGCATTTCCAGGGGTATTAGCTCTAGGATCGCTGTCTGGGTAGACAGAATGGCACGGAAACAGTTCATTCAGACAGCAATTATGGTAAAAACTGGCCGCAACCAGTTTTATTAAAGTCCACAGCACACAGATAAAACAAAGCATAAACAAAAGACCTAGGCTTGTCTAGCCACTAAATTACACTTATGTAATGTCCCTTTCTATCAGGAACCCAGACTCTATCAGTCTGTGCCCAAAACAACACATATGATATATGTTACCAGTATGGAGTTTCCCAGATACTCCTCCTTATGTCTGAAGGTCCACCCGACGTCCAGACTTGAGAGAGATCCACTCCTATTCAGTAGTCATTATCCTGGAGGTTCACAGAGACACTCCTGTGTCCGGGGTACCTCTAACCCAGACTGAGACGGCTCCCCTCCTCTTCAGTAATCATCAGCATGGAGGTTCACAGAGACACTCCTGTGTCCGGGGTACATCTAACCCAGACTGAGACGGCTCTCCTCCTCTTCAGTAATCATCAGCATGGAGGTTCACAGAGACACTCCTGTGTCCGGGGTACATCTAACCCAGACTGAGACGGCTCTCCTCCTCTTCAGTAGCTTATCCGCATGCATTCTCACAGAGACTGCTTCCTTGTGCCAGGACACCTCTCTGTGTCCAGGCTAAAGACAGCTCTAACACTCTTGGAGACTGTTTCTTGTGCCAGGACACCTCCCTGTGTCCAGGCTAAACTAGCTCTCTGACTGTGTCCGCAGACACCTATTTCTGGCTTCCTAATTAACAGCTGATTGGCTTCAGGTTTAAGCTGCAAGTGTGCAATGAATGCAAGGTGTAGTGACCTCTCTCTACCACCAGGTCTACAAAGCCACATATTTCCCTATATATTCCACGCTCATCCTGCTACGCCATCGATCTCTGTAAAAAACAAAAATAACAAACCAACACAAATCTCCCTGTCCCAGTCCAAGTCACGAGTGTCCCACGACGAGTCCAGCTCTGCTACATCTGGATGACAGGCTCAGCCTGACATCCAGACACAGCAGAGCTGCTTACCGATGGAGATTCCCCGGCGGTCACGGCATCTGGACTTCTCTCGGCCAGCTTCTCGCGAGTATAGCTGCCCGAGATTACCCAGTCCCCGGCAGTCACGGCCACGGTTATCGCGAGAAGCGCCAGGGACCGGGTAATTGCCGGTCAGCTGTACGATCAGCTGGCCGCGAGGGATCCACTGCATGTGAGTGTCGGGGAATCTGTAGCGGTAAGCACTTCAGGGCAGAGGGCATCGGGTACCGTAGATGTATTAACAAAAAAAGACAGGACAGGACACGACACGACACTGACCTCTGCCTCTGTTTCTCCGGAAGTTCCTGGGTCACGCACTTCCGCACGTGAGACAGGAACTCTTGTTATGCTAATTAGTTGACATGCGTAGTATCCAGCAATAACGCAGTTACTACGCATGTGACTATCATTCAGATGCGGTTTTACCGCACCTAATGATAGTCTATGGTAACTTTACGTTGCGGCGACGCAGCGTCGCCGCAATACGCTAGGACATGCTGCGGTCTGAAAAGACGCGCCGCATGTCCGTTTACGCAGGTCTTCCGCCTGCGTGTTGTTACGCATAGTGGAGACGGGATTTCTTGAAATCCCCTCCACTATGCTGTAACATCTGGACGCTGCGTGTTTGACGCTGCACCAACGCACAGCGCCAAACACGCAGCGTTTCCTGACTGTTTCCTGACCGTGGAAACATACCCTTATAGTTAGCAAAGAACCTAGGTGAAATGTACACCCCATTCACCACATATCCTCACTGTCTCACAGTGCCATTCAAAATATATTTGGCACGGGTATCGGCATTGGCATGACGTCTTCCAGATTAAATGTTTACAATGAGTTATGAAGTTGTCAAATGCTAAACTGTAATTAGTACTGATAAACAGGGCTGTTGGAAGGAGCCCGATAGGAAATTAGCTGAATCAAAGAGAGTGATGTGTAATGCGATCCTCACTTCAGAGACTTGCCAGGAGCTTATGTGTAGTGGTAATGAGAGAAGTGAATAGACTTATACACAAGAGGTTCACCAAGAGGCTCGTTACGCTGTTTTTTTGGGACGAACATTGAAGGAGACCGCGATGAATGCCAATGATAAGTCATTTGTCCCATTTATCTCACTGTCACTTTCACTTCACATTAATGGGAAATGTAATGCCTATAAATCCGCTCTGCACTTTTTTTAGAACATCCTAAATCATCCCTGTCCCGGAGGCCACCGAAGACCTCAGATGAGCTGAAGAAACATTATAAAAGCCCAGCAGATCGATGTGAACCTGTGTACGTCTAGTAACCACCTTGAAGGACTTGTAATGTTGATGAAACACCTGAATCTGTAGTATAAAACAACATACGGATATGAGAACACGTTTTTTTCAGATGAATGGAACCCGGCAGAAAAAACACCCCAAAATCACTGCAAAAAAAAATGTACATAGTGCGTAACAATGTAAAAAGAACATTGCTGTGCACATGGTCAGTCTTTTTGTACTCCTTTTTTGGAAACCATGAATGAGTCAAAAGAAGTTGCAATTCATTCTTCCGGTAGGGTGCACTTGCCATTAAAGTGAAAAGTATACGGAAAAGAAGCAAGCAAAGACCGCCACCATTTTCCTGAAGCAGCTTAGCTTAGAAAAACTTACTGGAAAAGTGACGTTGTGTGAACATACCCTAATCCTTTTTTATTTCTTGGATGTTGCTCAGAGATTTCAGTAATCAGATCCCCGATTCATTATTGCATTTGCACATGTTTTATGTCACGTTATTTTTTTGTGTGCATTTTTTTGTTTGCGCCATATTCATTTTTATTCATTTATCCATTTATGCCTTTTTTGAAATCTACTTTGTGTTTGTCTGCTTTTATACACTGCTCAAAAAAAAATAAAGGGTACACTTAAACAGCACAATGTGACTCCAAGTCAATCACACATTTGTGAAATCTACCTGTCTAGTTATGAAGCAATACGGATTGTTAATCAATTTCTCCTGCTGTAATGCAAATGGAAAAAACAGGTAGAAATGATAGGCAATTAGCAAGATAACCCCTATAAAGGGGTGGTTCTTCAGGGGGGGACCACAGACTTTTTGGCTGTTGTTTTGGTCACTTTAGCATTTTGTCATTGATTTCACTCCTAGAGGCTACAGTAGCAACCCACAGAAGTTGCTCAAGTAGTGCAGCTCATCCAGGATGGCACATCAATGTGAGCTATGGCAAGAAGGGTAGCTGTGTCTGTCAGCATAGTGTCCAGAATATGGAACAGATACCAGGAGATGTGGATGTGGAGATGAGTCTGCTTAGACTGTTTGAAACAGACTCCATGAGGGTGGTATGAGTGCCCGACGTCCACAAGTGGCTGTTGTGCTTACAGCCAAACACTGTGCGGGGCAATTGGCATTTGCCAGAGAACACCAAGATTGGCAGATTCGACATTGGTGCTCAGTGCTCTTCACAGATGAGAGCAAGTTCACATGGAGCACATGTGACAGATGTGACAGAGTCTGGAGACACCGTGGAAAACGTTCTGCTGCTTGCAACATCCTCCTGCATGATCAGTTTGGCAATGGGTCATTAATGGTGTGAGGTGGCATTTCTTTGGAGGGCTACACAGCCCTCCATGTGCTTGTCAGAGTTACCCTGACTGCCAGTAGGTACTGGGATGCGATTTTCAGACCCATTATGAGACCATATGCAGGTTCATTGGGCTCTGAGTTCCTTTTGATGCATGACAATGCTACGCATCATGTGTCTTAAGTGTGTCAGCAGTTCCTGCATGATGAAGGCATTGATGCTATGGACTGCCCTGCCCATTCCCCAGACCTGAATCCAATCGAGCACATCTGGGACATCATGTTTTCAATCCATCCAGCAATGCCACATTGCATCACAGACTGTCCAGGAGTTGACTGATGCTTTAATCCAGGTCTGGGATGAGATCCCTCAGGAAAACATCTGCAGCCCCATCAGGACAATGTGCAGGCGTTGTAAGGAGTTCATACAAGAAGCACGTGGAGGCCACACACACTACTGAGCATCATTTCCTAGTCTTGAGGAATTTCCACTGAAGTTGGATCAGCCTGTAATTTGATTTTCCACTTTTATTTTGAGTATCATTTCAAATCCAGACCTCCATGGGATATTAATTTTGATTTACATTGATCATTTTTATTTTTATTGTTCTCAACGCATTCCACTATATGTAATGAATAAAGATTTACAACTGGAATATTTAGTCCAGTAATATCTGGGATGTGGTATTTTGGTGTTCCCTTTATTTTTTGAGCAGTGTATATACACCATGTTCCAAATTATTATGCAAATGATATTTTTCTCTGATTTTTCTAAGTGCTCGGTGCAGATGACAGTCAGTCTAATAAAAGTCATCACCCGTTAGAGTATACATCAAATTTTATTGAAGAAACCTCCCAATGATAACAATATAATGTCCAAAATGAATAAAAACTCAGAATGCACTGTTCCAAATTATTAGGCACAGTAGAATTTCTAAACATTTGATGTTTTAAAGAACTGAAAATGCTCATTTGTGGAATTTGCAGCATTAGAAGGTCACATTCATTGAACAAAAAAGCTACTTATCTCCAGAACATCCTAACAGGCCAAGTTACAGGTAACACAGGACCCTTCTTTGATATCACCTTCACAATTCTTGCATCCATTGAACTTGTGAGTTTTTGGAGAGTTTCTTCTTGTATTTCTTTGCCTCCCAGAGCTGCTGTTTTGATGTGAACTGCCTCCCACCCTCATAGATCTTTTGCTTGATGATACTCCAAAGGTTCTCTATAGGGTTGAGGTCAGGGGAAGATGGTGGCCACACCATGAGTTTATCTCCTTTTATGCCCATAGCAGCCACTGACTCAGAGGTCTTCTTTGCAGCGTGAGATGGTGCATTGTCATGCATGAAGATGATTTTGCTCCTGAAGGCACGTTTCTGCTTTTTATAACATGGAAGAAAGTTGTCAGTCAGAAACTCTATATACTTTGCAGAGGTCATTTTCACACCTTCAGGAACCTTAAAGGGCCCTACCAGCTGTTTCCCCATGATTCCGGCCCAAAACATGACTCCTTCACCTCCTTGCTGACGTCACAGCCTTGTTGGGACTTGGTGGGCATACACCAACCATCCACTACTCCATCCATCTGGACCATCCAGGGTTGCTCGACACTCATCAGTAACCAAGACTGTTTGAAAATTAGTCTTCATGTATGTCTGGGCCCACGGCAACCGTTTCTGCTTGTGAGCACTGTTTAGGGGTGGACGAATAGTAGGTTTATGCACCACAGCAAGCCTTTGAAGGATCCTACACCTTGAGGTTCGAGGGACTCCAGAGGCACCAGCAGCTTCAAATATCTGTTTGCTGGTTTGTAATGGATTTTTAGCAGCTGCTCTCTTAATCCGATGAACTTGCCTGGCAGAAACCTTCCTCATTCTGCCTTTATCAGCACGAACACGTCTGTGCTCAGAATAAGCCACAAATCTCTTAACAGTACGATGATCACGCTTAAGTTTTTGGGAAATATCTAATGTTTTCATCCCTTGATCAAGGTATTGCCCTATTTGATGCCTTTAAGCAGCAGAGAGATCCTTTTTCTTTCCCATGTTACTTGAAAACTCTGGCCTGCTTAATAGTGTGGAACATCCAGATTTCCTTTTATTGGGCTCACATGGCAAACTAATTATCACAGGTATCTGAGATTGATTTCTGTGATCCAAAGCACCCCGAGACACAATACCATCAATGGGTTTCATTTACAAAAAAAAAAAAAAAAAACGCTATGACACTTAAAAATTTGCATAATTATTTGGAACATGGTGTATATTTGTGTAGAATCTACAAGAGCTTGCAACAATATACACACTGCTGAAAAAAATAAAGGGAACACTCAAATAACACATCCTAGAGCTAAATGAATGAAATATTCTCATTGAATACTTTGTTCTGTACAAAGTTGAATGTGCTGTCAACATAATCACACAAAAATCATCAATGGAAATCAAATTTTTTAACCAATGGAGGCCTGGATTTGGAGAGACCCCCAAAATGAAAGTGGAAACAAGTCAAAATGATGCTGAGTATTGTGTGTGGTCTCTATGTGCCTGTATGACCTCCCTACAACGCCTGGGCATGCTCCTGATGAGGTTGTGGATGTTCTCCTGAGGGATCTCCTCCCAGACCTGGACTAAAGCATCCATCAACTCCTGAACAGTCTGTTGGAGGATGGAGCGAAACATGCTGTCCCAGATGTGCTCAATCGGATTCAGGTCTGGGGAACGGGCTGTCCAGGAGTTGACGGATGCTTTAGTCGAGGTCTGGGAGGACATCCCTCAGGAGAACATCCGCAACCTCATCAGGAGCATGCCCAGGTGTTGTAGGGAGGTCATACAGGGACGTGGAGGCCACACACAATACTGAGCCTCATTTTGACTTGTTTCCACTTTCATTTTGGGGGTCTCTCCAAATCCAGGCTTCCATTGGTTCAAAAATTTGATTTCCATTGATGATTTTTGTGTGATTGTGTTGACAGCACATTCAACTTTGTACAGAACAAAGTATTCAATGAGAATATTTCATTCATTCAGATCTAGGATGTGTTATTTGAGTGTTACCTTTATTTTTTTGAGCAGTGTATATACATATATGTTTGCCAATGTGGTGTTGTATAGGGTTTCCAGATGATTTCCCCTGATTCATCCTTTGGGACTTTTTGAAAAAATTGTTGCAAATGTTCTCCAGTCCACACCCAGAATGATTTTAATATAATTTTTTTTTTACATTTTAGAAAGCATGCAAACTTTTTTTCTACTAAAATATCTTCAAAAAGATTAAAGATAACAATAAAGACGATTTCTGACTTTGTGAAAAATTAATGATTTTGTCACCAAAAACTGCGGTGAATGACACAAAACAAGAAAGAGATGTGATGAATTGGTGTTTGTGGTTGTAAATGTAATGTTTTATCAGAATATGATCTCTTATTTGAATCCGTTTTTATATTTTTATTTTTTTTACATATCACTATACATGTTTGAAAACAGAAGTCTTTTGCAATTTTTGCTCTGGCCACTAAGCCTAACACTAAGATCATTCTTCCTGTTGGGCACAGAATCCTTTTCATCAGTCTCTTTATTATCACAGGCAGGATTATAATGAAAAATAACCCTTCTATATACAGTTCATAACACAGGATCCACCATTTATGATAGCTGATCTTTACCCAGACCAGTACATGCCTTGAGAACTCTCCTGTAGAAGTCACGGAGTCAGAGCCTGCTGATTGTTGCCTATGTCCAAATTGCAGCTGTAATGTTTTCTATACGTAACAGGAAGTGCTTCATGGCCGATATGAAATTTGCTATATTCTTTAATATACAGTAGATTCATCCAACATTTTTGTTTCGTTTTGCCTTTATTATTAAATTCTTATATAAAAATAAAGATTATTATTATTATTATTCTTGAAAGGTTTTTGTTTTGCTAAAAATAACTTTTTGCTATGTGATCTGAGAACAGCATGATGTAGGAACAGAGAGCCTGATTCCAGTGATGTGTCAGTTACTGGGCTGTGTTTTGCTATTTTAATACAATCAGTGTTTTATCAGCAGAATATTAACACTACAGGACAAGGTGTCTTGTGCCTCCTGATCCAGCGACGCCCTCACCACTGATTAGCAGCTTTCTGTCAATATACAGTGTACACAGAAAGCAGCCAATCAGTGATGGGGGTGGGTTATACACAGCTCAGCATTCTGAGCTCTGCTAGATCTGTAGCAGAGAAAACTATAATTCTATCACAACTGCTGCACCCAGGAAACTAAGTGACACATAGCTGGAATTAGGGTCTCTCTCATTACATAGCAAAAACCAGCTGACAGATTATTTTTAAAAAAAAATGACAGCGCTATGCTAAAGTTGTCTCTTGAGCAGCTCACAGCTCTGCAGTCTCCTTACTTCTTAGTTGTTTTGTGGGTGCTTGGGTGCCTCCCTGTGTGACAGATCTGCTCAGGGGCTCTGTCTTCATGCAACACATTAACAGTGTCATGGCTCATTTACACCATTATGAAGCATACAGTGAAATTATTATTATTTATTATTATAGCGCCATTTATTCCATGGTGCTTTACATGTGAGGAGGGGTATACATAATAAAAACAAGTACAGTAATCTTAAACAATACAAATCATGACCGGTACAGGAGGAGAGAGGATCTCTGTGAGGGATCACACAGGGGAAGTGGGTGTTGACTTCGCTCACCACAGGGGAGGGGAGAGAAGGACCCAGCAGGGATCGGCTCTCTGGCGCCAACCCTTGCCCCAGGTCAGTCAGGGAACTGCATTGAGGGCAAATAGTTGCCGGAAAGGCTTCCCTTATAGGTACAAGTTAATGATGCGCTCCCAATGAGATGGGATATATATCACCAGTCCAGGCTGGGGATATATGTATAAACCTCCCGGCCGTCACTACCAGAGTTCCTCACTAAAACAGTACGGTTTGCTGCCACCAGTTCCTCATTCGACATAATCCGTCTGACAACAGGCTTATATCGGGTCAGAAATCAACCCGGGTAGTATATAATATAAACAACCAAGCATGCAGACGTGGGATTCATGAATCGAGATAAAAGAGCAGCCCAAGATTACTTTTATATTTAATTGCCGAAAAGGCGCACTAGAAATATACAGGCATATATATACAGAACAATATACAGGTATGCAGTCAGGGGTGTAGTACAAAGGATAGGGTATAGATAGGTTGCAATTACCGTGTTATGTAGCATGTGACCACAGGGAGGCGCTGATGGATCACAGATCCAAATCTTGGTACTCAATGACCGATACTCCAGGGGTGGCCAAGTCTCCTTCCCATGCCTCTTTCACCAGAGCAAGAGGCCCTCGTACACGCCACCCATACAGGAGCTTGAATGGGCCGAACCCCGTTGAGGCCTGTGGAGCCTCCTGGTAGGTAAATAGTAGGAGTGGAAGGTACCGCTCCCAGTCTCTCCCGTGGGAGTCAGCCAACATCCTAAGCATCTGCTTAAGGGTGCCAATGAACCGTTCGCACAAACCATTAGTTTGCAGATGGTATGGGCTGGCCACGAGACTTTGCACCTATATTTGCTTACAAAGGGACTCCATCAGCTGTGACGTAAACTGGGTCCCTCGGTCGGGGAAAGCCCACTCTGGAGAAAATCTCCAGTATAGCGGTGGCGACCTTGTCGGCACGAGTGGACGACAAGCCTACTGCTTCTGGGTACCGGTTGGCATAATCCACTACCATTAGTATGTAGCGTTTCCTGGAGAGGCTGGGAACGGACAGCGGTCCGATGAGATCCACAGCCACTCTCCGGAAAGGCTCATCAATGATGGGTAATGGCACCAGTGGGGCTTTGGGGTGCCTCCCGCCTTCTCCACTCTCTGACAGGTGTCAGATGAACGGCAGTAGGCAGACACATCGGTCCCCATTTTAGGCCAGTAGAAATGCTGGGCTAGGCTGGTCTTGGTCTTAGCAATCCCTAAGTGTCCAGCCATCGGAATCTTATGTGCGATCCGCAACAAATCCGCCGGAACGGATAGGGTACCACTAACTGTATAAATAATAAAAACTTTTTTGTATAATTTTCAATTTGCATTGAAGCTATTAGATGCAAATACTATAATTTTTCTTATGCTGTGGGATCTTTCCAAACTCCAGTGCATAATAAAAGCAGCATGTATAAAATAGATAAATAAATAAATAATGCTAACCAATCCCATCAACCCTGCAACCCGCTTTCCTGCCCTCTTCTTTTTGCTTTCACCCATAGCGCTTCCTCTTCTGTATACTTTACTCTATGCCGGGACTTCCAGGGTCAACTACCTCTCTGACGTCACTGCAGGGCCGCCATCAGGGCATGAGAACCCTTACTGCTGTATGGGGCCCGGTCATTAGGGGGGCCCGCCGCCCGAGCACGCAGGTCCGCGCTCGGGCCCGGGGGCCCCCAACATTTTGAGGCTCCCCCTGCACCTCAAGGGGCCCCCAGCTAGCGGCACATCACGCAGCCGCTATGGGGCCCCTGTGTGGCAGGGGGGCCCGCCTGCCCCCAGCGCCGACTCCCCCCGCCGCTGCATTGAACTATACCGGCGTCAGCCGGCACAGTTCAAAGCGATAATGGAGGAGAGAGCGTCAGCTGACGCTCCCTCTCCCATCATTCCCCGCTCTGCCTCTGACACAGCGCGCTCACTGTGTGCCGGGCAGAGCAGGAGACAGGAGCTGGGAGCAGCGCTGGCACGAGGATGAGGTGAGGAGTGTTTTTTTTTTTATAAATCTGTCCTGCTGTGGGGCCGGCCATTCCTGGGGGGGGGAGGAGAGATGAGGGCTGTAAAATGTGGGCCCTGCTGTATACTATGGAGGCCCTGCTATATCCAATGGGGCCCTGCTGTCTACTATAGGGGCCCTGCAATATACAATGGGGGCCCTGCTGTCTACTATAGGGGCCCTGCTATATCCAATGTGGGCCCTGCTGTATACTATGGAGGCCCTGCTATATCCAATGGAGGCCCTGCTGTCTACTATAGGGCCCTGCAATATACAATGGGGGCCCTGCTGTCTACTATAGGGGCCCTGCTATATCCAATGTGGGCCCTGCTGTATACTATGTGGGCCCTGCTGTACACTGTGGGCCCTGCTATATACTATGTGGGCCCTGCTATATACTATGTGGGCCCTGCTGTATACTATGTGGGCCCTGCTGTATACTATGTGGGCCCTGCTGTATACTATGTGGGCCCTGCTGTATACAATGTGGGCCCTGCTATATACTATGTGGGCCCTGCTGTACACTGTGGGCCCTGCTATATACTATGTGGGCCCTGCTATATACTATGTGGGCCCTGCTATATACTATGTGGGCCCTGCTATATACTATATGTGCCCTGCTATATACTATGTGGGCCCTGCTGTATACAATGTGGGCCCTGCTATATACTATGTGGGCCCTGCTATATACTATGTGGGCCTTGCTCTTTACTATGTGGGACCTGCTATATACTATGTGGTCCCTGCTATATACTATGTGGGCCGTGCTATATACTATGTGGGCAGTGCTATATACTATGTGGGCCCTGCTATATACTATGTGGGCCGTGCTATACACTATCCGGGCCGCGCTATACACTATGTGGGTTGTGTTATATACTATTGGGGGATATATTATATTTTATAGGATGGCTGTGTTATATACTATGTGGCTGTGTAATATACTATAGGGGGCTACGTTATATTCCTTTGGGGAGGCAGACTGTATGATATTCTATTCGGGGATACATTATATTCTATGGGGCTGTATTATATTTATTATATTCTATGAGGTGATTGATCATATGAGGGGGCTCCATTATACTGTATGAGGTGGCTACATTGTATTCTATGGGGGCTGCATTATATTCTATGGGGGGCTATATTATATTTTATGGGGGCTTCATTATACTTTGAGGGGCTCTATTATATTCTATGGGGGGTTTACATTATACTCTGTGGGGTGGTTGCATTATACTCTGTGGGGTGGTTGCATTATACTCTGGGGTGGTTGCAATATACTCTGTTGGGTGGTTGCCTTATACTCTGTGGGTTGGCTGCATTATGCTTTTGTGGGTGGCTGCATTATGCTCTATAGGCTGACTGCATTATACTATATGTGGGCTGCATTATACTGTATCGAGGACTATGGGGAATACATTATATCATATGAAGAACTATGGGGTGCATTATACTATGGGAAGTGAATTGTACTACATGGATGACTATGGCGGTGCATTATACTATATGGAGCACTATGAGGAGTGTATTATACTATATGGATGACTGAGTGTATTTTAATATATTGAGGGCTATTAGGAGTGTATTATACTATATGGAGGACTATGGATACATTATATGTAGTGCACATTATAATATATGGAGGACTATGGGGTGTATTATACTAAACAAGCAAAATGCTGCATATTCATCGAGTGATTGGTGTTAATGTGTCATTGGTGAGAGCATGGTGCAGAAGTGAAGTTTTTCCATGAAAGGGCGGAGGGATTTTGGAAGGTTTATGTGGTGGAGGAGGAGCTAGGGTGGATACGGAACTGGGGGGTGAAGCCTGGGCGGAGTCTCAAGGGGGCCCCATAAATTTTGCCAGTATGGGGCCCCGAAATTCCTAGTGGCAGCCCTGCGTCACTGCGACCCACGGCATCGCAGCACAAGTCATCTGAGACCTAGTCAGCGAGCGGTGACCTTAGAGGCGTCCTTAGTGCCGGAAGACCTGGAATAGTGTAATGCAGGCAGAAGAGGATACACACATTGGGAGAAGACAAAAAGAAGATGCACGGAGGACCGGTTGGCAGCATGCAGAAACTGCGTGATGTGAGCGGTGAGATTGATTTTTTTTAAACCATTTTGCCAGGCTGGTTCACCAAAATAGCGACCACAGCTGTCTGCCATATAGCTGAAATTGCTTAAAAAAAAATCTGAATTCAGGAGAATACAAATTTTTGTAAAATTGAAGGAGAATTTAACTCCATCCAAATAAATTCTCTCATCTCTAACGTCAGTGGCTCATTATAAAAGTTTCTCAGTTTAAAAATTGGCACCGACCCATCTACTCTAACCTATAGTAATTTCCAGTCTTGTCGATTCCACCAGATTATACTTATTTCTATCAGACGCTTCTTCCTTTAGTATTAGTTTACTTACACCCTGAGTCATCATTGCATTTTTCAAAGGCACTTTTTTTTGTCTCATTTGTCTGTTGTGCTGTCAGATTTGGCTCCAAACTCATAATGTTTATGAAATTTTGCGCAAATTCAAAGATTTGTTTTCGCACCTTATCACAGTAAAAAGCTATATGATCCTCTCAAAAAGCTTTAAAATGTCACATATTGGTCTTAAGCTGCACAAAAAGAAAACTTTAGACAGATTTTGTACTCCAAGTGGAGCACAATTGCAATAAAAAGTTTTGTGACATTTTGAAATGTCACAAATGTGAATTAGGCTAAAACATTTAGATAACCAAAACCCAGAATGCAAAAAGGGATAAAAAACAGAACTAAATAAACTTAAAGAAGGCCTCCTCCTCCTCTTCCTCCTCCTCCTCTTCCTCCTCCTCCTCCTTCTCCTGCTCTTCCTCCTCCTTCTCCTCCTCTTCCTCCTGCTCCTGTTCCTCCTCTCTTCGTCCTCCTACTCCCATCAAAATTTTTATCTCCTTAAAATATTGCAACTATCACATTATACAGCACTTTGTACTTACAATTGCTCATTTTGCCTTTCTACCTGGCTAATTCTTCTCTTTTCCATTATGTCTATGACATCACGTGATTAAAAACTGAAGAGCTGTTCCTTCTAAGCTCTATGCAGAAGCAGGAGGTCAATTTTCCCTGTATGACTCATGAGTCACTGCAAAAGACCCTGGCAGGAGGATGGGGTGCAGCGGGGTCAGGAGGTGAAGAGGGGAATGATAAATGTAGGGACAAGAGACTTCCTGTTTCTACATAGAAAAAGGAGAAGAATTCACTAGGTTGAAAGACAAAAATGAGCAATTGTAAGTACACAGTGCTACAGAATATGATGACTGCAATATATTAAGAGCAAGTAACTTAAAATGAAAAAGACACTGGATGCAACACGCCACAACAACAGGGTGAAAGTGCCAATAAAATTAGTATATAAGATGTCGTGTGCACATATCCTCAGACAATTTTGATAAATCTACCCCATGGGGGCTAAGGTCATACATAGAAACCTCCAGAAATAATTACAGTTAAAATTACTACATTTTAACTTTTGAACAATGAAATAGAAAACGGGGAACATTTCCATGCATATGAATGACTGTACGAATGTGCGGGTCACTTTGAAGGAGCAGCTCCTATTTTTAGTCTTTGGAAATCATGAAATCAATGTATTCCTTTTCCACCTCCTCGGTTTGTCAGCTGTCTATAAAATGATCCTCACAATGGCATGTTGTCAGCCGCTGACTTAACGAGTGACAAAAATCTGTCTCCGTGTCAGCTGTCCTAGGAAGGAAACAGATCTAGCTTATTAGACGTGGACAATATGCAGATCTGCAGTTGCTCTGCCAACCATGAATCCGCAATCTCTTTTTTAATCCAAATATCTTTTAAGTGTTCTTACAAATATGAATAATTATCCTTTTTAATTGATATTATTGAAATAGCATGTTAACGGTTCCGAGGTTTATTTTGGCAAAACAAATATGTCTGAAATGTTAAAGTTGCAAGCTGGTGGGGAAGCTGGAGAAAAAGCAAGGAGCAGGATCATGGACATTGGACATGGTCTTTGATCCTGCAACTGTATGGTTTGGTTTCTAAATGGCCTAAACGCTGTGATAACTCTGATATTTTGGGCTATTATACCCCCAACCAATAATAGAGCAGAAGTCTCCTCAGTCACATGTTGAAATTCCTTTTGTGGAAGCAGATCTGCTTCGGTCAATCTTTTATCAATTAATTTGGCATTTATAATTGTAAATTACTACAAAATGTCTAAGGGGTAACAACTCTTTATCTGTGGAGAGTGACATGCCTGACATGCAGGGTAAGGAGACTTATAGGCCATGAAATGCTCCTTTTGAAATTAAACAAGCAAATTGCCTTTTCGGAGAGGTAGAGCGCTTGAACTCTACTGACACCTATTGAAAGTAGAAAAACTCAAAGTCAACAAGACTTGCCACATGACTTAGGATAAAAGCGAAACCATAGATGCAATTTGCAGACACTTGTTTTGTGATGTTTGCCCCTCATCAGTGCAAAGTATGAGATCTGATCTGGCTGCATGAGAGGCCTCTTACAGGAGTCTAAAGGGTAACATTTTTGCTTGTGGAGAGTGACATGCTTGACATGCTAGTGTAAGGAGACCTATAGGCCATGCAATGCTCCTCTGGGAAATGAAATATGCAAATTGCCTCTTCGGAGAAGATGAGAACTTGAACTCTACTGACACCTATTGGAAGTAGAAACTAAAAGTCAATGAGACTTGCCACATAACTTAGGATAAAAGCAAAACCATATACCAATTTGCAGACACTTGTTTCATGGCATTTGCCCCTCATCAGTGCAAAATATGACATCTGATTTGGCTGTATAAAAGGCCTCTGACAGGAGTCTAAAGAGTAACATCTTTCCTTGTGGTCAGTGACATGCCTGACATGCCAGTGTAAGGAGACCTATAGGACATGCAATGCTTTTCTAGGAAATTAAATATGCAAATTCAAGAAGACTTAAACTCTAGTGCCACCTATTGGAAGCAGCAATCCTAAAAGTCAATATCGACCAGTTAATGAGCCTTGTCACATGACATGTGTTTCACGGTGTTTACCCATTATCAGTGCAAAACAAAAGATTTGATTTGGTTGTATGAGAGGTATAAGGGTAATGGTTTGAGTTTATACTGAATATTTTAAATTATTCAGGTCTGGGATTAGATTTTTATTTACATTTATGATTTTTACAGAAAATGACTGTTTTATAGCAAAAGGATATTCTGCAAGTATAAAATGTTAAATATTCATAAAATGCACTGCTCAAAAAATAAAGGGAACACTCAAATAACACATCCTAGATCTGAATGAATGAAATATTCTCATTGAATACTTTGCTGTGCACAACGTTGAATGTTCTGACAACAAAAATCACACAAAAATCATCAATGGAAATCAAATTTATTAACCAATGGAGGCCTGGATTTAGTCACCCACAACTGGACTAAAGCATCCGCCAACTCCTGGACAGTCTGTGGTGTAACATGACATAGGTGGATGGAGCGAGACAATGATGTCCCAGATGTGCTCAATCGGATTCAGGTCTTGGGAACAGGCGGGCCAGTCATAGCTTCAATGCCTTCATCTTGCAGGAACTGCTGACACACTCCAGTCACATGAGGTCTGGCATTGTCCTGCATTAGGAGGAACCCAGGGCCAACCGCACCAGCATATGGTCTCACAAGGGGTCTGAGGATCTTATCTCAGTACCTAATGGCAGTCAGGCTACCTCTGGTGAGCACATAGAGGGCTGTGCAGCCCTCCAAAGAAATGCCACCCCACACCATTACTGACTCACTGCCAAACCGGTCATGCTGAAGGATGTTGCAGGCAGCAGATCACTCTCCACGGCGTCTCCAGACTCTGTCACATCTGTCACATGTGCTCAGTGTAAACCTGCTTTCATCTGTGAAGAGCACAGGGTGCCAGTGGCGAATTTGCCAATCCTGGTGTTCTGTGGCAAATGCCAAACATCCTGCACAGTGTTAGGCTATGAGCACAACCCCCATCTGTGGACGTAGGGCACTCAGACCATCCTCATGAAGTCGGTTTCTAAACGTTTGTTCTGACGCATGCACATTTGTGGCCTGCTGGAGGTCATTTTGCAGGGCTCTGGCAGTGCTCCTCCTGTTCCTCCTTGCACAAAGGCGGAGGCAGCGGTCCTGCTGCTGGGTTGTTGCCCTCCTACGGCCCCCTCCACGTCTCCTGGTGTACTGGCCTGTCTCCTGGTAGCGCCTCCAGCCTCTGGACACTATGCTGACAGACACAGCAAACCTTCTTGCCACAGCTCGCACTGATGTGCCATCCTGGATGAGCTGCACTACCTGAGCCACTTGTGTGGGTTGTAGAGTCCGTCTCATGCTACCACAAGTGTGAATGCACAACCAAATTTCAAAGGTGACCAAAACATCAGCCAGAAAGCATTGGTACTGAGATGTGGTCTGTGGTCCCCACCTGCAGAACCACTCCTTTATTGAGGGTGTCTTGATAATTGGCAATAATTTCCATCTGTTGTCTATTCCATTTGCACAACAGCATGTGAAATTGATTGTCAATCAGTGTTGCTTCCTAAGTGGCCAGTTTGATTTCACAGAAGCTTGATTTACTTGGAGTTATATTCTGTTGTTTAAGTCTTCCCTTTATTTTTTTGAGCAGTGTATATTGGGTTAGGTAGTCAATTATTATTTAACGCATTTAATTGTTGGTGGTCTGGTTCCTGAGACCCTCACTAATCGCAAAAATGAAGGTGCAGAAGTACTCAGCCATCTTAAAGAGGTCATCCCTAGATTAATCAATTTAGGACCCATTGGAATAAAAACAGTGCATACTCATCTAATGCAGTGTCTCTGTTAGGCCGGGGTCACACTTGCAAGTGCAATGCAAGAAACTCTCGCGAGTCTCTCGCATCAATACCCGGCACTGCCGCGGCACTTGGACTGGAGCATTCAGCTGCATAGAAATAGATGCATCCGCACACTCTAGTCCCGAGTGCCGGTGGCAGTGCTGGGTATTGAGGCGAGAGACTTGCGCGAGTTTCTCGCATTGCACTCACAAGTGTGACCCCGGCCTTACAATGATGTCAGCGCCGCGGTCCCTGGCAGTGATGTGACTTGTTGTATTACATTTCAGCTGCAGCCAATGAACATCCACTCTGATGGAATATTGATGAGCTGCAGATGATGAGTGGCTGCAGCGGGAATGTGATACAACAAATCATGGCACTGCCGGGAACAGCAGCGCTAACATAGCTGGATCAGGGACAGTGCAGCAGGTGAGTGTCTTCATTTTAATTTGAATCAGGGCCCTGAATTAATTAAGTTGGGTTTGTCCAGTAGTGGACGACCCCTTTAATTCTCAAAAGAGACTTGTGCTTAAAACAGCGCTTTGCACCTTTTGTTTTAGTTTTCGATGGTAGTCTCTGCATGTGGACCCCCCAAATGTTCCAAATTTCTGATATGCCTCTATGGCATTCAGAACTTATATCAAACTACACTTAAAGGGAATCTCTCAGTAGGATCAACTCTCCTAAGCCATCTATATGGGCCTGTAGGCAGGCCATAGGAAGCTGAATAAAATGATACCTTGCTATCTGTGACCTGATGTCTTATTCCATAGCGCCATCCTGTTGCATGACCTCATAAGCGCACCAGTTTTTTGGTTTATCCACTCTTCACTTGGATAATTTCCTGGCGCCTTGAATTGCAATTCTAAGTGACCCTTTCCCTACCAGATATCTCTTGACAAATGCCGGTTGTCAGGCCGAAACATTGACTTTTTGATAACCTGGAATCCATTTGGGTCAAATTTTTTTGTTAAAAATTTTTTTCTTAATAAATTTTCTATTGCAACACAATTTTTTGAGTGACAAAGCTTATGCCCAATCTTAATGTATCTATTTAGTTCTGAGCACCACCGATTAGACAGTTGAGCCCCCATTCTCTACTACAATTATTCCAGAGAAAGACATTTTTTTCCTAATATGTAAATGAGCTGTTAACATCTCTGGGCCAGACATAAAACCTTAGAATCTCTCCAGAGCTTATAATAAATGAAAGGGGGCATTAATCAGTGTGAGACATGTAATGACTGACAGTCTGCTCTCCTTATCTACAGATCAATCATGTGAATTACCACTTAATTCATTGTTATGGGAGTACCGAAGCCCAGATAAGTGCAGCACTTGGTTATCTCCGGCGGTCCTATTATAGGGTTGTCCCATCTAGAATAACAAGTGTGCAGTCACAATGCGTGAGCTGGGAGAGTGACTGCAGACTTGTTATTCTAGACAGAACAACCCCTTTAAGAATGGAGCAGTGATCGATCTCCGTTTTGCTCCTTCTTCTCTCTTCAGAGCCCCCCGTTCTTCGGATCGGAGCGGGTCCCCGTGGTGGGACCCCTAGTGATACTAGGAAAACTTAACATTGTCCAAACTGGCAGAAATGATTTAGTTTTGAATGAAGGTTTGAAAACCAACAAATATATTTAGTTGATTCTGTACTATCAGTGATTTATTGAAACTTTCTGGCTTCACATGTTCTAGATTCCCGTTCTGCTCACACTGTAGGGATTACTGGCCGTGATATTGATATACACGCCTTCCATCAGCTTGTGCTGCAAAGCAAGTATCAAACAGGGATTGACTGGTACCAGCTGGCGATTGATCTGTGATGTCACGGTGCTGACTTCTAGCGGGTACAAACTGTTTTTAGAAATCAATCTCTTATCAAGGAAAGCTCTGCATTCCTCTAAAACAAATATATCTTATAAAACAACACAAGCCAACATATTTCATGTAATGTGCTAATATAAAATGTAATTGACTAAAATATAATACCAAAATAAAAATGGTTACACCAAGATTGAAAGGTTGAAAAGCAGTGATATTACTTAAATGGAATCTGTCATCAGCTTTTGGCACCTAATCTGAAAGCAGCAAAATGTACGACCCTAATCATTTAGAGACCCTGATTCCAGTGATGTATCACTAAAGGCTGGGTCTCACATAGCGATACACCAGCGATCCCGACAACAATCAGGATCGCTGGTGTATGCTACATTATCGCTGCTGAGCTGCCAAACAGGCAGCTCAGGCAGCGATCAGCACAAGGACACTGCGGGTAACATCGCTTAGTTACCCGCAGTGTACCTTGGATACCAGTGCCCTGATGCAGGGAGCTGGTAACCAAGGTACACAGCGGGTTTCCAGGCGCTGCACGGTGCCTGGAAACCCGCTGTGTACCTTGGTTACCAGCTCCCTGCATCAGGGAGCTGGTATCCAAGGTACACAGCGGGTTTCTAGGCACAGCCCTGCGCCTGGAAACCCGCTGTGTACCTTGGTTACCAGCGGATCGCTGGTCTCCCGCCTGTCACACACAGCGATGCGTGCCTGTCAGCAGGAGACCAGCGATCAAAAAAATGTCCAGACATTTCAGCGACGATCAGCGATACCCGGCAGGGGGCTGATCGTCGCTGAATGTCACACACAGCGATATCGCTGGTGAGCTCGCTGCTGCGTCACAAAACTAGTAACTCAGCAGCGATCTCGGTAGCGATATCGCTATATGAGACGGGGCTTTACTGGGCTGTTATCTGTAGTTTTGATAAAAATCACTTTTATCAGCAGATTATCATTAGAGGACTAGTCAACCTGCTGCCATGCAGTCCTCCATATTCATGAGCTCTGTGTAACCCCGCCCCCACTACTGATTAGCAGTTTTCTGCTTATGAACAGTGTACACAGAAAGCAGCCAATCAGTGGTGTGGGCAGGGTTATAAACAGCTCAGCTTTCACACAACTGGTGATTCTGCAGCAGATAAACTGTGATTTTACCAAAATGACAGCAAGCAGCTCAGTAAGTGATACATAATTAGAATCACGGTTTCTGCACCCACATCATGCTGCCCTCAGATGTGGGAGTAAAAACTGGTGACATATACTGTTGACCTTTTTATATCTATATAGTAGGGGTTGTACTCACTCAGGTGCGATGGCAGGAAAAGAGGAGGCACGTTCCTTTAAAAGTTAATGTCCGTTTATTGCTTCATAAACCCCAGAAGCACAAACAGAGAATAAACAGCCTTTAGATCAGGCAAAACAAAGTACAAATGTCCATAGCAGGGCTCTGCTTTGCCAGGCCTGTGGGCACACAGGCTGGGGTAGTGTCCAGTACTCAGGCTCTCAAAACACAGCCCATGTGCCAAACAACAGCCTCCATTATAAAGGCTGTAATCACACCCAGAGGTGAGATATGTGGGTAGCCAGACCATCTCTCATAGCTACCCGCAACCCCGTTACAGGTGAAACAAACGAACCTTAGTGCTTTCATGCACTAGAGAAAATGCTCCGGGTTACATCACAGAAACAAGCAATCTCTGTGAAACATACTGTACCTCCCATCGACTATGTGACTATTAGCCACACTATTTGCCCCTTCCTGATTTCCTATTCTTTTCCATGTTTGTCACAATTAAATGTTTCAGATCAGAAAAAAAGTGTAAACATTAGACAAAGATAACACAAATAATCACAAAATGCAGTTTATAAATGAAGGTCTTTATTATTAAGGAAAAAAAATCCAAACCTACAGGGCACTGTGTGAAAAAGTGATTGCCCCCTAAGCTTAGTAACTGGTTGGGCCACCTTTAGCAGCAACATCTGCAATCAAGCATTTGTGATAGCTGACAATTAGTCTTTTATAATGATCTGGAGGAATTTTGGCCCACTCATATTTGCAGAATTGTTGTAATTGAGCCACATTGGAGGGTTTTCGGGAATGAACCGCCTTTTTAAGGTCATTCCACAGCATCTCAATCGGATTAAGGTCAGGACTTTGACTTATCCACTCCAAAGTCTTAATTTTGTTTTTCTTAAGCTATTCAGAGGTGGACTTGCTGGTGTGTTTTGGATCATTTTCCTGCTGCATAACCCAAGTGCACTTCAGCTTGAGGTCATGAACAAACATTCTCCTTCAGGAATTTTTGGTAGAAAGCAGAATTCATGGTTCCATTTACTGCAGCAAGTCTTCCAGGTCCCGAAGCAGCAAAACAGCCCCAGACCATCACAGCACCACTATATTTTACTGTTGGTATGATGTTCCTTTTCTGAAATGCTGTGTTATGTCTATGTCAGATATAATAGGACACACACCTTCCAAAAAGTTCAACTTTTGTCTCATTTGTCCATAGAGTATTCTCCCAAATGTCTTGGGGATCAAGATGTATTCTGGCAAAACTGAGACAAGCCTTTATGTTCTTATTGCTCAGCAGGGTTTTTTGTCTTGGAACTCTGCCATGCAGTTCATTTTTGCACAGTATCTTTCTTATGGTGGAGTCACTGACTTAAATTAAGGCAAGTGAGGTCTGCAGTCATTGCTGCGCTCTTGTGGTAATTTTGGTTGGCCGGCCACTTCTGGGAAGATCCACCATTATTCCATGTTTTGTTATTTGTAAATAATGGCTCTCACTGTGGTTTGCTGGAGTCCCAAAGTTTAAGAAATGGCTTTAATAATGTTTTCCAGACTGATAGATCTCAATTACTTTGTTTCTCATTTGTTTCAGAATTTCTTTGGATCCCAACATGATGTCTAGCTTCTGAGGTTCTTTTGGTCTAATTCATATTGTCAGGCAGGTCCTATTTAAGTGATTTCTTGATTGATAACGGATGTGGCAGTAATCAAGCCTGGGTTTGGCCGGGGAATTTGAACTCAGTTTCCCAAAGCTATGATAAACCACAGTAAATTAATGTTTTAAGTAGAGGGTGGAGGGGCAATCACTTTCACAAAGAGACCTGTAGGTTTTGATTTCTTTTTCCCTTAATAATAAAAAACCTCATTTAAAAACTGCATTTTGTGTTTACTTGTGTTATCTTTGTGTAATATTGAGTACAGACCAAAAGTTTGGACACACCTTCTCATTCAACGATTTTTCTGTATTTTCATAACTGTGAAAATTGTAGAATCACAATGAAGACATCAAAACTATGAATTAACACATGTGGAATTATACATTACACTTTAGAAAAAGTGTGAAACAACTGAAAATATGTCTTATATTCTAGGTTCTTCAAAGTAGCCACCTTTTGCTTTGATTACTGCTTAGCACGCAGAAAAGGTGAACGGATGGACTCTACATGCCTGGTCCCCACCGTGAAGCATGGAGGAGGGTGTGATGGGTGGGGGTGCATTCTGGTGACACTGTTGGGGATTTATTCAAAATTGAAGGCATACTGAACTAGCATGGCTACCACAGCATCTTGCAGCAGCATGCTATTCCATCCGGTTTGCGTTTAGTTGGACCATTATTTATTTTTCAACAGGACAATGACCCCAAACACACCTCCAGGCTGTGTAAAGGCTATTTGACCAAGAAGGAGAGTGTTGGGGTGCAACGCCAGATGACCTGGCCTCCACAGTCACCAGACCTGAACCCATCGAGATGGTTTGGGGTGAGTCCCCAACAGTGTCACCAGCAAAGCACCCCCACAACATCACACCACCTCCTCCATGCTTCACGGTGGGAACCAGGCATGTAGAGTCCATCCGTTCACCTTTTCTGCGTGCAAAGCAGTAATCAAAGCAAAAGGTGGCTACTTTGAAGAACCTAGAATATAAGACATATTATCAGTTGTTTCACACTTTTTTGTAAAGTGTAATGTATAATTTCACATGTGATAATTCATAGTTTTGATGCCTTCAGTGTGATTCTACAATTTTCATAGTCATGAAAATACAGAAAAATCTTTGAATGAGAAAGTGTGTCCAAACTTTTGGTCTGTACTGTATATATTTGTTTGGTGATCGGAAGCATTTATATGTGACAAACATGCAAAGCAAAATAATAGAAAATCAGGAAAGGGGAAACACTTTCACACAACTGAATATATATATATATATATATATATATATATATATATATATATATACAGTACAGACCAGAAGTTTGGACACACCTCATTTAAAGATTTTTCTGTGTTTTCATTACTATGAAAATGGTACATTCACACTGAAGGCATCAAATCTATGAATTAACACATGTGGAATTATAGACTTAACAAAAAAGTGTGAAACAACTGAAAATATGTCTTATATTATAGGTTCTTCAAAGTAGCCACCTTTTGCTTTGTTTACTGCTTTGCACACTCTTGGCATTCTCTTGATGAGCTTCAAGAGGTAGTCACCAGAAATGGTTTTCACTCCACAGGTGTGCCCTGTCAGGGTTAATAAGTGTGATTTCTGGCCTTATAAATGGGGTTGGGACCATCAGTTGTGTTGTGAACAAGTCAGGTGGATACACAGCTGATAGTCCTACTGAATAGACTGTTAGAATTTGTATTATGGCAAGAAAAAAGCAGCTAAGTAAAGAAAAACGAGTGGCCATCATTACTTTAAGAAATGAAGGTCAGTCAGTCCGAAAAATTGGGAAAACTTTGAAAGTGTCCCCAAGTGCAGTTGCAAAAACCATCAAGCGCTACAAAGAAACTGGCTCACATGAGCCGCAGGAAAGGAAGACCAAGAGTCACCTCTGCTTCTGAGGATAAGTTTATCCGAGTCACCAGCCTCAGAAATCGCAGGTTTACAGCAGCTCAGATTAGAGACCAGGTCAATGCCACACAGAGTTCTAGCAGCAGACACATCTCTACAACAACTGTTAAGAGGAGACTTTGTGCAGCAGGCCTTCATGGTAAAATAGCTGCTAGGAAACCACTGCTAAGGACAGGCAACAAGCAGAAGAGACTTGTTTGGGCTAAAGAACACAAGGAATACCACAGCTTCTTGCAGCGGCATGCTATTCCATCCGGTTTGCGTTTAATTGGACCATTATTTATTTTTCAACAGGACAATGACCCCAAACACACCTCCAGGCTGTGTAAGGGCTATTTGACCAAGAAGGAGAGTGATGGGGTGCTACGCCAGATCACCTGACCTCCACAGTCACCAGACCTGAACCCAATCGAGATGGTTTGGGGTGAGCTGGACCGCAGAGTGAAGGCAAAAGGGCCAACAAGTGCTAAGCATCTCTGGGAACTCCTTCAAGATTGTCGGAAGACCATTTCCGGTGACTACCTCTTGAAGCTCATCAAGAGAATGCCAAGAGTGTGCAAAGCAGTCAGCAAAGCAAAAGGTGGCTACTTTGAAGAACCTAGATTATAAGACATATTTTCAGTTGTTTCACACTTATTTGTTAAGTCTATAATTCCACATGTGATAATTCATAGTTTTGATGCCTTCAGTGTGAATATACAATTTTCATAGTCAAGAAAATACAGAAAAATCTTTAAATGAGAATGTGGGTCCAAACTTTTGGTCTTTACTGTATATATTTATATACACACACAGTGGGTGAAATAAGTATTGAACACTTCACCAATTTTCTAAGGTGAAACAATAGGGGATTATAGGGAGAAAAATGGGAAGCGCAAGCTTCTAAGTGTAGTAGTTAGTTTCCAAAGGTATATACTCAGTGTGAATACACTCACCTATTTGGTGTTTTGAGATACTGCATGTAGATCCAATCCCTGGATCACTCCATTCCTCTTTCCATTCAGTTTGCTGCAAAGATCTGGGAACTAATGAGAGCACTGGACAGTGCTTTCATAGGCTATAACACTTGGTGAATGTTTTTCCCAGAAATATGCGCTCTTGAAGGATGATGATGGAACTTGATATTTAGATGCAAGGATGATTTTTATTTTTAATAGAACACAACTGGTTTCGACTTCTAAGGTCGGCGTCACACTAAGGAGGAATACGGACGAGTGAGAGGCGTGAAAACCACGCATTACACACGGACCAATATCTCCCTATGGGGCAGCTCTGATCATGCATATTTTTCTCGGCCGTATCTTACGGTGCGAGACACCCACAGCATGCTGCGATTGTACGCGTAGTACGCCCGTTGTACGCCAATGAAAGTCTATGGGTGCGAGAAAACAACGGATTACACACGAACCAGGCGAGTGACTTGCGAGAAATACGGAAGACTTCTGCAGCTCACAGGAAATGGTGAAAACACATGCAGGAGGAAGCTGACACATGCAAATTACCTCAAAAAGAGCACCAGACATCTCGGAAGGACGCCTCCACGGATTCGGCCATGATGCCTACGCTCATCAATGTGGACATGTTGAGACTCTTGCTGCAGGAGAGGGCCGAAATGTGCCCCAAAAGAGATGCACATTACGCGGAACGCACAAGGAAAGAGGCGGGATGGAGGCGCATCTGTGGGCAGATGTTTCCCCACTTTGGCGACAGCCCACATGAGAAGCATCAGTGAATCAGTAAGTTAAATGATTGTTTGCCAATTTTCTTAACGCTCACAGCGTAGTTCTAGCGCAGAATTAGCCCCCCATTTTATTGTCTTATTTTATCCGCCAAATTTGTAATATAGTCCCATCCTACTAGACCCCCATGACTGTATAACGTATCTGCAGAATAATTAGGCTTTGTTCAGCTAGCTAAATGATTACATTATATGTCTCATTGCAGTGGATGATGTTATGAGAAGATGGAGAAGCATTCGCGACCAATACAGGCACCAACGACAGCAGAGGGCCAAGAGCTGGTCAGCAGCACCCAGAAAGCGAAAGTACGTTTACTTAGACAGGCTGGGTTTTCTTGCACCTGTTCTGGATCTCAAACCGTAAGTACATACATCACACAACATACCACATATGCAGTTTAGGGTCACCTCTCAAACATGTTCTAATCCCCTTTCATTTCCCAACAGATCTGAGGATCCTCCTGCACTGGCGCCTACACCTCTACCCATTCCCCCACCGAAACAACGTTGGCAACAACAGGGTCAAATGGCTGCCTATAATCCAACTTCCCAATATGACCACTTGTACAGATCCAGTGTTGCAGGCTGGTCCCAACCTGGATGTGCTCAACATGGTCATATTGGGGGGTATGATTCTCGTGGGTATCATCTTAGACAGGAATATAATCTCCCTTATCTGTATGGCAATGTGCCCACACACGAACCTGACCATGGCCAGATGTTAGCTCAGGGGCCTGAAAATTTATCCCAACTGGGTGATGGTCAAGGTGGTGATCCAAGCGAACCACAAAGAGATGCTGGGAAGCCGCCAACCCCACCATCCACATACCACCAGCTGTGATTTTGTATGTAACTTATATTTTAAGATTGAAAAACCAGTTAGTAATGGTTTTATATTTACTTTAAACTCCTATTGTGTCTAAGACATTAGCAGTAATATAGATGCCTGTAAACAACATATGCTAGCAATATGCAATATGCTGTTCACTAGGCATAAGCAACCTATATTATTTTCATTATCTGCTCCTATTGCGAGAAATGTTATTTATTTGTTATCATTTATTTTAACAACATGTTGTGTAACGCATATTTGCACTAATCTGTATGCCTACAAATACCATATGGTACTTACCTGCTGGTATGTGGGACATGGGAAAATATTATTTCGTTAGATATTATAATTTCTACCAATGTTTGTTATTTTGTCCCCATCCCTGTTTAAAAATTGTTGGCTAATGCATCATTGCATTAGTCTAGTCTTAGAACATAACCATAGGGGCAGATATGGTGCTCACTAGTGTTAGTGAAAGTTGGTTATTTGGTTAAATTTCATTTAAATCCATGTTGGCTCCTGCATATTTAAAGTAGTATAATCTTGTCAACCAAACATATGTGTAACATATGATCAGCAATACCCATAGTCACTATTGGTTTTCGCCTTTACATACTATTATGTATGGAACAATTTGTAATGTTGTGATGCTTTATTTTTTTCTTCTGTAACACTGCACACTTACACTATTGTGCTGTAACCAAATATACCATATGAAGCTAATATGGTAGTCACTACCTCACGTGGCAGTTTACACATATAAATATCTATTTTTGTAAAACATTTGGAGTCTTTTTTTGTTACTTCTTTGTACTCAAACACAAACGCATGTGTTATGACCATTAACACCAGACAGAGAGTATGAGAATATGGGAAGTTTCATTGGTCCTCAAATCCCCTGCCAACCCTCTTCCACTCTCCCATCTTTGGCTCAACCATCACCAGTTGATGAAGTATGTAACACAGTTGTGAGCATGTATCACGAACAATGGCAGAGATGTTGGACGTGCCGATACAAAAATGCAGATGGAGTGCGGAATAGGATATGCCAGTAGTTAAGAAGCGACAAGTAACCCAATGTACAGACAACAATCAATGCACATGCACAAAGATTAATCAAACACACAATACATATCTTGTAGTGCCCGTTAGGGGCAAGATAGTTCATGATATGTTTCCCCTAAAGTATAAAACCTTCTCAGCTTCTTGATATGGTTTATACATTCACATAAATGTAGGTGGTGACCTACTTCACCACCCTGATCTCCTCACTAGCCAACAACCCCAAGAAACTTTTTGACACTTTTCACTCCCTCCTCAAGCCAAAAGCACAAGCCTCTATCACAGACATTTGTGCTGACGACCTGGCCTCCCACTTTATAGAAAAAATAGATACTATCCGTCAGGAAATCTGCTCTCAACCACCAAGTGCTGTGACTCCCATCCCTCCCTGCATTTCCCCTGGCTCAATTTCTACATTTGATCCCATCACAGAAGAACTCTCCAGACTCCTCTCTTCCTCTCGTCCGACTTACATGCACTACCAACCCCATTCCCTCACATCTCCTCCAGTCTCTCTCTCCAGTTGTCACAACTCACCTAACTACAATCTTTAATCTCTCACTCTCCTCTGGCATTTTCCCATCCTCCTTCAAAAACTCCATCGTTACTCCATTACTAAAGAAACCCGCTCTCGACACTTCCTGCACAAACAACTACAGACCGGTCTCCAATCTCCCCTTCATCTCTAAACTTTTGGAGCGCCTAATCTACTCCCGCCTTACCCGTTACCTCTCCACTCACTCCCTCCTAGACCCTTCACAGTCCTGCTTCCGACAACTAGATTCGACTGTAACTGCACTCATCAAAGTGACCAGTGACCTTCTGACAGCAAAACGTAACGGTGACCACTCTCTGCTCATTCTTCTCGACCTTTCTGCAGCTTTCGACACAGTTGACCACCGTCTCCTACTGTCTAGGCTCCAGTCTCTAGGTATTAAGGACTCTTCTCTCTCCTGGCTCTCTTCCTATCTTTCTGACCGCTCCTTCAGTGTTTTGTTCTCTGGCTCCACGTCATCTCCTCTTCCTCTCGCTGTCGGGGTACCTCACGGCTCAGTCCTTGGCCCCCTTCTCTTCTCTCTCTACCAATTGGACAGACCATCAGCAGATTTGGCTTTCAGTACCATCTTTATGCTGCTGACACACAACTATACACGTCATCCACCGACCTTACCCCAGCTGTACTACAGAAAGCCAGTGACTGTCTGTCCGCAGTCTCCAACATCATGTCTGCTCTCTATCTGAAACTCATTCTTTCCATAACTGAACTTCTTCTGCTCCCGCCATCTACTAACCTCCCTAAATCTGACATTTTCCTCTCTGGCAGCAGGCTCGCTGTCTGGGTGTTATGTTTGACACCAATCTCTCCTTCACCTCCCATATACAATCTCTTGCCCGCTCTTGCCGCCTACACCTAAAGAACATCTCTAGAATCCGCCCTTTTCAAACCATGGAAACAACAAAAACCCTCACTGTAGCATTGATCCACTCCCGCCTGGACTACTGCAACGCTCTATTACTTGGCCTCCCCATTACTCGACTATCCCCTCTCCAGTCCATACTTAATGCAGCAGCCAGGGTCATCCATCTGGCTAATCGGTACTCGGATGCGTCCGCTCTTCACCAGTCCTTACATTGGCTGCCCATTCATTATAGGATCCAATTCAAAGTACTTGTTCTCACCCACAAAGCTCTCCACAGTGCAGCACCCCCCTACATCTCCTCCCTCATTTCTATCTATCGGCCTAACCGACTGCTGCGCTCTGCAAACGACTTTCGACTAAACTCTGCACTAATCCGTACCTCCCACTCCCGACTCCAAGACTTCTCCAGCGCTGTGCCAATCCTCTGGAATACTCTACCCCAAGAAATTAGGACTATCCACAATTTGCATGGTTTCAGGCGCTCCCTCAAAACACATTTGTTCAGAGCGGCCTATCACGTTCACTAATCAAAGTCATTCTATGTGTAAGTGTGTGTGTAGCCCATTCACTATCTCCATCCATCCCTCACTCCCTCAAGATGGCTGGACCATCATTGCAAATGCACCATTGTATATAAACACCTGTACTTTGTATCTCCCCCACCTTATTGTAGATTGTAAGCTCTCACGAGCAGGGGCGGATGATTTTGCTTTAATTATTGTATTGTTAACGTTGTTACTTATGACTTGTGTTTTGAAACTGTTAAACTGTAAAGCGCTGCGGAATATGTTGGCGCTATATAAATAAAGATTATTATTATTTTGTTATACTTGCATTAGTGAGGGTACGTTACTATGTGCAGAATAAATAGACATAATCATAAGGAATTCTATCTATTCCGTTACTGGGGTTGATGTCACTCTGCTTTTTATTGGTAGAGCTACTGTAACGTTAAGCAAAATCTGCCTTTATTCAGAACTGTTTCAGACAAATAGACCAAAGCGATGTCTTTGATTTCTTTTTATGTGAAACTGGAAATATTTTACATTTTGCTTCCAAATTATATTGGTAGATTTACTACTTCTGTAAATGCAATTTCGGTGCGCTAATGTCAGGCTTGTTGTGTCTGTAGAAGCAGACATAGTACCACAAAGTAGAGAATAATGGCTTTAGTGTTGTGCGTGTGCATTTTTGCTTTATAAATAGATTGTATCAAATCTCAGACTGAATGAGGAACTGAATATATTTATTACAACTACAACATACCCTTAATGGCAGCTTTCTTCTCAAGCTCATAAAGGGGTCATGGGCTGGGAATCCTAATAGCAGCCTAAATGCTTTAGCTCATAGAAAAGGGGTCTTCAGAGGGAAATCGTAAAGCAGCCTACTACTCTACTTCATAAAATAGGGTCCTGAGTCTTGCAGCCTGATGCTTTATGTTATAGAAGGGAGTCCTTGTTGGCATATGCAACAGATTGGGACTTATTATGAGTAAAAGGAGGACTTTATACTAACCAGACAGCAGATGGCGATAGTGTGTAATGTTATATGCTTGCTGTAATGTGGGGAAGGAAACTCTTGTTCTTGTTGGTTGTTTTACCTTTGCTTCCTGTTTTGTTTTCTCCACGGACTGTGTGACACTGAATTGTATCTCATGTTTATCCAGTATGAAGTAAATACTGTTTACTAAAGATATCTTGCTGTCTGAAGCTTGCGTAAGTACAGTGCCGACGATAAGAAGATGCATTCTGTGACAGTCCTGATAGAGGAATCCTAATACCAGGCTACCACTCTAATAGAAGGGGGTCCTGAGTGTCGAATCTTAATACCAGCCTACCACTCTCATAAAAGGGGGTCCTGAGAGGGGAATCCTTATACCAGCCAACTACTCTTATACAAGGGGGTCCTGAGAGGGGGAACCTAATACCAGCCTACCACTCTCATAGAAGGGGGTCCTGAGAGGGGAATCCTACTACCAGCCTACCACTCTCATAGAAGGGGTCCTGAGAGTGGAATCCTAATACCATTCTACCACTCTCATAGAAGGGGGTCCTGAGAGGGGAATCCTAATACCAGCTACCATCTCATAGAAGGGGGTCCTGAGAGTGAGAAACCTAATACCAGTCTACCACTCTCATAGAAGGGGGTCCTGAGAGGGGAATCCTACTACCAGCCTACCACTCTCATAGAAGAGGGGTCCTGAGAGTGGAATCCTAATACCATTCTACCACTCTCATAGAAGGGGGTCCGAGAGGGAATCCTAATACCATCTACCACTCTCATAGAAGGGGGTCCTGAGTGGCGAATCTTAATACCAGCCTACCACTCTCATAAAGGGGGTCCCGAGAGGGAATCCTAATACCACTACTACTTCATAAAGGGGATCCTGAGAGGGGAACCTAATACCAGCCCACCATCTCATAGAGGGGGTCCTGAGAGGGAATCCTAATACCAGTCTACACTCTCATAGAAGGGGGTCCTGAGAGGGGAATCCTACTACCAGCCTACCACTTCATAGAAGGGGGTCCTGAGGTGAATCTAATACCATCCTACCACTCTCATAGAAGGGGGTCCCGAGAGGGGAATCCTAATACCAGCCTACCACTTCATAGTAAGGGGGTCCTGAGTGGGAATCTTAATACCAGCCTACCACTCTCATAAAGGGGGTCCGAGAGGGGAATCCTAATACCAGCCTACTACTTCATATAAGGGGATCCTGAGAGGGGGAACCTAATACCAGCCTACCACTCTCACAGAAGGGGGTCCTGAGAGGGGAATCCTATCACCAGCCTACTACTCTCATAGAAGGGGGTCCTGAGAGGGGAATCCTAATACCAGCCTACCACTGTCATAGAAGGGGGTCCGAGGCGAATCTTAATGCAGCCTACCACTCTCATGAAGGGGGTCCCGAGAGGGGAATCCTAATACCAGCCTACTACTTTCATATAAGGGGGTCCTGGAGGGAGATCTAATACCAGCCTACCACTCTTATAAAGGGGGTCCTGAGAGGGGAATCCTAATACCAGCCTACACTCTCATAGAAGGGGGTCCTGGGGTGTAATCTAATACCAGCCTACCACTCTACAGAAGGGTGTCCTGAGAGGGGAATCCTAATACCAGCCTACAACTGCTCATAGAAGGGGGTGCTGAGAGGGGAATCCTAATACCAGCCTACCACTCTCATAAAGGGGTCCTGAGAAGGGAATCCTAATACCAGCCTACCACTCTCATTGAAGGTTGTCCGAGAGGGGAATCCTAATACCACCTAACACTCTCATAAAGGGGGTCCTGAGTGTAAGTCTAATACCAGCTACCACTCTTATAAAGGTGTCCTGATAGGGGAATCCTAATACCAGCCTACCACTCTCATAAAGGGGTCCTGAGGGAATCTAATACCAGCCTACCACTCTTATAAAGGTGTCCTGAGAGTGGAATCCTAATACCAGCCTACCACGCTCTAGAAGGGGGTCTGAGAGGGGAATCCTAATACCAGCCTACCACTCTCATAAAAGGGTCCTGAGAGGGGAATCCTAATACCACCCTACCACTCTCATAGAAGGTTGTCCTGAGATGGGGATCCTAATACCAACTAACACTCTCATAATAAGGGGGTCCTGAGAGGGTAATCCTAATACCAGTCTACCACTCTCATAGAAGGTGTCCTGAGAAGGAATCATAATTACAGCCTACCACTCTCATAGAAGGGGGTCCTGAGAGGGGAATCCTAATACCAGCCTACCACTCTCATAGAAGGGGGTCCTGAGAGGGAAATCCTAATACCAGCCTACCACTCTCATAGAAGGGGGTCCTGAGAGGGGAATCCTAATACCAGCCTACCACTCTCATAGAAGGGGTCCTGAGAGGGGAATCCTAATACCACCTACCACTCTCATAGAAGGGGTCCTGAGAGGGGATCCTAATACAGACTACAACTCTCATAAAGGGGGTCCTTTAGAGGGGAATCCTAATACCAGCCTACCACTCTCATAGAAGGGGGTCCTGAGAAGGGAATCTAATTACCAGCCTACCACTCTCATAGAAGGGGGTCCAGAGAGGGGATCCTAATACCAGCCTACCACTCTCATAGATGGGGGTCCTGAGAGGGAATCCTAATACTAGCCTACCACTCTCATAGAAGGGGGTCCTGAGAGGGGAATCCTAATACCAGCCTACCACTCTCATAGAAGGGGGTCCGAGAGGGGAATCCTAATACCAGCCTACCACTCTCATAGAAGGGGGTCCTGAGAGGGGAATCCTAATACCAGCCTACAACTCTCATAGAAGGGGGTCCTGAGAGGGGAATCCTAATACCAGCCTACCACTCTCATAGAAGGGGTCCTGAGAGGGGATCCTAATACCAGCCTACCACTGTCATAGAAGGGGTCCAGAGAGGGGAATCCTAATACCAGCCTACTACTCTCATAGAAGGGGTCCCGAGAGGGGAATCCTAATACCAGCCTACCACTCTCATAGAAGGTGTCCTGAGAGGGGAATCCTAATACCAGCCTACCACTCTCATAGAAGGGGTCCTGAGAGGGGAAATCCAATAACCAGCCTACCACTCTCATAGAAGGGGTCCTGAGAGGGGAAACCTAATACCAGCCTACCACTCTCATAGAAGGGGGTCCTGAGAGGGAATCCTAATACCAGCCTACCACTCTCATAGAAGGGGGTCCTGAGAGGGAATCCTAATACCAGCCTAAACCCCTCTCATAGAAGGGGTCCTGAGAGGGGATCCTAATACCAGCCTAACCACTCTCATAGAAGGGGGTCCTGAGAGGGGAATCCTAATACCAGCCTACCACTCTCATAGAAAGGGGGGTCCTGAGAGGGGAATCCTAATACCAGCCTACCACTCTCATAGAAGGGGTCCTAGGGGGATCCAATAAGCCTACACTTCTGAAGGGGTCCTGAGAGGGGAAAAAAACCTAA
>JARQOD010000008.1:162814430-162927649 GCA_033576555.1 Oophaga sylvatica | reverse complement strand
ATACCAGCCTACCACTCTCATAGAAGGGAGTCCTGAGATGGGGATCCAAATAGCAGCCTACCACTCTCATAAAAGGGGGTCTTGAGAGGGGAATCCTAATACCAGCCTACCACTCTCATAGAAGGGGGTCATGAGAAAGGAATCATAATAACAGCCTACCACTCTCATAGAAGGGGGTCCTGAGAGGGGAATCTAATACCAGCCTACCACTCTCATAGAAGGGGGTCCTGAGAGGGGAATCCTAATACCAGTCTACACTCTCATAGAAGGGGGTCCTGAGAGGGGAATCCTAATACCAGCCTACCACTCTCATAGAAGGGGGTCCTGAGAGGGGAATCCTAATACCAGCCTACCACTCTCATAGAAGGGGGTCCTGAGAGGGGAATCCTAATACCAGCCTACCACTCTCATAGATGGGGGTCCTGAGAGTGGAATCCTAATACCAGCCTACCACTCTCATAGAAGGGGGTCCTGAGAGGGGAATCCTAATACCAGTCTACCACTCTCATAGAAGGGAGTCCTGAGATGGGGATCCTAATAGCAGCCTACCACTCTCATAGAAGGGGGTCCTGAGAGGTGAATCCTAATACCAGCCTACCACTCTCATAGAAGGGGGTCCTGAGAGGGGAATCCTAATACCAGCCTACCACTCTCATAGAAGGGGATCCTGAGAGGGGACTCCTAATACCAGCCTACCACTCTCATAGAAGGGGGTCTGAGAAGGGACTCCTATAACCAGCCTACCACTCTCATAGAAGGGGGTCCTGAGAGGGGACTCCTAATACCAGCCTACCACTCTCATAGAAGGGGGTCCTGAGAGGGGAATCCTAATAGCAGCCTACCACTCTCATAGAAGGGGTCCTGAGAGGGGAATCCTAATACCAGCCTACCACTCTCATAGAAGGGGGTCCTGAGAGGGAATCCTAATACCAGCCTACCACTCTCATAGAAGGGAGTCCTGAGATGGGGATCCAAATAGCAGCCTACCACTCTCATAAAAGGGGGTCTTGAGAGGGGAATCCTAATACCAGCCTACCACTCTCATAGAAGGGGTCATGAGAAAGGAATCTAATTAACAGCCTACCACTCTCATAGAAGGGGGTCCTGAGAGGGAATCCTAATACCAGCCTACCACTCTCATAGAAGGGATCCTGAGAGGGGACTCCTAATACCAGCCTACCACTCTCATAGAAGGGGGTCCGGAGAGGGGACTCCTAATACCAACCTACCACTCTCATAGAAGGGGGTCCTGAGAGGGACTCTAATACCAGCCTACCACTCTCATAGAAGGGGGTCCTGAGAGGGGAATCCTAATACCAGCCTACCACTCTCATAGAAGGGGGTCATGAGAAAGGAATCATATTAACAGCCTACCACTCTCATAGAAGGGGGTCCTGAGAGTGGAATCCTAATACCAGCCTACCACTCTCCTAGAAGGGGGTCCTGAGAGGGGAATCCTAATACCAGCCTACCACTCTAATAGAAGGGAGTCCTGAGAGGGGAATCGTAATACCAGCCTACCACTCTCATAGAAGGGGGTCCTGAGAGGGCAATCCTAATACCAGCCTACCACTCTCATAGAAGAGGGTCCTGAGAGGGGAATCCTAATACCAGCTACCACTCTCATAGAAGGGGGTCCTGAGAGGGGAATCCTAATACCAGCCTACAACTCTCATAGAAGGGAGTCCTGAGAGGGGAATCCTAATACCAGCCTACCACTCTCATAGAAGGGGGTCTGAGAGGGCAATCCTAATACCAGCCTACCACTCTCATAGAAGAGGGTCCTGAGAGGGGAATCCTAATACCAGCCTACCACTCTCATAGAAGGGGGTCCTGAGAGGGGATTCCTAATACCAGCCTACCACTCTCATAGAAGGGGGTCCTGAGAGTGGAATCGTAATACCAGCCTACCACTCTCCTAGAAGGGGGTCCTGAGAGGGGAATCCTAATACCAGCCTACCACTCTCATAGAAGGAGGTCCTGAGAGGAGTATCCTAATACCAGCCTACCACTCTCATAGAAGGGGGTCCTGAGAGGGCAATCCTAATACCAGCCTACCACTCTCATAGAAGAGGGTCCTGAGAGGGAATCCTAATACCAGCCTACCACTCTCATAGAAGGGGGTCCTGAGAGGGAATCCTAATTACCAGCCTACAACTCTCATAGAAGGGAGTCCTGAGAGGGAATCCTAATACCAGCCTACCACTCTCATAGAAGGGGGTCATGAGAGGGCAATCCTAATACCAGCCTACCACTCTCATAGAAGAGGGTCCTGAGAGGGGAATCCTAATACCAGCCTACCACTCTCATAGAAGGGGGTCCTGAGAGGGGATTCCTAATACCAGCCTACCACTCTCATAGAAGGGGGTCCTGAGAGTGGAATCGTAATACCAGCCTACCACTCTCCTAGAAGGGGGTCCTGAGAGGGAATCCTAATACCAGCCTACCACTCTCATAGAAGGAGGTCCTGAGAGGAGTATCCTAATACCAGCCTACAACTCTCATAGAAGGGGGTCCTGAGAAGGGAATCCTAATACCAGCCTACCACTCTCATAGAAGGAGGTCCTGAGAGGAGAATCTTAATAGCAGCCTACCACTCTCATAGAAGGGGGTCTTGAGTGAGGAATCCTCAATGACATCCATACGCCCTGAGAAGTAGTCACATGCCGCATACCTACTGGCTTACAAGTTGCCCTATTTATTGCATTGCTGATTGTGCTTATGCCAAATGCACAGTGAATGGTTCTTTCAGGCAGCTTGTCAATGGTAACTGTTATAACTCAGGTTACATAGGTGTGCGGCTCAATGCGAGAGCACTTTTGAGCTGCACACAAAGAAGGGACAAGGACATTCGTCAGTACAAAAAGCAAACTCTCTGCTATATTGAAAAATCTATCTGTGGAGAATTTCTTTTATAAGATGAAATCGCTTAATGCACTCATGGTGCGGAATATCCAGTAGTCATGTCCCTTGTGCCTTTGTTCTGCTTCAGCCTCACTACTATGTAATTTTCCAGATTAAAAGAATTTATATAACATACACCTGATAAATATATCACTGCATAGCCAATTATAGTCACAATATACCAGATAGGGGACAACTGAACGGGCGCAATCACAGAATGAATGATAATTACATCCACTGACTCGCATGCGATACCTTCGTCATTGGCTTTTTCCTTGCCTTTTCTATTGCACAAAATACCAGCATGATGGCTTCTTCTGATTATGATGCAGATCAATAAAGTTTGATGCCCATGCTCCTCTCTTTTATTCCACATACCGCTCATGGCAGACACAATGTCCACGATGGCAAGATGTCTGTATGACCAGGACAATGCCCCGATTGATGCCGGCAACTACAATGCTGTCAATTCCTCCTTGATGGCCACAGAGCTGTTAGCCCTTTCTACTTACCATAATACCTTATATTTCCCAAACCCAACCTGTACTTTGCTGCTGTGTGGACGCTTATTATATGCGGCACATTTCTACATGCCAACTTACGGCATCCATAGCTTAGAAATGGGGAACTGTAAATCCTGTTGGAATAAGTCGCAATTATTGTCTTCCTTAAAGGAAATCTGTCAGTAGGATCAATCCTCCTAAGCCGTCTATATGGGCATGTAGGTCATAAATAGCTGAATAAAATTATACCTTGATATCTGCAATCCGATGTCTTAATACAGAGAAATCCACTTTTTTCTTAATATGTAAATGAGCTGTTAAGATCTCTGGGCCGGACATAGATCTCCCCTAGAATCTGCCTCTAGAGCTTATAGTAAATGAGATGGAGCGATACCAGTGTGAGACATGTACTGACTGACAGTCTGTACTCCTGATCTACATGTCTCACACTGGTAAGACCCCGTCATTTACAATAAGCTCTGGGGCAGATTCTTCGGGAGATCTATGTCCGGCCCATAGATCTAAACTGCTCATTTACATAAAAGAAACATCTTGGATTTCTCTGGAATAAGAGATCGGATCGCAGATATCAAGGTATCATTTTATTCAGCTTCCTTTGACCTACATGCCCATATAGACTGCTCAGGAGGGTGGATCCTAGTGACAAATTCCCTTTAGGGAAGATAATAATTGTGACCTATTCCAACAGGATTTGGAATATTATGTAGCTTTTCTTGTAACCAAACATTGCAGTCCTCATACAGTATGCAGTGGAATCTTCTCACTGTGAGTCGTTCAGATATACTACATTCTTAAATAACATTAGAAAAACTATAAGAAGCCATCCCTCATGAAAGCAAATCCAGTCATTTTCCTATTTCCTGATTTATGCTTTAGGACATTGAAGTAGCAGCACTTAACTTCACTTTGGTTTATAAAAAAAACAGCAATACTCACAGCGACAGCTTATGATTTTCTTCCCAGCAGCAGCCAGTCAATCGGTATTATTGATACAATTGAATAAGTAGTGTAGTCGTGCAAACTCCCGAGGGGAAATAAAATACTACATGTACTGGTGGGATGAGTAATTCAGGCTCTGCAAAGAGGTTAACCACTATTCTAGGTTCTCTTCATATCACATTTATGGGCTTCATTTAAAGGGAATCTGTCAGCAGGTTTTTGCTTCCCAGTCTGAGAGCAGCATAATGTAGGGACAGAGAACCTGATTCCATTTATGTGTCATTTACAGGCTGCTTGCTGTAGCTTCGATAAAATGACAATTTTATCAGCAGGAGATTATCACAAGAGTACTAGTAAACCTTCAGCCATGTAATCCAACAACACCTCGCACCACTGATTGGCAGATATTTGAACAGCGTACACAGAAAACTGCCAATCAGTGATTTGGGTGGGGTTAAATTGAGCTCAGCATTTAGGGAACTGTTAGATTTGCAGCAGATAAAATGCTGATTTTCAAAACTAAAGCAAGCAGCCCACTAAGTGACACATCACCTGAATCAGGGTCTCTGTCTCCACATCATGCTGTTCTCAGATTAGGAAGCAAAAACTCAGTGATAGATTCCATTTAACACTTTCACGACATGCGCTGTGGATATATGCATCGCTGTGGGAGCTGCATTACTGCAAACCGCCTTAAATATACTGCGTGAGAACCGCCACAATCAAATGCGGGTGTCGGCTATGTATGAGTGTTAGCACCGATCACAGGCGTTTAACCTCTCTGATTCCAGCGACATCGAGGGGCATCGCAGAGGGAGGGAGCTCCCTCTCTGCTACCATTGCGATCACATTGTGCCGGTGCTCTCCATGGTGACTCCGGGCCGAAAGATGGCCGCGGGATCACCCAGGGATGATGGCCTGTAAGCTCCTGCTCAGAGCAGGAGCTGACATGCCTTCTTCCTGCCTATCAGACCCTGAGTTAATGCCTTGAAATGCAAAAGCATTGCAGAGTATTACATTAGCGATCAGGGCAGGGAAAGTTGATGTTCCATCCTTTCACAATGTAAAAAAGTTATTAAAAACTGTAAAAATATTTTACAAAAATTACAAAATAAAGAACAAAAAATAGAAAAAATATGAATCCAATAAATAAATGTATTTTATGTAAAAAAAAAAATACACATATTTGGTATCAAACAACCTGACCTGTAAAACTGTTCCACTAGCTAACTCTTTCAGTGAACACCATAAAAAAAGGCAAAAAACTGTTTTCTCATCATACTGCCGAACAAAAGTTGAATAAAAGGAGATTAATAAGACAAATGTAAATAAAAATGGTATCTTTGAAAACGTCATCTTGCTATGCAAAAAACAAGCTGCCATACATCTCAGTCAGCATTAAAATAAATAAAGTTATAGCTCTCAGAATGAAGCAGCGCAAAAATAATAATTTTTTCTATAAAATTGTTTTTATTGTGTAAAAGCTCCAAAACATGAAAAAAAATATAAATGTGGTATCACTGTAATTGTACTGACCTGAAAAATAAAGCTTCCTTATGAATTTCACCACAAGCTAAAAATGGTTTCTGAGCAGAGGCTCCCTCTGGTGGTTACTGACAGTACTGAACCTTTCAGCGAGGAGTGGCAATCTGGGATCACGGACTGGTCTAATATAAGGGAGGTTCCCTCCCATGATGGTTGCGATGATCAATTGTTCTTGTCTCTATTGTGGTTCCTGGTTCATTTGGAAGCTTGCTGAGTCTTGCCTGCATCTTCTGCTATCAGATAAGATATTTTCTGCTTTTATTTTTGTGCTTGCTTTTTGCATTGTTCCCTGCACTTCTGTGGAGGTCAGCCAGGTCCCCTCCGGGGGGCTTGTTCTCCTTTCAGTTTATCTGGAGCCATTGTTCTTTGTTCATCTGCTTTTTCCTGTTTTTTCAGTGGCTGCGGCTTAGTTTTGTTACACCAGAGAACTGATTTAGGTGGTAGAGGTCGTGTGATCTCAGGTGTTTTTGCAATCAGTAGAGTTGGTATTTTTTAGGTTTTTTTTTGGATTGCAGTGAGTATCCTTTCCTGTACTTTTCTGTCTAGACAGATTGGGCCCCAGCGTTTGCTCATTCTATTTTCTGTCTGTGTCCGTGTTTCTCCTTGTCTAACCGCCATTACATGTTTGGGGGCTTCCTATTTTCTTTGGGGATCTTCTCCGGGGCAGATAGCTTTCATCTTTCTGCCTTTGGGTGTAGTTATCTCTCAGGCTGTGACGAGGCGTCTAGGATCAACTTAGGAACGCTCCACGACTACCTCTAGTTGTGTGGTTAGTTCAGGTTAATGCAATCCAATAGGTTCCAGCCTCTCTGGTGTATTGCCGTTTTTGCTTACTCTCCTCAGCTACCAAAACATAACAGTATCACCGGCCAAAACTGAAAATTATATGGTACTCACAGAAGGAAAAAATAGTGTGGAAAGAAAAAAAGATTGTCAGAGAAGTCAGAGTTTTTTTTGTTTCCCTGTTTCTCTGGGTGCTGAGGAGGATTTTTTTTTTCTCTCAATGGAACTTGCACAGTTGTCTGGCCGTGTGGATCAGCTTGCCACTGAGGTTCGGAGTATTGCTGCCTATCTTGCTGGGTTGCAAGTTGTGGAACCTAGGATTCCCATGCCAGATTTGTTTTTGGGGGATCGGGCTAAATTTCTGAATTTCAAAAATAACTGTAAGTTGTATTTTGCCTTAAAGCCTAAGTCCTCAGGGAACGCAGCACAGCAGGTTCAAATTGTCATCTCTCTCCTGCGCGGCGATCCTCAGGATTGGGCTTTTTCCCTGACACCTGGGGATCCTGTTTTGAATGATATTGATGCATTTTTTCTGGCTCTGGGGTTATTGTACGATGAACCTAATGTCACTGATCAAGCTGAAAAAACCTTGTTTTCATTAAATCAGGGTCTTGAAGACGCTGAGTTGTACTGTCAGAAATTCCGAAAGTGGGCAGTCCTGACCAAATGGAATGATGATGCTTTGGCAGCCCTTTTTGGAAGGGGCTGTCAGAGAATGTAAAGGATGTTATGGTGGGATTCCCTGCTCCCTCTGGTCTCAATGATTCTATGTCATTGGCTATTCAAACTGACAGACGTTTGCGTGAGCGCAGATGTATGCGTGAGATAGTGTTGCCTGTGCAGTGTGATAGAGTGACTTCTGGGGCACAGCGTCATGAGTTTCGAAAACACAATGGGTTATGTTTCTACTGTGGTGACGCCTCTCATGCTATTTCAGTCTGCCCTAAACGGGGAAGATGTTTTGCACGCTCAGTTGTCTTGGGTAGTGTTCAGACTAAATTTCTGTTGACTGTTATCCTGATTTGCTCCCTGTCCACATTTTCTGCTCAGGCTTTTGTTGATTCAGGAGCAGCTATTAACCTGATGGATTTTGACTTTGCCAAACGTTGTGGGTTTCCCATGATACCCCTGCGGAAGTCTATTCCCCTACTGGGCATTGATTCTACCCCTTTGGCGGAGAATAAACCCCAGTTTTCTACTCAGGTGATAATGAGGGTTGAACCAGATCATCAGGAGAGTTGCAAATTTCTGGTACTGTATAATCTCCATGACATTATTGTACTAGGTTTCCCTTGGTTACAGTCTCATAATCCTGTTTTGGATTGGAAATCTTTGTCTGTGACCAGTTGGGGCTGCCAATGTGTTAATGCCGACACTCCTGTTTTTTCTGCCTCTCCCCCGTTCAGGATGTTCCTGACTTTTTGACTGATTTTTCGGATGTGTTTAGTGAAAGTGAATCCGCATCCTTGCCCCCTCACAAGAGCTACGATTGCGCTATTGAATTATTGCCTGGTGATAAATTTCCTAAAGGTCGCCTTTTTAACTTGTCTGTACCTGAACATGATGCTATGCGATCTTATATCAAGGAGTCATTGGAGAAGGGTCATATCAGACCATCCTCTTCACCCTTGGGTGCCGGTTTTTTCTTTGTGGCCAAAAAGGATGGTTCATTGAGGCCGTGTATTGATTATCGTCTCTTGAATAAGATCACTGTGAAGTATCAATATCTGTTACCCTTGATTTCTGACCTGTTTTCCAGGGTGAAAAGTGCTACTTGGTTTACCAAGCTTGACCTCAGGGGGGCGTATAACCTTATTCGCATTAAGCACGGGGATGAATGGAAGACGGCGTTTAATACCCCAGAGGGGCATTTTGAGTACCTAGTGATGCCCTTTGGGCTCACTAATGCTCCTTCCGTCTTCCAGTCCTTCATGAATGACATTTTCAGGGATTTTGTGGATAAATTTCTGATTGTTTATATGGATGATATCTTGATTTTTTCCAATGACTGGGACTCTCATGTGAAACATGTTCGGACTGTGTTCCAGATTTTGAGAGAGAATGCTCTGTATGTGAAGGGATCAAAGTGTCTTTTTGGCATACAGAGGATCTCATTTCTGGGATTCATTTTGTCCCCATCTGTTATTGAAATGGACCCGGTCAAGGTTCAGGCCATCTGTGATTGGGTCCAACCTACTTCATTAAAGGCTCTTCAGAGATTCTTGGGTTTTGCCAATTTTTATCGTAAATTTATTGGTAATTTCTCTGTTATTGTTAAACCATTGACTGATTTGACCAAAAAGGGTTCTGATGTGGTGAATTGGCCTCCTGAGGCAGTCTCTGCGTTTCAGGAACTTAAGCAGAGATTCACTTCTGCTCCTGTTCTACGGCAGCCTGATGTTTCTCTGCCATTTCAGGTGGAGGTTGATGCCTCTGAAATTGGGGCAGGTGCCGTTTTGTCCCAAAGAGATCCAGAGACCTCTAAAAGTAACCCTTGTGCCATTTTCTCTCAAAATTTTCTCCAACTGAACGTAATTATGACGTGGGTAATGAGGAGTTATTGGCCATGAAGTGGGCTTTTGAAGAGTGGTGACATTGGCTGGAGGGAGCCAAACATCAGGTGGTGGTCCTCACGGACCATAAGAATCTGGTTTATCTGGAATCACCCAAGCGACTTAATCCTAGACAGGCCAGGTGGGCCTTGTTTTTCACACGTTTTAATTTTGTGGTTTCCTTTCTTCCTGGCACTAAGAATGTTAAGGCGGATGCCCTCTCGAGGAGTTTCCTTGCGGACTCTCCTGAGTTATCTGATCCTGCTGTTATTTTGAAAGAGGGTGTAGTTCTTTCCGCCATCTCGCCCAATTTGAGACTGGCTCTGGAAGGGTGTCAGGAGGATAAACCCGAGCGCTGCCCTATTGGGAAATTGTTTGTCCCAGACCGGTGGAAAAAGAGTGTGATGTCTGAGATTCATTGTTCCGCGTTGGCCGGTCATCCCGGAATTTTTGGTACCAGAGACTTGGTGAGTCACTCCTTTTGGTGGCCTACTTTGTCTCGTGACGTCAGGGAATTTGTGCAGTCCTGCGGGACTTGCTCTCGCTCCAAGCCTTGCTCTCGCTCTAGTGGTTTGTTGATGCCATTGCCTGTGCCCAAGAGACCGTGGACCCATATCTCTATGGATTTCATTTCCGACCTCCCTGTTTCTCAGAGAATGACCGTTATCTGGGTGATTTGTGATAGGTTTTCCAAAATGATACATCTTGTGCCATTACCTAAGTTACCTTCCTCCTCCGAATTGGTGCCTTTGTTCCTTCAGCACGTGGTTCGGTTACATGGCATTTCTGAGAACATTGTGTCTGACAGAGGAGTCCAGTTTGTTTCCAGATTTTGGAGGACTTTTTGTTCTAAACTTGGTGTTCAATTGTCTTTCTCCTCGGCTTTTCATCCTCAGACCAATGGACAAACTGAGAGAACAAACCAGACATTGGAGACTTATCTGAGATGCTTTGTGTCTGCTGATCAAGATGACTGGGTCTCTTTTTTGCCTTTGGCTGAGTTTGCTCTTAATAATATGGCTAGCTCTGCCACTTTGATGTCTCCATTTTTCTGCAATTTTGGGTTTCACCCTCGATTTTCTTCGGAACAGACGGAGGCTTCTGTCTGTCCAGGTGTTGACTCTGTTGTGGAGCGTATGCAGCAGATTTGGGACCAGGTAGTGGAGAGGTTGTCCCTCTCTCAGGAGAGGGCCCAGCGGTTTGCCAACCAGCATAGGACTGATGGTCCTCGGTTTGAAGTGGGGGACTTGGTCTGGTTGTCCTCAAGAAATATCCCTATGAGAGTTGCAACTCCAAAGTTTAAGCCTAGGTTCATTGGACCTTATAAGATCATGGAGATTCTTAATCCTGTTTCCTTTCGTTTACTTCTTCCAGGGACATTTAAGATCCATAACGTGTTCCACAAGTCCTTATTGAACAGGTTTGTCGAGCCAGTGGTTCCTATGGCTGCGCCTCCTGACCCTGTTTTGGTTGAGGGCAATCTGGAGTATGTGGTTGAGAAAATATTGGATTCTCGTTTTTCTAGACGGAAACTCCAGTATTTGGTTAAGTGGAGAGGTTATGGTCAGGAGGACAATTCTTGAGTGTTTGCTTCGGACATCCATGCTAGGAGACTGATCCGTGCGTATCACAGAGCTCATCCTGACCGACCTGGTTGCCCAAATGAGGGTTCGGTGACCCCTCCTCAAGTGGGGGGTACTGTTGTGAATGTGTTAGAAATGAATTCTGAGCAGAAGCTCCCTCTGGTGGTTACAAACAGTACTGAACCATTCAATGAGGATTGGCAATCAGGAGTTACAGACTGGTCTTATATAAGGGAGGTTCCCTCCCACCATGGTTGCCGGTGATCAATTGTTCTTGTCTCAACTGTGGTTCCTGGTTCACTTGGAAGCTTGCTGAGTCTTGCCTCTTCTCCTGCTCTCAGATAAGATATTTTCTGTTTTTATTTTTGTGCTTGCTTTTTGCATTGTTCCCTGCACTTCTGTGGAGGTCAGCCAGGTCCCCTCCGGGGCTTGTGCTCCTCTCAGTTTATCTGAGCCACTGTTATTTGTTCATTTGCCTTTTCCAGTTTTTTCAGTGGCTGCGGCTTAGTTTGTTACACCAGAGAACTAATTTAGGTGGTAGAGGTCGTGTGATCTCAGGTGTTTTTGCAATTAGTAGAGTTGGTATTTTTTAGGGTTTTTTGGATTGCAGTAAGTGTCCTTCCTATCCTTTTTCTTTCTAGGCAGATTGGGCCCCAATGTTTGCTCATACTATTTTCTGTCTGTGTGGTATTTCCTCTTGTCTAACCGCCATTACATGTTTGTAATGGGCAAAACCCAAAAATCTCTGAAGAGCCTTTAATGAAGTAGGTTGGACCCAATCACAGATGGCTGAACCTTGACCGGGTCCATTTCAATAACAGATGGGGACAAAATGAATCCCAGAAATGAGATCCTCTGTACGCCAAAAAGACACTTTGATCCCTTCACATACAGAGCATTCTCTCTCAAAATCTGGAATACAGTTCGAACATGTTTCACATGAGAGTCCCAGTCATTAGAAAAAATCAAGATATCATCCAAATAAACAATCAGAAATTTGTCCACAAAATCCCTGAAAATGTCATTCATGAAGGACTGGAAGACGGAAGGAGCATTAGTGAGCCCAAAGGGCATCACCAGGTACTCAAAATGCCCTTCAGGGGTATTGAATGCCGTCTTCCATTCATCCCCGTGCTTAATGCGAATAAGGTTATACGCCCCCCTGAGGTCAAGCTTGGTAAACCAAGTAGCGTTTTTCACCCTGGAAAACAGGTCAGAAATCAAGGGTAACGGGTATTGATATTTCACAGTAATATTGTTCAAGAGACGATAATCAATACACGGCCTTAATGAACCATCCTTTTTGGCCACAAAGAAAAAACCGGCACCTAAGGGTGAAGAGGATGGTCTGATATGACCCTTCTCCAATGATTCCTTGATATAAGACCGCATAGCGTCATGTTCAGGTACAGACAAGTTAAAAAGGCGACCTTTAGGGAATTTACTACCAGGCACTAATTCAATAGCGCAGTCATAGCTCCTATGGGGAGGCAAGGATGCAGATTTACTTTCGCTAAACACATCAGAAAAATCAATCAAAAAGTCAGGAACATCCTGAGCCTGGGGGGAGGCAGAAAAAACAGGAGTGTTGGTATTAACACATTGGCAGCCCCAACTGGTTACAGACACAGATTTCCAATCCAAAACAGGATTATGAGACTGTAACCAAGGAAAACCCAGCACGATAATGTCATGCAGATTATACAGAACCAAAAATTTGCAGCACTCCTGGTGATCAGGTTCAACCCTCATTATCACCTGAGTAGAAAACTGGGGTTTATTCTCAGCCAAAGGGGTAGAATCGATCCCCAGTAGGGGAATAGACTTCTGTAGGGGTATCAAGGGAAATCCACAACGTTTAGCAAAATCATAATCCATCAGGTTAATAGCTGCTCCAGAATCAACGAAAGCCTGAGCAGAAAATGAGGACAGAGAGCATATCAGAGTGACAGTTAATAAAAACTTAGTCTGAACACTACCCAAGACAACTGAGCGTGCAAAACGTCTTCCCCGCTTAGGGCAGACTGAAATAGCATGAGAGGCATCACCACAGTAGAAACATAACCCATTGCGCTTTCGAAACTCATGACGCTGTGCCCCAGACACCACTCTATCACACTGCATGGGTTCAGAAGCTGGTTCACAAGGCAACACCATTCCACGCATACTTCTCCGCTCACGCAAACGTCTGTCAATTTGAATCGCTAATGACATAGAATCATTGAGACCAGAGGGGACAGGGAATCCCACCATAACATCCTTTACATTATCTGAGAGACCCTTCCGGAAAAGGGCTGCCAAAGCGTCGTCATTCCATTTGGTCAGGACTGCCCACCTACGGAATCTCTGACAGTATAACTCAGCGTAATCAAGCCCCTGATTTAATGCCAACAAGGCTTTTTCAGCTTGATCAGTGACATTAGGCTCATGTACAATAACCCCAAAGCCTGAAAAAATGCATCAACATCACTCAAAACAGGATCCCCAGGTATCAGGGAAAAAGCCCAATCCTGAGGATCGCCGCGCAGGAGAGAGATGATAATTTGAACCTGCTGCGCTGCGTTCCCTGAGGACTTAGATTTTAAGGCAAAAAACAATTTACAATTATTTTTGAAATTCTGAAACTTAGCTCGATCCCCTAAAAACAAATCTGGCATGGGAATCCTAGGTTCCACAACAGGCAACCCAGCAAGATAGATAGCAATACTCCGAACCTCAGTGGCAAGCTGATCCACACGGCCAGACAACTGTGCGAACTCCATTGAGAGAAAAGATCCTCCCCAGCACCCAGAGATACAGAGGAAAAAAAAAAAAAATGCAACAAACAGAAAAAATATCTCTGACACTATTTTTTCCCTTCTGTGAGTACCATATAATTTTCAGTTTTGGCCGGTGATACTGTTATGTTTCGGTTGCTGAGGAGTGCATGCAAAAAAGGCAATACACCAGAGCAGTTGGAATCTATGAGATTGCAGTACCCTGACTAACCACCACAACTAGAGGCAGCCGTGGAGCGTTCCTACGTTGGTCCTAGACGCCTCGTCACAGCCTGAGAAACTAACTACACCTAAAGATAGATATAGGAAAGCTATCTGCCCCGGAGCAGAACCCCAAAGACAATAGAAAGCCCCAAACATGTAATGGCGGTTAGATAAGATTAAATACTGACACAGAAAGAAAATAGTATGAGCAAACGCTGGGGCCCAAACTAACTAAATAGAAAAGGATAGGAAGGGTACTTACTGCAATCCCAGAAAACCCTGAAAAGCACCAACTCTACTAATTTCAAAAACACCTGAGATCACACGACCTCTACCACCTAAATTAGCTCTCTGGTGTAACAAAATCAAAACAGCAGCCACTGAAAAAACTGGAAAAAGCAAAAGTACAAACATCAGTGGCTGAACAAAATTGAGAGGGCAGAAGCCCCCGGAGGGGACCCTGAAGGCCCCCACAGAAGTGCAGGACAAAATGCAAAAATATAGCACAAACACAAAAGAAGAAAATGTCTTATCTGTTAGCAGGAGATGCAGACACGACACAGCAGGCTACAAGGGAAACTGGAATAAAGGATTCAGACCAGAACAATTGATCACCGGCAACCCTGATGGGAAGGTGACTCCCTTATATAAGACCAGTCAGTAACACCTGATTCCCAGTCCTCACAATCTTCACTGGACAGATTAGCACCGCTTGTAACCACCAGAGGGAGCCTCTGCTCAGAACTCATCTCAAACCCATTCACAACAACTTCCCTTCCGAGCCCAGACGTGCACCCATACAGTAGTTTTCTCCCACATGTTGGGTATCAGCGTACTCAGGACAAATTGGACAACAACTTTTGGGGTCCAATTTCTCCTGTTACCCTTGTGAAAATAAAATATTGGGGGCGAAAAAAATCATGTTTGTAAAAAAAAAAAGATTTTTTATTTTTACAGCTGTACGTTATAAACTTCTGTGAAGCACTTTGGGGTTCAAAGTGCTCACCACACATCTAGATAAGTTCCTTGTGGGGTCTATTTTCCAAAATGGGGTCACTTTGGGGGGTTTCCACTGTTTAGGCACATCAGGGTCTCTCCAAATGCGACATGACTCCCCCAGACCATTCCATCAAAGTCTGCAATCCAAAACGTCACTACTTCCCTTCCGAGCCCAGACGTGCACCCATACAGTAGTTTTCTCCCACATATTGGGTATCAGCGTACTCAGGACAAATTGGACAACAACTTTTAGGGTCCAATTTCTCCTGTTACCCTTGTGAAAATAAAATATTGGGGCCGAAAAAAAATCATTTTTGTAAAAAAAAAAAGGATTTTTTATTTTTACGGCTATACGCTATAAACTTCTGTGAAGCACTTTGGGGTTCAAAGTGCTCACCACACATCTAGATAAGTTCCTTGAGGGGTCTAGTTTCCAAAATTGTGTCATTTGTGGGGGGTTTCCACTGTTTAGGCAGATCAGGAGCTCTCCAAACACGACATGGCATCCAGCCAATTCTGCGTTGAAAAAGTCAAACGGCGCTCCTTCCCTTCCAAACTGTGCCATGCACCCAAACAATGGTTTACCCCCACATATGGGGTATCAGCGTACTCAGGACAAATTGCACAATAACTTTTGGAGTCTTGTTACCCTTGGGAAAATAAAAATTGGGGTGAAAAGATCAATTTTGTGGAAAAAATATGATATTTTAATTTTACAGCTCTACGTTATAAACTTGTGTGAAGCACTTGGGGGTTCAAATTGCTCACCAAAGATCTAGTTAAGTTCCTTAGGGGGTCTATATCCCAAATGCGGTCACTTGTGGAGGGTTTCCACTGTTTAGGCACATCAGGGGCTCTCCAAATGCAACATGGCGTCCAATCTCAATTCCAGCCAATTTTGGTTGGAAAAAGTCAAATGGTGCTCCTTCCATTCCGAGCTCTGCCATGCGCCCAAACAGTGGTTCCCCCCAACATATGGGGTATCAGCGTACTCAGGACAAATTGGACAACAACTTTTGTGGTCCAATTTCTCCTGTTACCTATGGGAATATAAAAAATTAGTGACTAAAAGATAATTTTTGTGGGAAAAAAATAGGATTTTTTATTTTCATGCCCGGGCATTATAAACTTGTGTGAAGCACTTGGGGGTTCAAAGTGCTCACAAAAGATCTAGATAAGTTCCTTAGGGGGTCTAGCTTCCAAAATGGGGTCACTTGTGGGGGGTTTCCACTGTTTAGGCTCATCTGGGGCACTACAAACGGAACATGACCCCCATCAATGTTTGCATTCCAAAACGTTACTGCTTCCTTTTCAAGCCCTGCCGTGCGCCCAAACAGGTTCCCCCCCCCCACATATGGGGTATCAGCGTACTCAGGACAAATTGGACAACAACTTTTGGGGTCCAATTTCCTTGGGAAAAATCAAATATTTGGGACTAAAAAATCATTTTTGTGGAAAATTGTTTTGTTTTTTTTCACACCCAGGCATTATGAACTTTTGTGAAACACTTTGGGGTTCAAAGTGCTCACAATAGATCTAGATAAGTTCCTTAGGCGTCCAATCTCAACTCCAGCCAATTTTAGTTTGAAAAAGTCAAACGGCGCTCCTTCCCTTACGAGCTCTGCCGTGTGCCCAAACAGTGGTTTTCTCCCACATATGGGGTATTGGCGTACTCAGGAGAAATTGCACAACAACTTTATCTGCCCATTTTCTCCTTTTACCCTTGTGAAAATAAAAAAAAGTTTGTAAAAGATCATTTTTGTGGCTAAAAAGTTAAATATTAGTTTTTCCTTCCACGTTGCTTCAGCTTCTGTGAAGCACCTGAAGGGTTATTAAACTTCTTGAATGTGGTTTTGAGTACCTTGAGGGGTGCAGTTTTTAGAATGGTGTCACTTTTGGGTATTTTCTGCTATATAGACCCGTCAAAGTGACTTCAAATGTGAGGTGGTCCCTAAAAAAATGGCTTTGTTTATTTTGTTGTAAAACTGAGAAATCACTGGTCAACTTTTAACCCTTATAATTTCCTAACAAAAAAAAATTTTGGTTCCAAAATTGTGCTGATGTAAAGTAGACATGTGGGAAATGTTATTTCTTAACTATTTTGTGTGACATATTTCTCTGTTTCAAGGGAAAAAAATTCAACGTTTGAAAATTGCAAAATTTTCAAAATTTTCGCCATATTTGCGTTTTTTCAAAAATAAACGCAAGGTATATCAAAGAAATTTTACCACTAACGTGAAGTACAATAACGCACGAGAAAACAGTCTCAGAATCGCGAAGATCCGTTGAAGCGTTCCAGAGTTATAACCTCATAAAGAGACAGTGGTCAGAATTGTAAAAATTGGCCTGGTCATTAACGTGCAAACCACCCTTGGGGGTGAAGGGGTTAAAGGCTCTTCAGAGATTTTTGGGTTTTGCCAATTTTTATCGTAAATTTATTGGTAATTTCTCTGTTATTGTTAAACCATTGACTGATTTGACCAAAAAGGGTTCTGATGTGGTGAATTGGCCTCCTGAGGCATTCTCTGCGTTTCAGGAACTTAAGCAGAGATTCACTTCTGCTCCTGTTCAACGGCAGCCTGATGTTTATCTACCATTTCAGGTGGAGGTTGATGCCTCTGAAATTGGGGCAGGTGCAGTTTTATCCCAAAGAGATCCAGAGACCTCTAAGAGTAACCCTTGTGCCTTTTTCTCTCGAAAATTTTCTCCAACTGAACGTAATTATGACGTGGGTAATCAGGAGTTATTGGCCATGAAGTGGGCCTTTGAAGAGTGGAGACATTGGCTGGAAGGAGCCAAACATCAGGTGGTGGTCTTCACGGACCATAAGAATCTGGTTTATCTTGAATCAGCCAAGCCACTTAATCCTAGACAGGCCAGGTGGGCCTTGTTTTTCACACGTTTTAATTTTGTGGTTTCTTTTCTTCCTGGCACTAAGAATGTTAAGGCGGATGCCCTCTCGAGGAGTTTCTTTGCGGACTCTCCTGAGTTATCTGATCCTACTGTTATTTTGAAAGAGGGTGTAGTTCTTTCCCCATCTCCCCCAATTTGAAACTGGCTCTGGAAGGGTGTTAGGAGGACAAACCTGAGCGCTGCCCTATTGGGAAATTGTTTGTCCCAGACCAGTGGAAGAAGAGTGTGATTTCTGAGATTCATTGTTCCGCGTTGACTGGTCATCCCGGGATTTTTGGTACCAGAGACTTGGTGAGTCAGTCCTTTTGGTGGCCTACTTTGTCTCGTGACGTCAGGGAATTTGTGCAGTCCTGTGGGACTTGCTCTCGCTCCAAGCTTTGCTCTCGCTCTAGTGGTTTGTTAATGCCATTACCTGTGCCCAAGAGGCCATGGACCCATATCTCTATGGATTTTATTTCCGACCTCCCTGTTTCTCAGAGAATGACCATTATCTGGGTAATCTGTGATAGGTTTTCCAAGATGATACATCTTGTGCCATTACCTAAGTTACCTTCCTCCTCTGAATTGGTGCCTTTGTTCCTTCAGCACGTGGTTCGGTTACATAGCATTCCGGAGAACATTGTGTCTGACAGAGGAGTCCAGTTTGTTTCCAGATTTTGGAGGACATTTTGTTCTAAACTTGGTGTTCAGTTATCTTTCTCCTGTACTTTTCATCCTCAGACCAATGGACAAACCGAGAGAACAAACAAGACCTTGGAGACTTATTTGAGATGTTTTGTGTCTGCTGATCAAGATGACTGGGTCTCTTTTTTGCCTTTGGCCGAGTTTGCCCTTAATAATAGGGCTAGCTCTGCCACCTTAATGTCTCAATTTTTCTGCAGTTTTGTGTTTCACCCTCGATTTTCTTCGGGACCGGCGGAGGCTTCTGTCTGTCCGGGTGTTGACTCTGTTGTGGAGCGAATGCAGCAGATTTGGGACCAGGTAGTGGAGAGGTTGTCTCTCTCTCAGGAGAAGGCCCAACGGTTTGCCAACCGGCATAGGACTGATGGTCCTCGGTTTAAAGTGGGGGACTTGGTTTGGTTGTCCTCAAGAAATATCCCTATGAGGGTTGCATCTCCAAAGTTTAAGCCTAGGTTCATTGGACCTTATAAGATCATGGAGATTCTTAATCCTGTTTCCTTCCGTTTGCTTGTTCCAGGGAATTTAAGATCCATAACGTGTTCCACAAGTCCTTATTGAAGAGGTTTGTCGAGCCAGTGGTTCCTATGGCTGCGCCTCCTGACCCTGTTTTGGTTTGGGTAATCTGGAGTATGTGGTTGAGAAAATATTGCATTCTCATTTTTCTAGACAGAAACTCCAGTATTTGGTTAAGTGGAGAGGTTATGGTCAGGAGGACAATTCTTGGGTGTTTGCTTCGGACATCCATTCTAGGAGACTGATCCGTGCCTATCACCGAGCTCATCATGATCGACATGGTTGCACAAGTGAGGGTTCGGTGACCCCTCCTCAAGGGGGGGGGGTACTGTTATGAATGTGCTAAAAATGGTTTCTGAGCAGAGGCTCCCTCTGGTGGTTACTGACAGTACTGAACCTTTCAGCGAGGAGTGGCAATCTGGGATCAAGGACTGGGCTGATATAAGGGAGGTTCCCTCCCATGATGGTTGCCGGTGATCAATTGTTCTTGTCTCAATTGTGGTTCCTGGTTCATTTGGAAGCTTGCTGAGTCTGCATCTTCTGCTATCAGATAAGATATTTTCTGCTTTTATTTTTGTGCTTGCTTTTTGCATTGTTCCCTGCACTTCTGTGGAGGTCAGCCAGGTCCCCTCCGGGGGCCTTTTGCTCCTCTCAGTTTATGTGGAGCCACTTTTGTTTGTTCATTTGCTTTTTCCTGTTTTTTCAGTGGCTGCGGCTTGGTTTTGTTACATCAGAGAACTGATTTAGGTGGTAGAGGTCGTGTGATCTCAGGTGTTTTTGCAATCAGTAGAGTTGGTATTTTTTAGGGTTTTTTTGGATTGCAGTTAGTATCCTTTCCTGTACTTTTCTGTCTAGACAGATTGGGCCCTAGCGTTTGCTCATTCTATTTTCTGTCTGTGTCCGTGTTTCTTCTTGTCTAACCGCCATTACATGTTTGGGGGCTTCCTATTTTCTTTGGGGATCTGCTCTGGGGCAGATAGCTTTCATCTTTCTGCCTTTGGGTGTAGTTATCTCTCAGGCTGTGACGAGGCGTCTAGGATCAACGTAGGAACGCTCCACGGCTACCTCTAGTTGTGTGGTTAGTTCAGGTTACTGCAATCCAATAGGTTCTAGCCTCTCTGGTGTATTGCCGTTTTTGCTTACTCTCCTCAGCTACCAAAACATAACACCCACCTAATTTACAGGTGGATGTCTTCAGAAGCATGAGCAGGACACTACAACGTACTAGTGACTACAATTTACGGGCACTACAATGGCAGCTTCAAATTTTCACTCAGCAAACTACACTACTGCTTTTTTTTTTTTAAAACACTAAACCAATAAATAAATTCCAAAAAGGGTATAATTTCCAAAATGGGGTAACTTGAGGGGGGATTCTGCTCTTCTAGCACTTAGGGGCTCTGTATATGGATTCCGCAAACTATTCTTGGAAAATCTGCGCTCCAGGAGGCAAAATCGCGCTCTGTCCCTCACAAGTCTCACAGTGTGGCTAAACAGTACTGTACAGCCACATATGGGGTATTTCTACATTCAGCAGAACATGTGTGACCACTTTTTGTGCCATTTTTACCCATTTTACAGTGTGAAAATGTAAAATCTGGGGCTAAAACAACTTTGTGGTGATAAAAATGTATTTATTTTTTCTTCAATGCCCAATGGTATAAAATTCTGTGACACACCTGTGGTGTCAATATGATCAATGCATCCCTATATGAATTCATTGAGAGAGGTGTAGTGTGTAAAATAGGGTCACTTATGGGAGTTTCTGCTGTTCTGGCACCTTACGAGCTCTACAAATGTTACATGGCATCCTCAAACCAGTCAAGCAAAATCTGAACTCCAATATGGTACTTCTTGCCTTCTGAGCTTTGCACTGTGCCGCAAATGTAGTTTTATACAACATATTAGGTATCGATGTACTTAGTAGAAATGGCACAACAAATTTGATGGTCCATTTTCTACTGCTATCTTTGTGAAAATGAAAAAATAGGGGCTAAAACAACATTTTTGTTAGAATTTTTTTTTCATTTTCATTTTTACAGATCAACGTAAAATTATGTGACGCACCTGTGGCTTTAAGGTGCTCACCATCCATCTAGATAAATTCCTTGAGGTGTCTAGTTTCTATAATGGGTCACTTGTTGGAGGTTTCCACTCTTTAGGCACATCAGGGGCTCTCCGAACACAATGTGATGTCTGCTAATGATTACAGCAAATTTTGCATTCAAAAATTCAAATGATGCTGCTTCCTTTCCGAGCCCTGCCCTGCACCCAAACAATAATTTTCCTCTACATATTGGGTATCGGCATATTCACCAGAAATTGCTAAACAAATTGGTGCATTTTTATGTTATCCTTGTGAAAGTAAAAAAATTGGGTGTAATACATTTTTGTTGGAAAAATTTTATTTTCATGGCTCAACGTTATAAACTTCTGTGAATCACCTGGGGTTTCAAGGTGCTCACCATACATCTAGATAACTTCACTGAGTTGTCTAGTTTCCAAAATGGGGTCACTTGTGGGGGTTTTCCACTGTTTAAGCTCATCAGGGGTTCACCAAATGCAACATGGTGTCTGCTAATGATTCCAGCAAATTTTGCATTCAAAAAGTCAAATGGCACTCCTTTCCTTCCTTGTCCTGCTGTGCACCCAAACAGTAGTTTTACCCCACATATGGAGTATCGGCGAAATTACACTACAATTTATTAATCCATTTTCTCCTGTTACCCTTGTGAAGATAAAAAAATTGAGGCCAAAGTATAATTTTTGTGAAAAATTGTTAAATATTAATTTCTTGCGTCCACATTGCTTCAGCTCCTGTGAAGCATCTGAAGGGTTCATAAACTTCTTGAATGTGGTTTTAAACACCTTGAGAGGTTCAGTTTTTAGAATTGTGTCACTTTGGGGTATTTTCTGTCATGTAGACACCTCAAAGTTATTTGAAATGTGATGTTGTCCGTAAAAAAAATGGCTTCATAAATTTTGTTGGAAAATGAGAAATTGCTGGTCAAATTTTAACTCTTATAACTTCCTAGCAAATAAAAAATTATGTTTTAAAAATTATGCTGATGTAAAGTAGACACGTGGGAAATCAAATTTATGAACTATTTTGTGTGACTTAACTCTCTGATTTAAGAGCATAATAATGAAAACTTTGAAGAATGCTAAATTTCTAAAATTTTTGCCAAATTTCCAATATTTTCATAAATAAACACAAGTCGTATCAAACAAATTTTAACATTATCATGAAGTATAATATGTCACAAGAAAATCTCAGAATCACTAGGAAGCTTTCCAGGTGAAAACAGACTTTGGGGTGAAGGGGTTAATGTATACACCACCAAAAAGTACACTTTAAATAAATGCCCCACTGACAATATTGTAATGGGACCCAAAAACCTACCTGTAAACATTATAAAATTGAGGTTCTCCTTTAATCCTTTCATGACCAAGAAAACGCTCCTCTTTAATTTTTTCATCTCCATTTTCGAAGTCATAACTTTTTGATTTATTTGTCCATCAACATACCTGTATGAGGGCTTGATTTTTATGGGATGAGTTGGAAACTTGAATAACTTTACTGTGGAGACATGGGGGGCAGCGGGTGCTTTAGTCCATTAGCCTGAAAGCACATGGACCAAGGCTCATCTGTTGTGAACGTTTTGGAGACGACTTCGGAGCTGAGGCTCCCTCTGGTGGTTGCTGAGGGTATTGAACCTATGTTGAATACCAAGAGTCCTACACCCGCAGATAACGAGTGGGTGTCAGGTGGTACTGACTGGCCTGATATAAGTGAGCTGATCTCCCATGATCCTCGCAGGTGACCAATTGTGCTTCCTGGTTTAGTTTGGAATTCAGCTTGCTTTCCTGCTGTCTCCTGCTTGCTTTCAGATAAGTCTCTTTCATTTTTTTTTACTGTGGTTTGAATTCCTTGCTTTTTGCTGCATTGCTTTTTGTCTTCAGCTGGGTCCCCTATGGGGGCTTTGGCTGGTCTCCGTTCGTTTTTTGTATTTGTTCATTTGCTCAGTTCTTGTGATATTTTGCTGCTGGGTAGCTACGTGTGCACACCAGAGATCTGATATAGGTGGTCGAGACCGTGTGGTCTCAGTGTTTTTGAATTCAGAAGTGTTGGAGATTTCCTAGGGTTTTTCTGGGTTGCAGAAAGTATTCTCTCCTGTGCTGTCCTATCTAGACAGTTTTGGTCCCCAGCGCTTGCCCAATCTATTTTCTGTCTGTATTCGTATTTTCATCTTGTCTAACCGCTATTATATGTTTGGGGGCTTCCTACTCTTTTGGGGTCTACTCAGGGCAGTTAGCTTTCCTCTTTCCATCTTCAGTGATAGCTATCTCTCCGGCTGTGCCGAGGCGTCTAGGACCACTGTAGGTACGCTCCATGGCTGCTTCTAGTTGTGCGGTTAGTTTTGGTGTCTGCAGCCTGTTGGTTTCCAGCCTCTCTGTTGTTGGGCTGCCTATGCGGTTTTTTGCTCCTGCCTCCTCAGCTACCATAACATAACACTCATCCCACCCAGCGCCTGCTCACCTTTTACCATGGACATAATACTACTCAGACAACACAGGGTTAGGGTAAAACAGTGTGGCAATACTTTATTGAACCAGAAAACAGGCAAATAACACATAGAACAGTCCCAGCAAAATACCCAAGATGGTGCAAAATTACAGTCTCACCCTTTAGGCCTCTTTCACACTTCAGTTGTTCGATGTCAGTCAAAATCCGTCAAAGCGTCAAAAAAACGGATCCGCCTTTTTTTTTGGGGATCCGTTTTTTTGCCATTGAGTTGCATTAGTGACGGATTTTGATGGATGTGCGTCCGTTCGATCCATCAAATGACGGATCTGTCATAATTTGTGGCGTCCGTCGGTTTTTGAAAATGTCCACTCGGACGTTTTTTGTGTGCATCAAAAAGGCAGACCATGATGGATCCGTCGCGTCCATCAATTTCTATAATGGGCACCTATGGCGTGGTGGATCCGTCTTCATATGTTTTTGGTGGAATCCGCCAGCGGATCCGTTCTTCTCTGCAGAAAGTGCTAAAACCCTGGAGTTTCTCTCTCTCTCTCTCTTTTTTTCCAGCCATGTTCAGCCTGCATTTCTCGGGTTCAAAAGTTCATAACGGATCCGTATAAAAACTGATCCGCTCCATCCGTTTTTGCAAATTTACAACGGATCCGTTTATTTCACCCTTGGCGGATTTCAACTGACGTCGAACGACTGAAGTGTGAAAGAGGCCTTAGCTGACTCATCCGATAAGAGCAGCTGTGACTTCAGAACTTCCAGGGCCAACTACCCCCACCTGTGGCATGCACAGAGAAGACGTAATGACAAGCTTAGGAAGCTGACAGTACATTGAGACCGGAGGGTCACAACCTGGCTTCTCCTAACATTTCCATGGAGGCAGGTGACTGGTGGATCCCAATCCTGGCTTCCCCAAATGTATCCATGGGACACAGATGACAAAGTGAGTCTAAATTCTTACTTCCCCAAACATATCCATTAGTTCAGTGATGGTCAATGTAGCAGATTTGTAGATTTGTATTCTTTCAGCCGGAGTCATGTTTCCCTAAGCTTGGATCCTGTAAAATGTCAAATCTCTGTCCCTCATGATGGAGCCTAGATATTTTGGCTGCTGTTTTGTAAAGTGTTCTTAGCTGTGGTTTTGTAAAGAGTCTTTGGTTCTTTGGATCTCTGGATCTTTGGATGTGGTGTAACAGATGCATATCGCCGTTATATAGTTCACAACTGTTATCCTTCAAGCCATCATCCACAAGTCAAGGGGAAGGGTGATGAGGTTAACCCATATTATTTGATTATTTATAGCTTATCCTTCAATGTTTGCAAGTCAACAAAGTGCATGGCCTGGTATAATGTGCAATCAACATATTAGCAAACATTGTTCAGTGACGCTGTATCCCTGTTTTGCAAAGATAACAGTACAATAAACTGTAGGAATTGGTATAAGAGGTAAATAACAATCATTCATCAATTTACAAATATCAATTCATCCTACAAGAAGAGTCAACATAAAGATAACAGTCTATGCTTCCTGGCTTATTGAAAACAGACGTCTGGATAATTAAAAGTAAATGCTGTGTTGTCACATTTACCATCATTTTTTAAAGGGGGCATTAATGCTTTCAAAACAGGGCACTAAGGAGGCATTATTACTGGGTTAGGGGGTGGAATGCTTTGACATGCCCTGGGTGTTAGGATGCACTGTCTAGAGCACCATTTTTAATAATATGTTTTTAATTCTCTATTTTAGCAAGCTCACTCCTCTAGAAGACCACTTTGTCAGAAAATGTTTAAAGTGATCAGCTCTAAGAAGTGTTATTGTATTATGCATATATCTGTACTGTGCTTTTGGAACGTTATCATGTAAATTAAGATTGTATTATGGATATATCTATACTGTACTTTTGGAACGTTATAATATAAATGGAAAACACTCCTTTAAGCTTTGCGAATTCTAATATACGAAGTCATTGAATAAGCCACATCTCTATCTGGCTGCTGACTGAATACATTGGGAATAAACATGATTGTACATGAAATATGTCAGCGGCTGAGAAATCTACAATCGCTCTGTATGTGCTTCTTATACCAATGAGGACACTGCCTTGGTTTCTCTTTTCTCATATTTTTGGAATTGTCATTTGATTCAGAAACTTTTTTTTAGTGAGGATTGAAGAATAAATTATTTATATTCCTATATGTGTTTGATGAGCTCCAAGTGTTTCTTTCTTCTCTGTCTCTCAAAAGCATCAAATAGAAGTAAATGGGAAAAGATGACAAATTTCATAAACCGAGACCCGAATAAAAGAAATGTCTGAGTCAGTGGACAAATGGTTCGTTTACTGCCTTAAAGTAGACTTATTAAAACAGTACCCATTAGGGACCAACCCTTACATAAAGGGAACTATATACTCTGTTTTAATCTGAGATATTTAATAAAAATTCTTTAAGGTTAAAAATTTGTCTCTAATGGAATAGAGAGCAATAAAACGAGTTATACCCTTACAGTGGGTACGGAAAGTGTTCAGATCCCTTTAAATTTTTCACTCTTTGTTCATTGCAGCCATTTGGTAAATTCAAAAAAGTTCTTTTTTTTTCTCATTAATATACACTCTGCACCCCATCTTGACTGAAAAAACAGAAATGTAGAAATTTTTGCAAATTTATTAAAAAAGAAAAACTGAAATATCCCATGGTCATAAGTATTCAGACCCTTTGCTCAGACACTCATATTTAAGTCACATGCTGTCTATTTCCTTGTGATCCTCCTTAAGATAGTTCTACTCCTTCACTGGAGTCCAGCTGTGTGTAATAAAACTGATAGGACTTGATTTGTAAAGGCACACACCTGTCTATATAAGACCTCACAGCTCACAGTGCATGTCACACCAAATGAGAATCATGAGGTCAAAGGAACTGGCCTAGGAGCTCAGAGACAGAATTGTGGCAAGGCACAGATCAGGCCAAAGTTACAAAATAATTTCTGCAGTACTCAAGGTTCCTAAGAGCACAGTGGCCTCTATAATCCTTAAATGGAAGAAGTTTGGGACCACCAGAAGTCTTCCTAGACCTGGCCGTCCAGCCAATCTGAGCAATCATGGGAGAAGAGCCTTGGTGAGAGAGGTAAAGAAGAACCCCAAGATCACTGTGGCTGAGCTCCACTGAAAGTTCCACAAAGTCAACTATCACTGCAGCCCTCCACCAGTCAGGCCTTTATGGCAGTGGCCAGACGGAAGCCTCTCTTCAGTGCCAGACATGTGAAAGCCCGCACAGAGTTTGCTAAAAAACACATGAAGGGCTCCCAGACTATGAGAAATAAGATTCTCTGGCCTGATGAGATGAAGATAGAACTTTTTGGTGATAATTCTAAGCGGTATGTGTGGAGAAAACCAGGCACTGCTCATCACCTAACCAATACAATCCCAACAGTGAAACATGGTGGTGGCAGCATCATGCTATGGGGGTGATTTTCAGCTGCAGGGACAGGACGACTGGTTTGAAGGACTCATGAATTTGGACAAGTAGGGCAGAGACACACTGCCGTATTTCACGTGCGAGAATCGCATCGTAAAACTCGTCCTGGCTGTCGGCTCTCCTGACCTTAGCTTGACCTCTGCATAGTAATCCATCACGCTGTCTTGCTCAGGTTAGGAGAGGTGTCAGGCCAGTCCGTGCAGTGCGATGCGATTATCGCACGAGTTTTACGGCCGTGTGACTCCAGCCGTACAGAGATATCCTGGATGAAAACCTCTTCCAGAGTGCTCTGGACCTCAGACTTAGCCGAAGGTTCACCTTCCAACAAGACAATGACTCTAAGCACACAGCTAAAATAACAAAGGAGTGGCTTCAGAACAACTCTGTGATCATTCTTGACTGACCCAGCCAGAACCCTGACCTAAACCCAATTGAGCATCTCTGGAGAGACCTGAAAACGGCTGTCCACCAACGTTCACCATCCAACCTGACGGAACTGGAGAGGATCTGCCAGGAAGAATGTTAGAGGATCCCCAAATCCAGGGGTGAAAAACTTGTATCATTCCCAAGACTCATGGCTGTACTAGCTCAAAAGGTGCTTCTACCCAATACTGAGCAAAGGGTCTGAATACTTATGACCATGGGAGATTTCAGTTTTTGTTTTTTAATAAATTTGCAAAAATTTCTACATTTCTGCTTTTTTTCAGTAAAAATGGGGAGCAGAGTGTACATTAATGAGAAAAAAATGAACTTTTTTTCATTTACCAAATGGCTGCAATGAAACAAAGTGTGAAAAAATTAAAGGGGTCTGAATACTTTTCGTATCCACTGTACATCAACCAATGGGAATATGTCAGAAGTTTTTTGCTATGTATTCTGAATATAACAGGGGGCAGAGATCATGACTTCAGTGATGGAGTGCAGATCTAGTAGAGCTGAGAATGCTGAGCTGTGTATAAGCCTACCCACAGCACTGATTGGCTACTTTCTGTCTATGCACAGTGTACACAGAAAGCTGCCAATCAGTGGCGGGGGCGTGGCTGGACTAGTAAGCATGAGAAAACTTGTTCTGTAGTAATAATCTTCTGCTCATAAAACACTGATTTTATTGAAACAAAAACACACAGCCCAGTAAGTGACACATTGCTGGAATCAGGCTCTCTTCCTCTACATTAAGGTGCTCTCAGATTACATATCAAAAACTTTGTGGCAGATTGCCTTTAATGAGCCATCCAGCCTTCTAAGAATAAAGGTATCAAGACAAGTTAAAGTTACCTAATATTGATGACGAGCGAAGGACGGAGCTGTGCTGTGCTGTGCAGCTTGTTCAATTTTTACATCCTGATTCCACAAGATATAACAGCACCAGATTGGTTGGTGGTGCCGGGCGTGGGACCTCCACCGATCTGATACTGGTTCAATCCAACACAGAAAGGGAGCTCCTTCCCTACACTGACACATGACTATATTGCAGGAATTAATCAATGTAGCTATTATAATGTATACATTGCCACTATTGCTTTGCTGAATTAATGAATTATCATGTTCTTGTTAGTATATATATATATATATATATATATATATATATATATGTATTTGGCCTTACACATTTCTCTGCCCAACTGGGAAAAATCTTGTGATAAGAATGACCTAGGACGCAGTCTCCCTATCTGTAACTGAAGGACAATGTTCTCTTCGTTATCAGTATGAGAGCAGCATGTTGATCAATCCAGCAGAAATGAGGCTTGAAAACTGAAAATTCTTTATGCAAAACCTGACAGTTCTTGGTGGGCAAAATTTTGGTTGGGAGTGATCAGAAGCTCCATGATTGTGAGCCAGAATTTTTACTTACATTTTCATCCTTGGGCGGACAAGACAGACTTTATTTAATTCTTATGGGGGTCTTCCTGCGCACGTCTTCTCACATGCTTGTGGAGGGCTGGCTCTTTGGCTCAGACTGAGCAAGAAAGACGTTAAGCTAATCACTAGCCCTATAAGCTCATTAGTGATGTGCCGACACAGATAGAGGGGGGTAGCTATCTTTTCTCTGTTGGAACAACCTTGGAAGCAAAGCAAATGGAGGTAAAATTGGGACATTGGGGAAACTATTATAATGACAGTAGGTTTAATAACATTGCATTTTCAACACTTTTAAGCAAAGTTTTATCTGGCTGGACTACCCCTTTATTTTGGGAGTGTTCTGAAACCTTCTGATTATTTTAACTTCCTTTTTTCTTTATGCACAATGTAGGCAGAAAACAATACATTTTTCTGCAAATTTAGCAAAGGGACATAACTTAAGGGTTATCGCAAGAGACTACAGTATTATCAACAGCACAAGGAAGAGGAAGACCCAAAAGTAGAGATGGGCAAATTGTTTCACAAGACCATGGTCCATCAGCCATAGCTGTAAGCTGTGACAGCTGGACAGGAGCCCCGTGAACCACCTCCTACCTGGTGAAATTCCCTTAGGCCTCTTCTGACCTGTAGACGTGATGTCAATGGTGCGCTATGTCACAACAATGAACTTGTGCCAAATTAACAAATTAGATGAGTTGTCAGGGATTTTGGCAGTAGGAAGAGGATATTAGGGCTCATGACCCCCGGGCCACCAAATGGATTCACTCATCTCTACCCAAGAGCTTCAAGTTTGGCCACACCAAAATTCTTTACACCCGTGTAAAGCGGATTGTTTTCCTCTCATCCGAATCATGCGTTTTCTCTCATTTGTGTTTACCTAGACTGTCTGAACCTTTTTTTTATCTATTGCAGCTTAGCAATGGATTAGTTAAAAACTGATGAAGCTTGGATCGAAAACTGAAGTACAAAGACTTTAATGGCCAAGTCTGATCTGCAAAAAGGATGAGAATAGGACATGCTTGGCTTTTTGCTTTGCCATAGAATACAGAGGTAAATGAGAAACTGATAATGAATCAAAATGTCAATATTTAACAAATGTGATTTTATTTCACCTCTGATTTTCTTGGCTAAAGACTTATTGGATTATGGAAATGGATTGTTTGTAAAAGAAAACCGAGTTAAACACACATCAAAGAGCAGCTCTCATCAACCAACGGTCAATGAGTAACACAAGAACATCAGAAAATACATTTTAGAATACGTAAGGGTTATTTTACTTGGCATTACGTTACATTTTGCATGTGTCACATCCGCAACCTCGACCTACTCCAGTGACGCTTGCATCTATTACCAGGCGCCGCCACATTCATTCTGGTGCTCGTAATCGAGGACATGTCATGGTCAGTATCTCTGATTTAGGTAGACCCTGTCCATCCAGGTATACTGGTATGGCTCAGACCTGTGTTGCTGACCAGTCAAGCAAAATGGGTGTTTGTTCTGTCCAGAAGTGTAATCAGCTTTCTACAGTGGCAAATAGGGCCGCACCACACCCTGTTTAAACTCTGAGCAGTCTGCTGGTGAGATAATGTGCCGAGTTTACCTCTGACATCTCTGGAGCTTATCCTGCTAATATCCTGTTACTAACCCAGTTTTATCCTGACCTTATCTAATCTTTTATCGCATCCTGACTTTGACCACGGTCTATTTGACCTTGGTGTTATCTTTCCTGTCTGATATCTGGCTACTCTGTTGTCTACAGGTTTTTCTTATGAAACATAACTGATATGACATAGCAACAAGATGAAAAATATCAACATGATCTAATTGAACACCAATACATCTATATTGCTAAGAAGGATATAATAGGATCTATTGCAAAATTTACATAGAAAGAAAATGGTATAAATAATAATAATAATAATAATCTTTATTTATATAGCGCCATCATATTCCGCAGCGCTTTACAGTTTGACAGTTTCAAAACACAAGTCATAGGTAACAACGTTAACAATACAATAATTAAAGCAAAATAAGCCGACCCTGCTCGTGAGAGCTTACAATCTACAATGAGGTGGGGGAGATACAAAATACAGGTGTGTATATACAATGATGCATTTACAATGATGGTCCAGCCATCTTAAGGGAGTGAGGGATGGATGGAGATAGTGAATGGGCTACACACACACACTTACACATAGAATGACTTTGATTAGTGAATGTGATAGGCCGCTCTGAACAGATGTGTTTTGAGGGAGCGCCTGAAACCATGCAAATTGTGGATAGTCCTAATTTCTTGGGGTAGAGCATTCCAGAGGATTGGCGCAGCGCGGGAGAAGTCTTGGAGTCGGGAGTGGGAGGTACGGATTAGTGCAGAGGTTAGTCGAAAGTCGTTTGCAGAGCGCAGCAGTCGGTTAGGCCGATAGATAGAAATGAGGGAGGAGATGTAGGGGGGTGCTGCAGTGTGGAGAGCTTTGTGGGTGAGAACAAGTACTTTGAATTGGATCCTATAATGAATGGGCAGCCAGTGTAAGGACTGGCGAAGAGCGGACGTGTCCGAGTACCGATTAGCCAGATGGATAACCCTGGCTGCTGCATTAAGGATGGACTGGAGAGGGGATAGTCGAGTAATGGGGAGGCCAAGTAATAGAGCGTTACAGTAGTCCAGGCGGGAGTGGATCAATGCTACAGTGAGGGTTTTTGTTGTTTCCATGGTGAGAAAAGGGCGGATTCTAGAGATGTTCTTTAGGTGTAGGCGGCAAGAGCGGGCAAGAGATTGTATATGGGAGGTGAAGGAGAGATTGGTATCAAACATAACACCCAGACAGCGAGCCTGCTGCCGGGGTGTTATTATGGTGCCGCCCACGGAGAGGGAAATGTCAGATTTGGTGAGGTTAGTAGACGGCGGGAGCAGAAGAAGTTCAGTTTTGGAGAGGTTGAGTTTCAGATAGAGAGCAGACATGATGTTGGAGACTGCGGACAGACAGTCGGTGGCGTTCTGTAGTACAGCGGGGGTAAGGTCGGGGGATGACGTGTATAATTGTGTGTCATCAGCATAAAGATGGTACTGAAAGCCAAATCTGCTGATGGTCTGTCCAATTGGGGCGGTGTAGAGAGAGAAGAGAAGGGGGCCAAGGACTGAGCCCTGGGGTACACCGACAGTGAGAGGGAGAGGAGATGAAGTGGAGCCAGAGAACGAAACACTGAAGGAGCGGTCAGAAAGATAGGAGGAGAACCAGGAGAGAACAGTGTCCTTAATACCTAGAGAGTGGAGCCTGGACAGTAGGAGACGGTGGTCAACCGTGTCGAAAGCTGCAGAAAGGTCGAGTAGAATGAGCAGAGAGTGGTCGCCGTTACGTTTTGCTGTCAGAAGGTCATTGGTCACTTTGATGAGTGCAGTTTCAGTCGAATGTAGGGGTCGGAAGCCGGACTGTGAAGGGTCTAGGAGGGAGTGAGTGGAGAGGTAACGGGTGAGGCGGGAGTAGACTAGGCGCTCCAAAAGTTTGGAGATGAAGGGGAGATTGGAGACCGGTCTGTAGTTGTTTGTGCAGGAAGGGTCAAGAGCGGGTTTCTTTAGTAGTGGAGTAATGATGGAGTGTTTGAAGGAGGATGGGAAAATGCCAGAGGAGAGTGAGAGATTGAAGATTGTAGTTAGGTGAGTTGTGACAACAGGAGAAAGAGACTGGAGGAGATGTGAGGGGATGGGGTCGGTAGTGCATGTAGTCGGACGAGAGGAAGAGAGGAGTCTGGAGACTTCTTCTTCTGTGATGGGATCAAATGTGGAAATTGAGCCAGGGGAAATGCAGGGTGGGATGGGAGTCACAGCACTTGGTGGTTGAGAGCAGATTTCCTGACGGATAGTATCTATTTTTTCTATAAAGTGGGAGGCCAGGTCATCAGCACAAATGTCTGTGATAGGGGCTTGTGCTTTTGGCCTGAGGAGGGAGTGAAAAGTGTCAAAAAGTTTCTTGGGGTTGTTGGCTAGTGAGGAGATCAGTGTGGTGAAGTAGGTCTGTTTGGCGAGGTGAAGGGCAGCATTATAAGTTCTTAACATGAATTTAAAGTGGATGAAGTCTTCTGGTGTGCGGGTATTTCTCCATAGGCGTTCAGCACTCCTAGAGCATCGCTGGAGAAGGTGAGTTTGCGATGTGAGCCAGGGCTGTTTTACTGTGTGTTTGGAAGTTCTGAGGGTGAGCGGTGCTACTTGGTCAAGGGTGCTTCTAAGAGTGTCATTGTAGTGCTGAACAGCCAGATTAGGACAAGAAAAAGAGGAGATTGGGGACAGCGAAGAGTGTAGGGAGTCTGAAAGTGTCTGAGGGTTAATGGCTTGCAGATTTCTGAATGTGCGGTAGGTAGGAGTTCGCTGGGGTGGTGGAGGATTTGTGAGCGTGAAGGAGAGAATGTTGTGGTCAGAGAGTGGAAGCGGTGAGTTATTTAGGTGGGAAATTGAACAGAGGCGGACAAAGACCAGGTCAAGGGTGTTGCCATCCTTGTGTGTCTCAGAGGTTGAAAGCTGTGAGAGGCCTAGAGAAGTGGCTAGTGATAGAAGCTGAGATGCAGATGTGGAAGTAGGACTGTTAATGGGGATGTTGAAGTCTCCAAGGATAAGGGTTGGTAGTTCTGAGGACATGAAGTGCGGCAGCCAGGCTGAGAAGTGGTCAAGGAACTGGGTGGATGAGCCTGGGGGCCGATATATGACCGCTATTCTGAGGGAGAGGGGATGGAAGAGCCTGATGGTGTGGACCTCAAAAGAAGGGAATGAGAGTGATGGAATTGGGGGGATGACCTGGAAAGTGCATTGTGGGGACAGGAGTATGCCAACTCCACCACCATGTCTGTTTGTGGGTCTTGGGGAATGGGAGAACTGTAAGCCACCATAGGAAATGGCAGCAGGGGAGACCGTGTCAGAATCCTGAATCCAGGTTTCAGTGAGGGCCAACAGATGAAGAGAGTTGTTCAGAAAGTAGTTGTGCAGGAAAGATAGTTTATTGCATGCAGACCTTGGATTCCAGAGGGCACAGTTGAAAGAAGGAGATGAGGGAGTGCAAGTAATATTAACAAGATTATTATGGTTTCGAAATGAGGTAGGGTAGGGATTGAGGTTGGGGGATGGACCAGGGTTGGGGGAGATGTCCCTGAAATCAGTAGGAGTAGGAAGATAAAGAGCAGGTAGTTGTTGGATTTATAAATAGGTTTTTTCTGAGATATGTTTGGGCAAGATGGGCTGAGTTTTCTTAGGAAGGTGAGGAGTGCATGGGAACTGTACATGGGAGAGGGAAGTATGGAGGGGCTGATGTATATGAGTCGTGATGGAGGGGGGATGGGGCAGTGAATGTGGATGGCAAGGGAACACAGGAGGATAGAGATAGAGAACATAATTTAAAAGAAAGCAAAGTGTGGGTTACCTGATTCCTGCCCTGATTAACTGCCATGGATAACTGCCTTTTACTCGATGCTTGTCTTTCGTGATGCTTTGCTTTCTGTGATGCGTGCGCCCCCCTTACTGCCTGCGCCCCTTAGACTACTCCTAAATATATAGTCCACACTACAGGGTCAGGAAAGTGGGATTGTGGGGGCTGTTTTGGGATAATTTGCCAGCTGGGGCCAGCACACCAGGGGGTGGTTAGATCATCAAAGGCTACCTGGCAACATCTATATGCTTTAGCACCTTCCACCTGATAGCATCTAGAGAGGCCCCAGTCACCGGGATATAAAGCAGTAAAGGTACTGCCACACTAAGCTATCCCGCTAGCGATCTCGTTAGCGTTGCATACTAATGAGATCGCTAGCGGGATTGTTTCTATATCGCTAAATGCTGCCGCATTTAGCGATATAGTTAACGACGCTATCGCCGTTAGCGATCTTCTTAACGACTTTAGCGGTACAAAAGTACCGCTAAATCGCTAAGAAAAGGTGCCACACAGCGATAAGATACTTACCCAGCGGGAGCGCCAGCGATGAAATAGGGTCCGGAGCGATTCCAGCGACGAGCGAGATCACAGCAGGAAGCTCGTCGCTGGAAGCTGCCGCACTGAACAATATCGCTAACGGGATCGCTAAATAGTGACGTTTTTTAGCGATCCCGTTAGCGATATTGTTTAGTGTGGCATACCCTTTAGTATTTTAAACACAGTGCAAAAATGAATTATTCCAAAGCCTTATTAACAGGCACATTAAACTATGTTGCAAGATGGTAAAGCAGTGCTTGGCAGCAAGTAGAGGTATGGAGTGCACACCATTAATATATAGTGCAGCATTCAACACAGATAGCAGAGGTGGGGATTCTATTCAGCTGTTTGTTTCCACTGAATGCAGTTCATACCATTAATATATAGTGCAGCATTCAACACAGATAGCAGAGGTGGGGATTCTATTCAGCTGTTTGCTTCCACTGAATGCAGTTCATACCATTAATATATAGTGCAGCATTCAACACAGATAGCAGAGGTGGGGATTCTTATTCAGCTGTTTGCTTCCACTGAATGCAGTTCATACCATTAATATATAGTGCAGCATTCAACACAGATAGCAGAGGTGGGGATTCTATTCAGCTGTTTGCTTCCACTGAATGCACTTCATACCATTAATATATAGTGCAGCATTCAACACAGATAGCAGAGGTGGGGATTCTATTCAGCTGTTTGCTTCCACTGAATGCAGTTCATACCATTAATATATAGTGCAGCATTCAACACAGATAGCAGAGGTGGGGATTCTATTCAGCTGTTTGCTTCCACTGAATGCAGTTCATACCATTAATATATAGTGCAGCATTCAACACAGATAGCAGAGGTGGGGATTCTATTCAGCTGTTTGCTTCCACTGAATGCAGTTCATACCATTAATATATAGTGCAGCATTCAACACAGATAGCAGAGGTGGGGATTCTATTCAGCTGTTTGCTTCCACTGAATGCAGTTCATACCATTAATATATAGTGCAGCATTCAACACAGATAGCAGAGGTGGGGATTCTATTCAGCTGTTTGCTTCCACTGAATGCAGTTCATACCATTAATATATAGTGCAGCATTCAACACAGATAGCAGAGGTGGGGATTCTATTCAGCTGTTTGCTTCCACTGAATGCAGTTCATACCATTAATATATAGTGCAGCATTCAACACAGATAGCAGAGGTGGGGATTCTATTCAGCTGTTTTCTTCCACTGAATGCAGTTCATACCATTAATATATAGTGCAGCATTCAACACAGATAGCAGAGGTGGGGATTCTATTCAGCTGTTTGCTTCCACTGAATGCAGTTCATACCATTAATATATAGTGCAGCATTCAACACAGATAGCAGAGGTGGGGATTCTATTCAGCTGTTTGCTTCCACTGAATGCAGTTCATACCATTAATATATAGTGCAGCATTCAACACAGATAGCAGAGGTGGGGATTCTATTCAGCTGTTTGCTTCCACTGAATGCAGTTCATACCTGTGTGAAGAGAGAGATGAATATTAATTCCTCGCCATGGATAACTGCCTTTTACTCGATGCTTGTCTTTCGTGATGCTTTGCTTTCTGTGATGCGTGCGCCCCCCTTACTGGTATACTTACTTTGGTATAAAGACCAAAAAGGACGACCACAGATCCAGAATATTAGAAAATTACAAAATCTTTATTAAATAATACATTGATTATTTGAACAATGGACAGGTGCACATAAAACACAGTGACAATAGTGAGGCGTGATGTCGGTTAAAGACACCCACCGATGGAAACACACTGCTGGTCTCCCTGACTTATGAACAACATTCTAATAGCTGATATGGTAAAACAAGGGGCCACTTGTGGACATATAACCAAAATTGTCATAGATACAACTATAGGCTCAATCTATTTCATAACATAAGAAGCAGTTACAGGGTAACAATTATTGAAATGCAATTGCACAAGAAATGTACCACCATACGCTAATACCCACACAAAGGTGGTATAATTAGATTGCCTCATACAAAGATATAAATGGCATGGTCAATATACTGCCTATTCATATAACTGAGCCCATATACCTCATACTAATGCCCACATAGTAGCCAAAGTGCTGATATATAGCGTGTGATATTACCTCTCGTTGGTATCAAAACGGCACAGTCAGGGAGAGTCAGGTCAGTGCGTGTGCCCCAACGCACGTTTCAGATACTCGTCCTTCGTCAGGGGGCGTGTCAGCACATTTAACCGAGCGCTTTAAAAATCCGCCGGACCGGAAGTGACACATCCCACACTGGTGACCCACCACGCTGCACCGCGCCTGCGTCAAGCAATAGGAAGCCTGGAAAATCGCCATGGCAACCACATGCTAGAGATGCAGGACACGGAACAGTGTGAAAAGGCCTCGTGTGCATGCGTACAGGACCGCAGTCGCCACAGATGTAAGCAATCAAATGTGAGCAATAAAATAGCGACACCATTACCTTCAAAAGTTATGGTATTATCTAGAAGAGATAATACATGCCAGTATAGTTAGATCGTCAATCTAACTATACTGGCATGTATTATCTCTGACTCTGACTCTGCAGTGACTCTGCAGTGGAGTATCTGATGAAATGTCTTTGTGTGAGTACTAGTTCATACAAACATCCATAGAAATGGTGTCTCAAGAGCGCCCTACACTCATAGCCTAATTATGGAGTTAGAAGTACACCAAGATTAAAAAGAAAAGGTCACGTGGTCACTCTTATCCAGGATTGCAGCTAAATCCTTGATACAACAAATTAGTTAAGAAATTCTCCTTCTCTGACTTTTGCTTTAAAAAATGCTCTAGTTGTTGGCTTTCTATGTTTAATACACAGCTACTGGGGTCCACAAGAACAATCAATACAGAATATGTCCGCATCCACTTGAATTCGTTACCCCATCAGTATTCCACATTTCATGACTACCTAAAGTCATTGGATTCTTACATGAGCTCCATCCTATCTAGTTGCTAAGCTCAGTCTGCCCAACCAAGTCAAGCTCACCCTATGCCCATATTTTTCTGATAGTATGCTAATTGCTATTAATTGAATCATAGAATGGTAGAGTTGGAAGGGACCTCCTGGGTCATCTGGTCCAACCCCCTGTTTAAAGCAGGATTCACTAAATCATCCCAGACAGATGTCTGTCCAGTCTCTATTTGAAGACTTCTATTGAAGGAGAACTCACCACCTCTCGTGGCAGCCTGTTCCACTCATTGATCACCCTCACTGTCAAAAAGTTTTTTCTAATATCTAATCTGTGTCTCCTCCCATTCAGTTTCATCCCATGCTTCTAGTCTTTCCTTGTGCAAATGAGAATAAAGATGACCCTTCTACAATGTGACAGCCCTTGAGATATTTGTATACAGCTATTAAGTCTCCTCTCAGTCTTCTCTTTTGCAAGCTAAACATTTCCAAATCCTGCAACCGTTCCTCATAGGACATGGTTTGCAGACCAGTCACCATTCTGGTCGCTCTTCTCTGTACTTGCTCTACTTTGTTGATGTCTTTTTTAAAATGTGGTGCCCAAAACTGGACACCATATTCCAGATGAGGTCTGACCAAAGAGGAGCAGAGGGGGATAATGACTTCACGTGATCTAGACTGTATGCTTCTGTTAATACATCCTAGAATTGTATTTGCCTGTTTTGCTGCTGCATCACACTGTTGACTCATGTTCAGTCTGTGATCTATTAGTATACCCAAGTCTTTTTCACATGTGCTGTTACTTAGCCCTGTTCCTCCCATTTTGTATATGCTTTTTTCATTTTTATTGCCCAGATGTAGTACTTTGCATTTTTCCCTGTTAAAATCCATTCTGTTAGTTGCTGCCCACTGCTCCAGTTTATTTATATCTTTTTGAATCCTCCCTCTCTCTTCTCCAGTGTTAGGTATCCCTCCTAGCTTTGTGTCCTCAGCAAATGTAATCAGCTCACTGTTACACTCGGTCCCCGTGCTGGCACTGCACTCCCTCCTAGTCTCTTACCTTCTGCTCCTCCAGCTGTCCCTTTGCAGCAGTCTGTGCGCAGGCTGAAGTCCCCTGCTCCATCTGCTTCTCAGCGTCCTGCTTCCTCTTCCAGTTCCTGGCACGCTGCCAGCAGGCCTCTAGGAGGAATGCTTAGGACACGAGGCCACTCCCACCATCTCTCTTAAAGGTGCAGCGTGTATTTTTTGAAAATGTCAATCAACCAATGGCAGCGCACTCATTACTATTTCTGGTCACTCCACCATAAGGGGAGTGCCGGAGCAACGTGTTCCTATCATTGCTACATCCGGTTCTGACTCTGATCTGTCAGACTCACAGGCCTATAGTTCCCTGGGTCCATCTTCTTCCCCTTTTTGAAGATAGGAACAACATTTTCTCTTTTTCCAGTCTTCTTGGACTTCCCCTGTTGTCCAAGAATTTTCAAGGATTATGGAGAGTGGTTCAAGAATTTCTTCTGCTATCTCCTTCAGTTCTCTGGGGCGTAATTCATCTGGACCAGGAGACTTGAATTCATTTATGTTAGCTAAGTGTTTCCACACTATTTTTCTGTTTATAGATATCCTGGATTCTTCTATTCTCTTAATAGGACAGTGAAGATCAGTTGACGTTACATTTCCTTTCTGAGAGGAAACAGATGCAAAATAGGAATTTAAAAGTTTGGCCTTCTCCACATCCTTCATCATCCTTTACTCATTTTCATCCTGTAAAAATCCTATAGCATCTTTGACTTTTCTTTTCTTTTGACGTATCCCCAAAATCCTTTTTTGTTGCTTTTGACGTCTCTTGCAAGCTTGAATTCATTGTCAGCTTTAGGTAATCTGATTTGCTCCCTGCAGGTTCTGCAGACAGCATTATATTCTTCTTTAGATATGCCTCCCTCTTTCCATTTGATCCACATTTCTTTCTTCCTTCCTTTCTAATAATTAATTATAGACCCAATTACAATGCAAAATGCAAAAGCCACAGCCAAGCCTTAAAGGCACTGTCACACTTAGCGATCACACCAGCGATCACGACAACGACACGACCTGGCGAGATCGTTGGTGCGATCGCTATATGGTCGCTAGTTAGCTTCCAAACACAAAGCTCTCATCAGCAATCAGCGATCTGTATAATGACCTCTGCGGTCGTTGGGAAAACCTATTCCCGCCTGCACCGCTGGTAAAGTCGTTGATAAAGGGTGTCACACTCAGCGATTCAGGCTCACCAGCGGGACACCAACGAACAAAAAATGGCTCAGAGCATTCATGAACAATCAGCGACTTCGCAGCTGGGGCCACATAGCCACTACATGTCACACACTCTAGAGTTTACAGATGTTGTCCCTTCTGCCTTTATTATGGAACACATCTTGGAGTGCATCAGTTCTGTAGATTAAAACCGCGCATTACAAGCCAACAGTGAAATCATTTTCACTTCCACTAGTCCAAAGCTGAGCGGACTCCTACTCAAGTGTCACGTGAAGCTTTTTGACCAATTACATACACACGTGGTCAAAATTGTTGGTACCCCTCGTTTAATGACAGAAAAACCCACAATGGTCACAGATATAACTTGAATCTTTCAAAAGTAATAATATATCAAAAATCTATGAAAATGAACAAATGAAAGTCAGACATTAATTTTCAACCATGCTTCTGTGTGGCCCAGCTGCGCTTGGTACACATGTTTCCAGGAGTATGTACTGAAAGGTAACTGCAAAATCTGATATTCATTCACACTTCACATTTCCCAGGAGCCACCAGAGGGAGCCCCTTAGATTCAGGTATTTAGGGGCGTGGAGAAATGCAGCAGTAGGCATTCTAGCTAGACAGCTATTCTAGTTGTTGGTCGTACCTCAGACAGATCAGATCTCCTCAGGACACCAGAGTGGGACAGTCTAGTCAGAGCTTTGCCTGAGCAGTGCGAGTTCAGACGTGAAGAGATTTCCTGTCAGACAAGACAGAGGAGGAAAGATTGCAAGCTGTTATCTCAGAACAGACTGACTGCTAGTACCCTATGCATGTGGAAAGTGACTCTCGGAGCGAGTATGAAATCAGTTTGACGGAAGGTCCTGATAGCCACTTTGGACAGAGTCTTTGAAGGAAAAGAAGGAAGGGGACTACAGTTGTCAGAACATCGAGTTAACTGAGAAACGGTCAGTGAGCTGTGGAAGGAAGGAATCTGACGACTACACCTACTGCTACCCGTGCTTATGTTAAGGGTGAGAGTAGGGCGACGGGCGAGTGGTGACCCAAGGAAGGAGTGACTTCGGTGACAGATCACCTTCACTCAACTTAACCGGACACCGGGTTCGAAGTATTGCTAGAACCTTTACGGCTAGTGAGAGAAAATCCGGAATCTCTGCTGGACTTCAAGTCACAGAGAGTAGCCCTAAGTGCCGATACGTAACCGGGGTCAGGGAGAACAGGAGTCTGGCAGGTACCGCCACATAGACTTAGTTCTTGCCAGAAGAAGGCTCCAACACAATGTCGGCCGGGCGTAGCTGTTCAATACAGAGTTAAACTTCGCTTCACGCAAGTTAGGACTCACACACATTAAAGAGAAAGGAGGCCTTAAACCTACTCAGTGATTACCTGGATGTGCATCCTCCACCCTGAGCAGCTTCCTGGGACATACCTGCAAATACCACCAGTAAAGGTATGGAAAGAGACTGATTTGTGTGTCTGCCTTATTGCCTGCACCCTGCACCGCCATATACTTTGAGGGATCCAGTCTTACCTGTGGAAGACTTAACACCTTGCTGCCCAGTAACAACCCCTCAGAGGATTAACCCTGCAGCGCTGGTCACCCTGATCAGAAACCACAGGTGGCGTCACGAACAATTATTACAATCCCCTGTAAATATCCCACATTACAGTGAGCGCCCAGGGCAACGGACCGAGCTGTGCTACCCGTGACATTCCCCATAGACTTCAATGGGCTCGGTGCCGAGTACCCCATAACCCTGGTACTACGTGCGCATCATCTTTGGCGTCACGAACAGGATACGAAGCTTACTAAATGTGAGTCCTGTGTGCCTAGAATTGGACTGTTTTGAGCAAAAAGACTGTGTGCAGTTCTTGTGATTTTTGGCGCCATTTTTCCACCATTTTGCCGCCATATTCGCGCCCTGAGGCGCTGGTGAAGAAGGTTGGCATGCATTGTGGGCGTGCCCCCCCTGTGGCGCGAAAGAAATGTCCGCCTACCCTAAATGTGACTGCCTTAACCGGACACGCCCATCAGCAAGGGAAGTCCGCCTCCTGATCCCAAAGGGAGTGAAGAGGAGGAAAAGGAAAAAGATGGCTGCCGGTTGGGAGCTGTCACGGGAGGGAATGAAGGAGCTCACCCTCCCCAGCATTGAAGTGGAGCAAAGCTGTCGGACTCTAAAGCTGCGGCTGCAGCAGAATCAATCGCTCCCTGCCCAGAGCGCACGACTGACACCCGCGCCATCACCTGAGCTAGTGGCTGAAATCTGGCCGGAGGCTGATCCTGGAAGAGCTGTACCTGACCCCGCCGAGGACGCGGCGAGAGGAGAGGAGGCTGCGGAGGCCTTGTCCGGACCGGAACGCCAGCTAGGCCCGGAACCAGACACCGTACCTGGAGCAGAGGAGGATCCCGACATCAAAACTGGCACCACAGCGGAGGCACCCGGCTCCATGGAGGAGCCCACAGTGGAACGTCTTCTCACGCCGCCTGCACAAGATCCGTGCCTGCTACCAGCATCGCCGGAGGAAGACAGGCCCTGCGGCCTGGAGAACCGGGATGAGCCGACTCCCGCCTGTCCCAGCAGCGGATGCAGCAGATGAGAGGTACTGTGCAGGGGCAGCGGCGGCTGGGGCTAGACATGATCTTTTAGTGATGCGTTCCAGAGCGCACCGCGTACTTCCAGCCCCAGGTATGGAAAGTGTCACTGCAATTTACAAAGAAGACTAGTAGGACCCAGACAGGGTTTACTGCATCTGTATAAAGTTGAAGAAGAATTTGCACTTTATTGAAATGTTGAAAATATATGATAAATGTTTGCATAATTTGCATAATATTAAGTAGAATACCCCAGTTGGGTAATGAGTACTAAAGTATTAATGTGAAATATTGAAGTATTATTGAAATGTGATTTGCTTGAAATGTTTTATGCAAGGACTGCGTGCTGAGGACTCTTGCAACACAGAACTTTGTAAATAGTTCGCACTTCGGTGCCCCATCTTGATTTTACATAAAGCCTTACTACCTCTGAAGAAAAACCCGTATGGTGTGGCCTAGAGTGAGGTCTGCAGCAGAGAAGTCCTGCAGCCCACCCAGGACCCACGTGGGAGGTTTTTGGTGCGGGTCCTCCACAAGAATCTTAAATTGTATGTATTGTGAAAAGTATTTTGATATTTTTCTAATTGCACTTGTATACAATATAACGTTAAAGAGTCCTTACCTCCCGCAAGGGATGAGTTAGATTGTTGATGTTAATATAAAAATGTTTTTCTATTTCAGCCCGGGAGTGCTGATGATAACTAGGGGGGGATGTGTGGCCCAGCTGCGCTTGGTACACATGTTTCCAGGAGTATGTACTGAAAGGTAACTGCAAAATCTGATATTCATTCACACTTCAGATTTCCCAGAAGCCACCAGAGGGAGCCCCTTAGATTCAGGTATTTAGGGGCGTGGAGAAATGCAGCAGTAGGCATTCTAGCTAGACAGCTATTCTAGTTGTTGGTCATACCTCAGACAGATCAGATCTCCTCAGGACACCAGAGTGAGACAGTCTAGTCAGAGCTTTGCCTGAGCAGTGCGAGTTCAGACGTGAAGAGATTTCCTGTCAGACAAGACAGAGGAGGAAAGATTGCAAGCTGTTATCTCAGAACAGACTGACTGCTAGTACCCTATGCATGTGGAAAGTGACTCTCGGAGCGAGCATGAAATCAGTTTGACGGAAGGTCCTGATAGCCACTTTGGACAGAGTCTTTGAAGGAAAAGAAGGAAGGGGACTACAGTTGTCAGAACATCGAGTTAACTGAGAAACGGTCAGTGAGCTGTGGAAGGAAGGAATCTGACGACTACACCTACTGCTACCCGTGCTTATGTTAAGGGTGAGAGTAGGGCGACGGGCGAGTGGTGACCCAAGGAAGGAGTGACTTCGGTGACAGATCACCTTCACTCAACTTAACCGGACACCGGGTCCGAAGTATTGCTAGAACCTTTACGGCTAGTGATAGAAAATCCGGAATCCCTGCTGGACTTCAAGTCACAGAGGGTAGCTCTAAGTGCCGATACGTAACCGGGGTCAGGGAGAACAGGAGTCTGGCAGGTACCGCCACATAGACTTAGTTCTTGCCAGAAGAAGGCTCCACCACAATGTCGGCCGGGCGTAGCTGTTCAATACAGAGTTAACTTCGCTTCACGCAAGTTAGGACTCACACACATTAAAGAGAAAGGAGGCCTTAAACCTACTCAGTGATTACCTGGATGTGCATCCTCCACCCTGAGCAGCTTCCCGGGACATACCTGCAAATACCACCAGTAAAGGTATGGAAAGAGACTGATTTGTGTGTCTGCCTTATTGCCTGCACTCTGCACCGCCATATACTTTGAGGGATCCAGTCTTACCTGTGGAAGACTTAACACCTTGCTGCCCAGTAACAACCCCTCAGAGGATTAACCCTGCAGCGCTGGTCACCCTGATCAGAAACCACAGGTGGCGTCACGAACAATTATTACAATCCCCTGTAAATATCCCACATTACAGTGAGCGCCCAGGGCAACGGACCGAGCTGTGCTACCCGTGACATTCCCCATAGACTTCAATGGGCTCGGTGCCGAGTACCCCATAACCCTGGTGTTGTGCGACTCACTTCTAAAGCAAAAAAAAATAAAAACCCATGAAATAGGCCTGGACAGAAATGATGGTACCCCTGAAAATAATGTGACAAAAGGAACATGTTAAATCGAGGTGTGTCCACTAATTAGCATCACAAGTGTCTACAATCTTGGAATCAGTGAGTTGCCTGTATAGAGGGCTACAGATACTCACTGTGCTGTTTGGTGACGTGGTGTGTATCACACTCAACATGGACCAGAGAAAGAGAAGGAAAGAGTTGACTCAGGAGATTAGAAAGAAAATTATAGACAAACACGTTAAAGGTAAAAGTTATAAGACAATCTCCAAGTAGCTTGATGTTCCTGTAACTACAGTTGCACATATTATTCAGAAATTTAAGCTCCATGGGACTGTAGCCAACCTCCCTGGACGTGGCCACAGGAGGAAAATTGATGACAAATCAAAGAGATGGATAATATGAATGGTAACAAAAGAGCTCAGAAAAACTTCTAAAAGTCAGTAAAAGTAGCGGTCACTGGGGAGCGCGAGGAAAGCGGTGAATGAAGTAAATTAAATTAATGAGCAGTCCAATGCAGCTCCAGCCGTAAACCTCCAATGGAGGATAGTAACTAGGACAATGCACAAATTGCCACCTGATGAAGACAGTTTACTGTCGAAACGTGTTGTGGGCTTAAGAAGTTACTACCTTGTCCTTGTGTTCTTTGCTCTCCTTTGACCGTTTTCTACATTGTTCAGAAAAACTTCTAAACAGATTAGAGGTGAACTTCAAGCTCAAGAAATCATCAGTGTCAGATCGCACCATCCTTCATTCTATGAGCCAAAGTGGACTTCATGGGAGATGACCAAGGAGGACACCATTGTTGAAAAAAAATCATAAAAAAGCCAAACTGGAATTTGCCAAACTACATGTCGACAAGTCAAAAAGCTTCTGGGTGAATGTCCTATGGACATATGAGATAAAAATGGAACTTTTTGGCAAGGCACATCAGATCTATGTTCACAGACAAAAAAATGAAGCATATCAAGAAAAGAACACTGTCCCTACTGTGAAACATGGAGGAGGTTCTGTTATGTTCTGGGGCTGCTTTGCTGCATCTGGCACAGGTTGTCTAGAATCTGTGCAGGGTACTATGAAATCTCTAGACTATCAAGGGATTCTAGAAATGTGCTGTCCAGTCTCAGAAAGCTTGGTCTCAGTTGCAAGTCATGGGTCTTGCAACAGGATAATGACCCAAAACACACAGCTAAAAACACCCAAGAATGGCTAAAAGGAAAACATTGGACTATTCTTAAGTGGCCTTCTATGAGCCTTGACCTAAATCCTATTGAGCATCTTTGGAAAGAGCTGAAACATGCCGTCTGGAAAAGGCAACCCTTACACATGAGACAACTGGAGCACTTTGCTCTTGAGGAGTGGCCAAAATACCTGTCGAGAGGTGCTGAAGTCTCAGTGACAGTTACAGGAATCGTTTGCATGATTGCCTCAAAAGGTTGTGCAACAAAATATTATGTTTAAGGGTACCATCATTTCTGTCCAGGCCGATTTCAAGAGTTTTTAAATTTTGTGGAAGCATTGATGAAAAGCAATGTCTGACTTTCATTTGTTCATTTTCATAGATTTTTGATTTACTAATACTTTTGTCAGATTCAAGCTATTTCTGTCACTATTTTGGGTTTTTCTGACTTGTCATTTGGAGTCTCCACTACATGTTTCTAGATTTTCTTTCTAGTGATCTTGGAATAATATGTTTGTAAAAACTCACATCGCCGTTCTCCTCTCTTCCTTGACAATCATTGACGCTTTAGCAATTTTGCAAATGTATAAGAAGGAGACCTGATTGGATGCTCTTGCTCAATCTTTTTGGTTTAGTTTTCTGTACTTTGCACATACAGGGTCGTGGCTCCCCTCCTGTTTGGGCTGTTCATTTTGTTTACATAGCCTTCCATGGGCAGGTGTCTGAATGGTCGGGACCCGGTTCTACTCTGCCCTTTTCTATTATTCTGTCTGCTAACACATAGTGGGGTGAAATACCAGAGCTATGTACTATCCCGATTGGGGTACAACTTGTCATGGTGTTTATGTTTCTTTGATATTATTACTATTTATTCACTTATTATAGGTTATTTGCTCATTTTGTTTTTTATCTTAGGTTTTGTCTTTTAAATGGCCACAGTGTGAATGTGCACCTATGCATTGCACTTATACCCATAATATGCTGTTGCTCAGATTTTTTGATTCTGTTTGGATTTCTATCTAGTTCATCTCCTTAAGAAGAAAAACAAATGTAAATGTAGTCAGCAGAATTTGAACTTCAATAGACTAGCCCCTTAATGACCACCGATACGCCTTTTAACGGCGGTCATTAAGGGTACTTAAACCACAGCGCCGTTAATTAACGCGCTGTGAAAAGTGAATAGCGCCCAGAGCGCATTTCCGCTCGCTACGGGTACGAGAACCGGAATGAATCGGGTCGGTTTTTACCGACACCGATGTTGCGATCGCTGTTATTAACCCTAAACGGCGACCGCAACAAAAAAAAAAAAAAGTTGTGTCATTTAATTTCTCAGTCCCCTGATGTCATCGGACATCAGAGGACAGAGAAAAAGGGTCCCCGGGACCCCCATGTGGCCCCCGATGTCCTGTATGTGGCCCCAGGGCCCTCCGGTGTCCCCCGGGGCCGGCGCGATGAAGAACATGGCGGGCGCATGCTCAGTGGCACCGCCGCTATGTGCCGCTGTGTCCTGGGGGGGATGGGCAAATATTCTCTGGGATCTCGGCTACCGGGGGTAGCCGAGACCCCAGAGAACATGATCCGGGTCGGTATTCACCGATCCCGGTGTTGCGATCGCGTCTATGCAAGCATAGATGCGATCGCAAAAAAAAAAAAAAAAAATGATTTTTCTCCCCTCTGATGTGATCGCACATCAGAGGGGAGAAAATGAGGGTCCCCCGATCGCCCCCCCGTATACTTACCGGTGTCCTCCGTCCTCCCGCAGGCTCCAGGAACCCGGCGTCTTCTTCCTGCAAAAAAAAAATGGCGGGCGCATGCGCAGTGAGCCCGCCGATCTGCTTGGCGGCAGATTCAAAAATTTTTTCATTCATTCTCATAAAAGTGCATTTTGATCACTGTGATAAACTATCACAGTGATCAAAATAAAAAAAACAGTACATAACCCCCTCATTTATCACCCCCTTAGTTAGGGACATATAATAAAAAATAGAAATTATATTTATTTTCATTTTTCTGTTAGGGTTAGGGTTATAGTTAGGGTTAGGGTTATAATTAGGGTTGGGGTTAGCATTAGGGTTAGGGTTAGCATTAGGGTTAGGGTTATAATTAGCGTTAGGGTTAAGCTGGGTTCATACTGCGTTATGGCAGTCCGTTAGACGGACTGCGCTACACCGCGGTATAATGCGGTGTAACGCAGTCCGTTAACGCTGCCATTCACCCCCATTTGAGGGCGCATCGCGACGCATGCCGTAAAGCGCCATGCGTTTGCGACGTGCCATCATTCAGTGACGGAGCCTCGGACGCGGGCTGCAGCGTCTGGACTCCGTCACCGCTAGCGCAGATGAATCATCTGCTGATTCCTCTGCGCTAGCGGGTATAGCATAACGCGATCGCGTTATGCTATACCGTTACCAGCCCGTCAACGCTATGTGTTGAACGGGCTGGTAAAACGCAAAATGAACCTAGCCTTAGGGTTAGGGTTATAATTAGGGTTATAATTAGGGTTAGGGTTACATTAGGGTTAGGGTTAAAATTAGGGTTAGGGTTACAATTAGAGTTAGGGTTACAATTAAGGTTAGGGTTACAATTAGGGTTGGAATTAGGGTTGGGATTTAGGTTAGGATTAGGGTTGGGATTAGGGTTAGGGGTGTGTTGGGGTTAGGGTTGGAGCTAGAATTGAGGGTTTTCAACTATTTAGGCACATCAGGGGGTCTCCAAACACGACGTGGCGTTCAAAAAGTCAAATGGCGCTCCCTCCCTTCCGAGCCCTGCCGTGCGCCCAAACAGTGGTTTACCCCAACATATGTGGTATCAGCGTACTCAGGACAAATTGCACACCAATTTTGGGGTTCTAATTTCTCCTGTTACCCTTGGGAAAATAAAAAATAGCTGGCTAAAAAAATCATTTTTGAGAAAAAAAATGATTTTTTATTTTCACAGCTCTGCGTTTATAAATTTCTGTGAAACACTTGGGGGCTCAAAGTGCTCACCACACATCTAGATAAGTTCCTTAAGGGGTCTAGTTTCCAAAATGGGGTCACTTGTGGGGGGTTTCCACTGTTTAGACACATCAGGGGGTCTCCAAACACGACGTGGCTTTCAAAAAGTCAAATGTCGCTCCCTCCCTTCCGAGCCCTGCCGTGCGCCCAAACAGTGGTTTACCCCAACATATGGGGTATCAGCGTACTCGGGACAAATTGCACACCAATTTTGGGGTTCTAATTTCTCCTGTTACCCTTGGGAAAATAAAAAATAGCTGGCTAAAACAATCATTTTTGAGAAAAAAAATGATTTTTTATTTTCACAGCTCTGCGTTTATAAATTTCTGTGAAGCACTTGGGGGTTCAAAGTGCTCACCACACATCTAGATAAGTTCCTTAAGGGGTCTAGTTTCCAAAATGGGGTCACTTGTGGGGGGTTTCCACTGTTTAGACACATCAGGGGGTCTCCAAACACGACGTGGCTTTCAAAAAGTCAAATGTCGCTCCCTCCCTTCCGAGCCCTGCCGTGCGCCCAAACAGTGGTTTACCCCAACATATGGGTATCAGCGTACTCAGGACAAATTGCACACCAATTTTGGGGTTCTAATTTCTCCTGTTACCCTTGGGAAAATAAAAAATAGCTGGCTAAAAAAAACATTTTTGAGAAAAAAAATGATTTTTCATTTTCACGGCTCTGCGTTTATAAATTTCTGTGAAGCACTTGGGGGTTCAAAGTGCTCACCACACATCTAGATAAGCTCCTTGGGGGGTCTAGTTTCCAAAATGGTGTCACTTGCAGGGGGTTTCTACTGTTTAGGTACATCAAGGGCTCTGCAAACACAACATGACGCCCGCAGAACATTCCATCAAAGTCTGCATTACAAAATGGCGCTCCTTCCTTCCGAGCACTCCCATGCGCCCAAACAGTGGTTTCACCCCACATATGGGGTATCAGCGTACTCAGGAAAAATTGCACAACAACTTTTTGGGTCCAATTTCTCCTGTTACCCTTGGGAAAATAAAAAAAATAGCCGGCTAAAGAATCATTTTTGAGGAAAAAAATGATTTTTTATTTTCACGGCTCTACGTTTATTAATTTCTGTGAAGCACTTGGGGGTTCAAAGTGCTCACCACATATCTAGATAAGTTCCTTAAGGGGTCTAGTTTCCAAAATGGTGTGATTTGTGGGGGGCTTCGACTGTTTAGGCGCATCAGGGGCTCTCCAAACGCGACATGGTGTCCAATTTCAATTCCAGCCAATTTTGGTTTGAAACAGTCAAACGGCGCTCCTTCACTTCCAAGCCCTGCCGTGCGCCCAAACAGTGGTTTACCCCCACATATGGGGTATCGGCATGCTCAGGACAAATTGCACAAAAACTTTTGGGGTCGTGTTACCCTTGGGAAAATAAAAATTGGGGTGAACAGATCGTTTTTGTGGAAAAAATATGATTTTTTATTTTCACGGTTCTATGTTATAAACTTCTGTGAAGCACTTGGAGGTTCAAAGTGCTCACCACACATCTAGATAAGTTCCTTAGGGGTCTAATTTCCAAAATAGGGTCACTTGTGGGGGGTTTCCACTGTTTAGACACATCAGGACCTCTACAAACACGACATGACGTCCAGCCAATTCTGCGCTGAAAAAGTCAAACGGCGCTCCTTCCCTTCCAAGCTCTGCCTTGCACCCAAACAGTGGTTTACCCCCACATATGGGGTATCGGCATGCTCAGGACAAATTTCACAAAAACTTTTGGGGTCTTGTTACCCTTGGGAAAATAAAAATTGGGGTAAACAGATAGTTTTTGTGGAAAAAATATGATTTTTTATTTTCACGGTTCTATGTTATAAACTTCTGTGAAGCACTTGGAGGTTCAAAGTGCTCACCACACATCTAGATAAGTTACTTAGGGGGTCTAATTTCCGAAATGGGGTCACTTGTGATGGGTTTCCACTGTTTAGACACATCAGGGCCTCTACAAACGCGACATGGCGTCTAGCCAATTCTGCGTTGAAAAAGTCAAATGTCGCTCCTTCCCTTGCAACCTCTGCCGTGCGCCCAAAAAGTGGTTTACCCCCACATATGGGGTATCGGCTTAATCAGGAGAAATTGCACAACAAATTTTGTGGTTCATTTTTTTCTTTTAACAGTTGTGAAAATAAAAAAAATAGGTTCCGAAGTAAAGTTTTTGCAAAAAAAGTTAAATGTTAATTTTTTCCTTCCACATTGCTTCAGTTCCTGTGAAGCACGTAAAGGGTTAATAAACTTCTTGAATGTGGTTTTGAGCACCTTGAGGGGTGCAGTTTTTAGAATGGTGTCACTTTTGGCTATTTTCTATCATATAGACCCCTCAAAGTGACTTCAAATGTGAGGTGGTCCCTAAAATAAAAATGGTGTTGTAAAAATGAGAAATCGCTGGTCAACTTTTAACCCTTATAACTTCGTAACAAAAAAAAATTTTGTCCCAAAATTGTGCTGATGTAAAGTAGACATGTGGGAAATGTTATTTATTAAGAAATTTGTGTGACATATCTCTCTGATTTAAGGGCATAAAAATGTAAAGTTTGAAAATTGTTAAATTTTCAAAATTTTCGCCATATTTCCGTTTTTTTCATAAATAAACACAAGTCATATCAAAGAAATTTTACCACTAACGTGAAGTACAATATGTCACGAAAAAACATTCTCAGAATCAGCGGGATTCGTTAAAGCGTTCCAGAGTTATAACCTCATAAAGTGACAGTGGTCAGAATTGTAAAAATTGGCCCTGTCATTAAGCTGCAAAATGGCTCTGTCACTAAGGGGCTAGAAATGTATTGGGGGCTCCCCATGTAGATTCACATCCTGCCAACTGCGTTTACATTTAGTGTTCTAGTATTCTTGCTAGTACTTTACCACCCATGTGGAATAAGTATGTTGCCCAAATAGCATGCCCGGCTGACCGCCCAATCATAGGATGGGTAAGGCTTCCAACCAGCATTCCCAGAACCCCTTCCAACCCTCAATCCGCCAGTTATTATGTCTTTTCTGTACTTCCTAGTGCAACATTCTGACAGATTACATATTGGTGCTTTTGACCAAATGACCCAACTTATACTCAACTACTCCTCAGGATTTACCATTAGATGCCCATTCTGGTTTGACTTCAGCTCTATCAAGTCCTCTCTGTACATGAACTCTGTCTGACTTTTTGGTTCTAGACCCAGCTATCTGTGACTCCAATTCTTGTTCTGATTTTGCCATTGTTACTTATTATCTGATCTTGCCCATAACTACTTTGTTTAGTTTTTTTTTTCGCTCAGTTCAATCAATCAGGCTACTCTACAGATACAACCCTGGAGCCCCTAAAGAAAAAATCCAGATCCCGCTAGAAGGGTCTAAAGATGAGCGCCGAGGTGCTCTTTAGACTCTGCTTGACAGAGAGACCAGTGCAGTTTCTGACTGTGGAAGCCTGTTTTGAGTTGAGTTGTTTTATTACAAAACAAATCAGTGTCATGAAGATTTTTTTGTTTTTGCCATTTTTTCTCATATTGAATAATGTCCTTACAATTTTTCCACATATGTAAGATGTAAGAAGCCCAAACTAAATGGCTATTCTGGGATCAACTTAATTAATAAACCATCCACTATCACCTAAAGAAAACTTTAAGCAATGGTCACATAATTGTGGCTACAGTGTTATAATCCATATTGTCTGACATCATGTCACATGTTCCAGACCCGCGAAGCTTTGTTGTAACAGATTTCGGCAATTTTACACCATTTCAGGGCGCTGAATTGTTCTGTGTTATACCAGAGAGCTTGAATTCTACTGAAACGACTGATATACCCTGTAACTCTTGTGCTTCTCCCACTACATGACTAAGGGCTCATACTCAATTGCGAGAAAAACGGACGTGTGCAATCCAATAAAAAATCGGATTGCACTCGGACCAATGTTATTCAATGGGTGACATCTCATCTGCGATTTTTTTCTTAGCTGAAATCGGACTGAGAAATAAATCGCAGCAGGCTGTGCATTGCTGCGTATCTTGGACGAGACTTGCCAATAGAGTTGAGTGAAACAGGTCGGTCAGATTCATAAGTCGCCGACTTTCACCAAAGTTGGGTTTGGCTGACCGAAACCCGACCATAGCGTGAAGTCGGCCATGCGGTCGGCAAAAGGAGCGCCAAAGTCGGTTTTCCCAGAATGCTTTCAGGCGCCTTTTTTCAGCCAATGAGCAAGGACGTACACTGTGGGCAACGAGATGACATGGGCAGCGGCCACCACCATCTTAGAGAAGGGCATTGCAGTGATTGGCTTGCTTTGGGGGGCGTCATAGTGTCTATAAAAGCCCTGACCACTGACCTCCATTTTACTTCTGGTGATCTTAACAGTAGGGAGAGGTTGCTGTTTATCAGTAGGGAGAGAGTGTGACTATCATTAGATGCGGTTTTACCGCATCTAATGATAGTCTATGGTAACTTTACGTTGCGGCGACGCAGCGTCGCCGCAAGACGCTAGGACATGCTGCGGTCTGAAAAGACGCGCCACATGTCCGGGAATGCAGGTCTTCCGCCTGCGTGTTGTTACGCATAGTGGAGAGGGATTTCTTGAAATCCCCTCCACTATGCTGTAACATCTGGACGCTGCGTGTTTGGCGCTGCGCCAACGCACAGCGCCAAACACGCAGCATTTCCTGATGTAATACTGATCGTGGAAACTCACCATTAGGGTTGTAAAGTGAAGTTCTTATGTGCTTGTGCTGAGAGCAATTGTGCTGTACAGTTAGTGTGCAGTGACAGGGGAGGATTTTCTTGTGTGCAGCAGCGGTGGTTATTAGGCTGCCTGCTAGCTGTATTGCTGTGTGTACACTGCTGTGCAGACTGCTTTTTACATAGCACTAATACTTTTATTCTTTTTTTTCTGCACGGTTACCGAGCGTTCATTTTTTCCCACATAGTATAGAGATGTACGCTCCTCACACACTACCGTGTACCGGCTGGTATCACGGACAAATACATGCTGACTATCTGTGTGTGACTCCGGAAATATATACGGAGATTTAAATTTTCCCCTACACCATATACAGCTGTCCGCTTCTGATACAGTACCGTATATCTGCTCTTTGTATTGCTGTCAAATCTATACTGAGTGAGCGTCTGTGTGTGACTCCGGAAATATATACGGAGATTTAAATTTTCCCCTACACCGTATACAGCTGTCCGCTTCTGATACAGTACAGTTTTTCTGCTTTTTGTATTACGGTCAAATCCATACTGAGTGAGCGTCTGTGTCTTACTCCGGAAATATACAGTACAGACCAAAAGTTTGGACACTCCTTCACATTCAAAGATTTTTCTGTATTTTCATGACTATGAAAATTGTACATTCACACTGAAGGCATCAAAACTATGAATTAACACATGTGGAATTATACATTACACTTACAAAAAAGTGTGAAACAACTGAAAATATGTCTTATATTCTAGGTTCTTCAAAGTAGCCACCTTTTGCTTTGATTACTGCTTTGCACGCAGAAAAGGTGAACGGATGGACTCTACATGCCTAGTACCCACCGTGAAGCATGGAGGAGGTGGTGTGATGGTGTGGGGGTGCTTTGGTGGTGACACTGTTGGGGATTTATTTAAAATTGAAGTGGTGAGCGGTCCAGCTCACCCCAAACCATCTCGATTGGGTTCAGGTCTGGTGACTATGGAGGCCAGGTCATCTGGCGTAGCACCCCAACACTCTCCTTCTTGGTCAAATAGCCGTTACACAGCCTGGAGGTGTGTTTGGGGTCATTGTCCTGTTGAAAAATAAATGATGGTCCAACTAAACGCAAACCGGATGGAATAGCATGCTGCTGCAAGATGCTGTGGTAGCCATACTGGTTCAGTATGCCTTCAATTTTGAATAAATCCCCAACAGTGTCACCAGCAAAGCACCCCCACATCATCACACCCCTCCTCCATGCTTCACGGTGAGAACCAGGCATGTAGATCCATCCGTTCACCTTTTCTACGTGCAAAGCAGTAATCAAAGCAAAAGGTGGCTACTTTGAAGAACCTAGAATATAAGACATATTTTCAGTTGTTTCACACTTTTTTGTAAAGTGTAATGTATAATTCCACATGTGTTAATTCATAGTTTTATGCCTTCAGTGTGATTCTACAATTTTCATAGCCATGAAAATACAGAAAAATCTTTGAATGAGAAGGTGTCTCCAAACTTTTGGTCTGTACTGTATACGGAGATTTAAATTTTCACCTACACTGTAAACAGCTGTCCGCTCCTGATACAGTACCATATATCTGCTCTAGTATTACGGTCAAATCCATACTGAGTGAGCGTCTGTGTGTGACTCCGGAAATATATAAGGAGATTTGAATTTTCCCCTACACAGTATACAGCTGTACGCTCCTCATAAAGTACCATATATCTGCTGATATTTTTGGTACATCTTCCCAAACATGAGGAAGTATGGTGGAAGAGGCCACGGACGTAGGCGGGGGGGGGCCAGCTGGTACTGATGGTGGTGGTGGTGCATCTGCTGGTAGTGCCAAAAGCACAATAGCACCTAAGGCAGGAGGAGTTGAGCCTGTGTCATCGTCTGGCTCCAGAAGGCCTGGAAGGCTCCCTTTTCTGGGAGTAGCTAAACCCGCTTTTAAAGCTGGAGCATCAGGAACAGGTTTTGGCTTACATTGCCGAAATAGCCTCCAGCTCTATTACCTCCTCTTCTGAAGTGTCAAAAACTGCAAGCACTGAGTCGTCAGTGCAGTTTCCTGGTCAGGAACAACACCTTTCCTTTTGTCCTTCACCCCACCAAAAGTGAAGGATGCGGCAGCCCACACTTCAGATTACTCCATGGAGCTCTTTTCACATACCATGCCTAGCTTATCAAGTCTAATCCTGAATTTCTCAGTCCAAGGAGAATATGACATGGAGTGCACTGATGCACAGCCACTGCTACATGATTCTGTTGGTACATTTACCCAGAGCACTACATTGCCCTCGCAGTCTACTGAGCCAGAATCTGACCCTGATGAAACGCAGGTGCCCCTTCCCGCATACTATACCACCTTACACGATGACACAGAGGAAGGTACAGATGAAATTGAAGAGGAGGTGATGGATGACCCAGTTGTTGACCCGGATTGGCATCCATTGGGGAAGAGGGTGCCGCTGGCAATAGCTCAGAAGAGGAGGAGGATCCGCAGCAGGCATCGACATCGCAGCTACGGTTATCTGGCAGGCCCGTAGCAGTCCAAAAACGTGTTAATAAAACAAAAAGTGTTGCAGGACAGCTTGTCCAGATGGTCAAATTAGCACAACGTGCAAGCCCTAAAAGTTTTTCGATAGTAGGAAGAGTGCAGTGTGGCACTTTTTTGACCAAAATCCTATTGATAAGGCAAAGGTTATCTGTAAGAAGTGCGGAAGGACCTTTAGCCGAGGGAAAAATCTCCGAAATTTGAATACCAGTTGCATGCTTAGACATGTAAACACCATGCACTTGCAAGCGTGGACGGACTACAAAACATCAGGTAGCACATGTGCACCTGCTCTGACTGAAGGTAGCCAGCAACGCTACATCGCTTCCCCCACTGTAAGCCCACCGGTTAGCACACCAGCAAGAAATGTTAAGGTGTCGTCGCAAGGCCAAAGCAGTCAGGGAATCCCAATGGTTTTCCAACGAAAGACTGCACCCCCTCTCAGTCCGCCATGTCCACCGTTATTTCTACCATATGCAGCTCTCAAGTCCAGCTCACCCTAGCAGACACTCTGAGTAGGACAAGAATGTACTCATCCTCTCATCTGCGTACACTGGCTTTGAATGCCTACATTGCCAAACTGATCTCATTAGAGATGATGCCCTTCCGTTTGGTTGAAACCGCAGCGTTCCGAGAGCTCATGGCCTACGCTGTCCCACGCTATGACCTACCCAGTCAGCACTTCTTTGCTAGAAAAGCCATCCCTGCCCTCCACCTGCATGTAAAAGACCGCATTGTCCATGCACTCAAACAATCAATGAGTGGAAAGGTGCACCTCACAACAGATGCCTGGGCCAGTAGGCATGGCCAGGACCGTTACTTGTCCATCACTGCACATTGGGTTAATGTGGTGTATGCAGGTTCCACAGGGGACAGCGGTAGTGGGACAGTGCTGCCTAGCCCACAGTATAGGCAACCGTTGGCTGTAGGCGTTCGACCCTCCTCTTCCAGAAGTGAAAGCACGTCGACAGAGCGCAGTCGCACGAGCACTCAAGCCGCAGCTGCCAGTGTTGCACACGAGGTGTCCCACTATCGAACAGCTAATGGTAAGCGTCAGCAGGCTGTTTTAAAGATGATGTCTTTGGGCGACAACAGACACACCGCGGAGGTGCTGGCCGACTACTTGCAGCGAGAAACTGAGTCATTGCTGAACAGTCTACATCTTGCGCCAGGCAAAGTAGTCAGTGATAACGGCCGTAATTTTGTGGCGGCCACAGCCTTGGCAATACTCAGACACATACCTTGCCTGGCTCACACCTTGAACCTGGTGGTGCAGTGCTTCATAAATAATTATCCGGAGTTACCAGCCCTGCCCCATAAGGTGCGAAGACTGTGCTCGCACAACCGTCACTCGCCCGTAGACTTCAGTCATATGCAGAGGCTGCAGCGATCGCTCCACTGCCCCAAGCACAGCCTAATCATAGACGTTGCAACAAGGTGGAACTCCTCCATGCACATGGTTGAGAGGCTGTGCGAACAGAGGCAGGCTGTAATGCATTTGTGGGAGGATACACGGGCAGGCAGTTTTAGGGCAGACATTGAGTTGTCGGATGTGCAGTGATCAAAGCTGAAAGACCTCTATAAAGTCCTTCAGTGTTTTGAGGAATGCACACGGCTGGTAAACGCAGACGACGCCATCGTAAGCATGAGCATCCCACTTATGCGTCTGCTCATGCAAACTTTGATGCACATTAAGGATCAGGCATCTGCAGCGGAGGAGGAAGAGGAGGAGGAGGGAATCCTTGATGACAGTCAGCCATTGTCTGCTCAGGGAACTGCCCTGGACGAGGTGGAGGAAGAGGAGGAGGATGAGGGGGATGATTATTTTGGGGAGGAGGATGCTTCTCAGGGGGGCAAGAGAAAATGTTGGCTTGCGAAGGTCAGGTACAGGGTTTGTGTGTGACTGGAAGGATGTGGATTTGGCCAAGTGCTCCTCCACCCACTACTGGCAGTGCATCATTGACACCTAGAACATTGGCCCACATGTGTGATTATGTCTTGCGGATCCTAAAAAGGAACCCCCGCATTGCCAAAATTATGAAGGATGACGACTACTGGTTGGCCAGCATCCTCGATCCACGCTATAAAGGCAAATTACAGAACATCATGCCATAGGAGAACCTAGAGCTAATATTGGTGAACAAACAAGCAACTTTGGTAAACCGTTTGTTAGAGGCATTCACAGCACACAGCAGCGGTGCAGGTTCTACCACGAGCCGTACTGGGCAACATGGAAGAGGTGTTCGTGGTGCACACAGCCGAAGTGGCGTTGGAGACAGGGGTTTCATGACCATGTTGTGGACTGATTTCTCGAGTAACGCTCACACGACTGGTAATACTTTGCTAAGCTAGAGAAATGTTCATTCTTCATTTAGGAACTGTCTTTTCTGGGGTTCATTGTGTCTGCTGAGAGGTATCGCATGGATCCTAATAAGGTGCAGGCCATTGTTGATTGGGTTCAACCTCGTGATTTGAAGGCTCTGCAGCGTTTCTTAGGATTCGCAAATTATTATCGCAAGTTTATAAGGGGGTTCTCGCAGGTAGTTAAACCTCTCACAGATCTGACTCAAAAAGGAGCTGATGTCAAGAATTGGTCAGCCGCAGCGGTGGCGGCGTTTCAGTTTTTAAAAAAAGTTTCATGTCTGCTCCGGTTCTTATTCAACCGGACCCGTCTGAACCATTTATTGTTGAGGTGGACGCCTCGGAGGTGGGGGTGGGGGCGGTGTTGTCCCAGGGACCCGCCACTTTGACTAATTCGAGACCCTGTGCCTTTTTCTCTAAGAAATTCTCTCCTGCGGAGAGAAACTATGATGTTGGGAATCGAGAACTTCTGGCCGTGAAGTTGGCCTTTGAAGAATGGAGGTATTTTTTGAAGGGGACTGTCCATCCTATTACCGTGGTTATGGACCACAAGAACCTAGCTTACATTGAGTCTGCTAAAAGGTTGACTCCTAGAAAGGCGAGATGGTCGCTTTTTTTTCCCGATTCCAGTTCTCCATCACTTTTCGGCCAGGATCCAAAAATGTCAAGGCTGATGCCTTGTCACGCAGTCTGGATCCGGTGTCTCCCCCCGAACCTCCATCCTCCATTCTTCAGCCTGGGGTGGTGGTGGCAGGTGTTTCTGCTGTGTTGGAGCAGGAGATTCGGGAAGCTCAGTCTCTAAGCCGGTGGATAAACTTTTTGTACCAGTTTAATTTCGTCTCAGGGTCCTTCGGGAATTCCACAACTCCGTTCTGAGTGGACATCCTGGGATCTTGGCTACCCGGAGGGCCATCGCTAGGATATTCTGGTGGTCTTCTTTAGCCTCTGATGTTGGGGAATTTGTGTCTGCTTGTGGGGTATATGCCCGTGTGAGAAACCCTCATAACTGGCCGGCCGGGGAATTGGTGCCACTGCCAATTCCTGATAGACCATGGACCCATTTGTCCATGGATTTTATCACCAACCTTCCTCCTTCCAAGGGTAATACCGTCATTTGGGTAGTGGTGGATAGGTTTCGTAAACAGGCACATTTTGTACCCTTGGCAGCTTTACCTAATGTGGAAACATTGTCCAGATTGTTTGTTGAGCATGTGGTGCGGTTGCATGGGGTACCCTTGAATGTGGTGTCTGATAGGGGGTACAATTTGTTTCCAGATTTTGGAGGGCGTTTTGTAAGAGGTTGGGTATTGGTCTGTCTTTTTCATCCGCTTATCATCCAGAGACTAATAGGCAGACTGAGCAGACCAATCAGTCTCTAGAGCAAATCCTGCGTTGCCTGACCTCAGCCCGACAGGATGATTGGTGTACTGCGTTACCTTTGGCTGAGTTCGCGTTTAACAACCGCATTAACCAGTCTACGGGCACATCTCCCTTTTTCTGCAATTATGGGTTTCATCCACATTTTGGGGAGTTCTCCCATTTGGACTCTGGGTGTGCTGGAGCGGATGGGACAATCCAGCGGTTGGGGGAGTTATGGCAGGAGGTCCAAAGGAACATTACGAAGGCTCAGACTAAATATAAGTTTTTTGCTGACAAAAAACGGTCTGTGGGGCCGGTGTTCCAGGTTGGGGATAAGGTATGGTTATCTACTAGGAATATAAGGCTTAAGGTCCCCTCTGCGAAACTTGGACCTAAATTTATTGGTCCCAATGATGGGATAGTAGTAGTCCCATCATCCGGCTAATGTGTTGAATGTAAAAAAAACCATACACTACATACAGAACATACAACATATAACACAGAACATACATATAACAGACAACACATAACATACAGAACATACATATAACATACAACACATAACATACAGAACATACATATAACTCATAACATACAGAACATACATATAACACATAACATACAGAACATACATATAACTCATAACATACAGAACATACATTTAACACATAACATACAGAACATACATATAACATACAACACAACATACAGAACATACATACAACACATAACATACAGAACATACATATAACATACAACACATAGCATACAGTACATACATATAACATACAGCACATAACATACAGAACATAAATATAACATACAACACATAGCATACAGTACATACATATAACATACAGCACATAACATACAGAACATAAATATAACATACAACACATAACATACAGTACATACATATAACACAACATACAGAACATACATATAACATACAACACATAACAGAACATTCTTATGTGTGTGTTTTTTTTAACCCTTTATCAATATAAGATTAATAATGGATAGGCGCAACCACACGCATAAGAATAAAGTATTTTAATTAAATAAAACACAACACGGTTTTCATATGTTTATTACACTCTCAGATCCAAGCGACGCCCTCATTCTCCTGTAATAAAAAGTAAAAAAAATAAAACAACCGTATACTCCCTGTCTGATGCAGTCAAATTAATAACGAATGTCCCACTATGGTCTCCCTATAGAACAGTGACATCAGGTGATGCCACTGCTCTGTAGGGCCTCCCAGTGATGCACTGACAGGAGACAATGGCTCCTGCAGTGCATCACTGAGGTTACCTGAGTTTATTCTCTCACTTTATGGCACTGCTGCAAGGGAATTTTCTCACCCAGCATTGCCAGTGAGAGAATGAACGGAAGTGACGTCATTCTCTCCCGGCGTTTGAGCGATACACACAGCGGAGGATTACCTCCACTGTAAGTGCATAGCAGGGGCGGTGTAGAGCGCTGACATCATCTGATGTCAGTGTTCTACACTGGAGATCGTCGTGGGACACTCGGTAGTAACTGGACTACGACGGACAGGTGATGTATAGGTTGCTTTATTATTTTATTTTTATTACAGGAGATGATGGCATCGGGGATTAGGTGATTGGTGAGTATGTACTCTGTTATGTGTTGTATGTTATATGTATGTTCTGTATGCTATATTTTCATAGAATCATAGAATGGTAGAGTTGGAAGGGACCTCCTGGGCCTGCTGGTCCAACCCCCTGCTCAAAGCAGGATTCTCTAAATCATCCCATTGAAGGAGAACTCACCACCTCTTGTGGCAGCCTGTTCCACTCATTGATCACCCTAACTGTCAAAAAGTTTTTTCTAATATCTAATCTGTGTCTCCTCCCATTCAGTTTCATCCCATTGCTTCTAGTCTTTCCTTGTGCAAATGAGAATAAAGATGATCCTTCTACAATGTGACAGCCCTTGAGATATTTGTAGACAGCTATTAAGTCTCCTCTCAGTCTTCTTTTTTGCAAGCTAAACATTCCCAAATCCTGCAACCGTTCCTCATAGGACATGGTTTGCAGACCGATCACCATTCTGGTGGCTCTTCTCTGAACTTGCTCCAGTTTGTTGATGTCTTTTTTAAAATGTGGTGCCAAAACTGGACACAGTATTCCAGATGAGGTCTGACCAAAGAGGAGTAGAGGGCAATAATGACCTCACGTGATCTAGACTGTATGCTTCTGTTGATACATCCTAGAATTGCATTTGCCTTTTTTGCTGCTGCATCACACTGTTGACTCATGTTAAGTCTGTGATCAATTAGTATACCCAAGTCTTTTTCACATGTGCTGTTACTTAGCCCTATTCCTCCCATTTTGTATATGCTTTTTTCATTTGTATTGCCCAGATGTAGTACTTTGCATTTTTCCCTGTTAAAATCCATTCTGTTAGTTGCTGCCCACTGCTCCAGTTTATGTATATCTTTTTGAATCCTCTCTCTCTCTTCTCTAGTATTAGCTACCCCTCCTAGCTTTGTGTCATCAGCAAATTTGATCAGTTTACCCTCAATTCCTTCATCTAAATCATTGATAAAGATGTTGAACAATACAGGGCCCAAAACAGAGCCTTGTGGTACCCCACTTGAGACATTCTTCCAACTGGATGTGCAGCCATTTACAACCACTCTTTGGGTCCGTGTTGTGAATGGGTTTGAGATGAGTTCTGAGCAGAGACTCCCTCTGGTGGTTACAAGCGGTGCTGGTCTGTTCAGTGAAGATTGTGAGGACTGGGAATCAGGTGTTACTGACTGGTCTTATATAAGGGAGTCACTTTCCCATCAGGGTTGCCGGTGATCAATTGTTCTGGTCTGAATCCTTTATTCCAGTTTCCCTTGTAGCCTGCTGTGTTGTGTCTGCATCTCCTGCTAACAGATAAGACATTTTCTTCTTTTGTGTTTGTGCTATATTTTTGCATTTTGTCCTGCACTTCTGTGGGGGCCTTCAGGGTCCCCTCCGGGGGCTTCTGCCCTCTCAGTTTTGTTCAGCCACTGATGTTTGTACTTTTGCTTTTTCCAGTTTTTTCAGTGGCTGCTGTTTTGATTTTGTTACACCAGAGAACTAATTTAGGTGGTAGAGGTCGTGTGATCTCAGGTATTTTTGAAATTAGTAGAGTTGGCGCTTTTCAGGGTTTTCTGGGATTGCAGTAAGTACCCTTCCTATCCTTTTCTATTTAGTTAGTTTGGGCCCCAGCGTTTGCTCATACTATTTTCTTTCTGTGTCAGTATTTCATCTTGTCTAACCGCCATTACATGTTTGGGGGCTTTCTAATATCTTTGGGGTTCTGCTCCGGGGCAGATAGCTTTCCTATATCTATCTTTAGGTGTAGTTAGTTTCTCAGGCTGTGACGAGGCGTCTAGGACCAACGTAGGAACGCTCCACGGCTGCCTCTAGTTGTGGTGGTTAGTCAGGGTACTGCAATCTCATAGTTTCCAACTGCTCTGGTGTATTTCCTTTTTTACCTGCACTCCTCAGCTACCGAAACATAACAGTCCGATCACTAAGCCAGTTATGAATCCACCTAACAGTTGCCTTGTCCATTCTATACTTAGTCATTTTTTCAATAAGGATTGTGTGAGATACTTTGTCAAATGCTTTGCTGAAGTCAAGATATACTATATCTACAGCATTTCCCTGATCCACCCAGTCAGTGATTCTGTCATAGAAGGAAATTAAGTTAGTCTGACATGACTTATTAGTTACAAACCCATGCTGACTCTGTTTAATCACTTCATTCTTATCCAGGTACTTGCATACATGTTCTTTAATAATTTGTTCAAAGATCTTTCCTGGTATAGAAGTCAGACTCACCGGCCTGTAGTTCCCTGGGTCCACCTTCTTCCCTTTTTGAAGATAGGAACAACATTTGCTCTTCTCCAGTCTTCTGGGACTTCTCCTGTTCTCCAAGAATTTTCAAAGATTATGGACAGTGGTTCAAGAATTTCTTCTGCTATCTCCTTCAGTACCCTGGGGTGTAATTCATCTGGACCTGGAGACTTGAATTCATTTATGTTAGCTAAGTGTTTCCTCACTGTCTTTCTGTTTATAGATATCCTGGATTCTTCTATTCCTTTAATAGGACAGTGAAGATCAGTTGATGTTACATTTCCTTTCTGAGAGAAAACAGATGCAAAATAGTAATTTAAAAGTTCAGCCTTCTCAACATCCTGACTTACCATTTCATCATTTTCATCCTGTAAAAATCCTATAGCATCTTTGACTTTTCTTTTACTTTTGACGTATCCCCAAAATCCTTTTTTGTTGCTTTTGACGTCACTTGCAAGCCTTAATTCATTGTCCGCTTTAGATAATCTGATTTGTGCCCTGCAGGTTCTGCAGACGGCATTATTTCTTCTTTAGATATGCCTCCCTCTTTCCATTTGATAAACATTTCTTTCTTCCTTTTTAGCATGTGTTTAAGTTCTATGTTCATCCATCCTGGTTTCCTTAAATGCTTCCCATTCTTCCCTCTTTTCGGAATTGTTAACGATTGTGCTTTGAGAATCTCATTTTTCAAGATTTTCCATCCTTCCTGGACATTTTTGTCCGTAAGGATATCCAGCCATTGGATCCCTCCAATTCTCTTTCTGAGTTCCTTAAAATCTGCCTTTCTGAAATCTAACCTTGACGTCTGAGTCTTCACAGGTCTTCCTCCTCTTGTTATCCAAAATTCTAAAATAGCATAGTCACTACCTCCTAGAGTCCCAGCCACTCTTACCTCCTCCACCATTTCCTCCCTGTTTATGAGGATTAGATCCAAGGTAGCAGATCCCCTTGTTTTCTCCATTACCTTTTGGAAGATAAAGTTGTCAGCAAGAGAGGATAAGAATTTCCTGGACCTGTTAGTTTTGCCTGAGAGAGATTCCCAACAAATGTCTGGATAGTTGAAATCTCCCATGACCACTATGTCATATTTTTTGGAGAACTTGGCCATTTGATGCATAAAGAGTTCATCCATATCTTCAGCTTGCACAGGCGGCCTGTAGTAAATGCCTACAATGGTGTCCTTTCCATTGTTCTGTCCTTGTATTCTTACCCAAACAGTTTCCACAGAACTCCCAGTCTCTGAAGCGTCAATCTCTGTGCAGATATACGCTTTTCTAACATACAATGCAACACCTCCTCCTCGTTTATCAAGTCTGTTTCTTGCAAATAAGTTGTATCCTTCTAGCCTTGTATTCCAATCATGTGTATCGTCCCACCAAGTCTCAGTGATTCCAATGACATCATATTTCTTCTCCTGCGTTAGTAGCTCCAGTTCTCCTTGTTTGTTGCCCATGCTTTGTGCATTCGCATAGAAACACTTTAGTTTGTGATTGGTTTCTCTTCCTTCAATATTTTTATTATGTAAATTTTTTTGTCTTTGTTCTTCCCCTTCACTTCTAATAGCAGAAATCTCAATAGTATTTGTCAAGTGTATGGCTTTTGCTGGCGTTTTGCTTCCCTTCCCACATTGTTCTAGTTTAAAGCTCTCCTGATGAGTGTAGCAAGGCGACTTCCAAATACATTTTATGTGTATGTACTGTATGTTCTGTGTTGTATGTATGTTCTGTATGCTATATGTATGCTCTGTATGTTGTGTTATATGTATGTTCTGTATATTATGTGTTATAAGTATGTTCTGTATGTTATGTGTTGTATGTTATATGTATGTTATGTGTTGTATGTTATATGTATGTTCTGTATGTTTTGTGTTATATGTATGTTCTGTATGTTGTGTTATATGTATGTTCTGTATGTTATGTGTTATATGTATGTTCTGTATGTTATGTGTTGTATGTTACATGTATGCTCTGTATGTTATGTGTTGTATGTTACATGTATGTACTGTATGTTGTGTTGTATGTTATATGTATGTTCTGTATGTTGTGTTGTATGTTATATGTATGTTCCGTATGTTATGTGTTGTATGTTATATGTATGTACTGTATGTTATGTGTTATATGTATGTTCTGTATGTTGTGTTGTATGTTATATATATTTTATGTGTTGTATGTTATATGTATGTTCTGTATGTTGTGTGTTATATGTATATTCTGTATGTTATGTGTTATATGTATGTTCTGTATGTTATGTGTTGTATGTTATATATATGTTATGTGTTGTGTGTTATATGTGTGTTCTGTATGTTATGTGTTGTATGTTATATGTATGTTCTGTATGTTATATGTTGTATGTTCTGTATGTTGTGTATGTAATGTGTGTTTTTTTTACATTCAACACATTAGCCGGATGATGGGACTACTACTGTCCTATCATTGGCTAATGTGTCACTCACTGACAGTGTAGCAGGCGTAGCCAGATGGGACTTGTACAGGCATAGCCGGATGGGACTTGTATTCCCATCGGACGATGCCTGCATACACACACACACACACAGCCTCGCACACACACACATAGCAAAGCCGGGTGGCACCGATCAGCCAATGGCGGGGGATTTGAATCCCGCGCCGCTCATTGGCTGAGCCGCCCACCGGCTCTGCCAATGAGCGGTGCCGCACCACTTTGGCGGGGGATTTGAATCCTGCGCCTCTCAAAGCCGCGCGGCACCGCTGCACATGTCATCTCGTTGCCCACAGTATACGCCCTTGCTTATTGGTGAAAAAAAGGCGCCTGCAAGCATTCGGGGAAATCCGACTTGGGCGCTCGGATCGATGACCACTCGGTCGACTTCACGCTATGGTCGGGTTTTGGCCAACGAAACCCGACTTTGGCTAAAATCGGCGACTTTTGAATCTGACCGACCTGTTTCGCTCAACTCTACAGATAACCTTTGCCTCATCAATAGGATTTTGGTCAAAAAAGTGCCACACTTCCTATTATGGTATAACTTTTCAGGGCTTGCACGCTGTGCTTATTTGACCATCTGGCCAAGCTGTCCTGCAACTCCGGCTTTAAAAGTGGTTTACCTACTCCCAGAAAAGGGAGCCTTCAAGGCCTTCTGGAGCCAGACGATGACACAGGCTCAACACCTCCTGCCTTAGGTGCTATTGTGCTTTTGGCACTACCAGCAGATGCAACACAACCACCATCAGTACCAGGTGGCCCCCCACATCCGCGGCCTCTTCCACCATACTTCCTCATGTTTGTGAAAATGTACCCAAAATACCAGCAGATATATGGTACTGTATCAGAAGCGTACAGCTGTGTACGGTGAAGCGGAAAATTCCAAATCTCTGTATATATTTCCGGAGTCACACACAGACGCTCTCAGGCTCAGTATGGATTAGACCAGAATATAAAAAGCAGAAAAAGGGTACTGTATCACAAGCGTACAGCTGTATACAGTCTAGGGATAATTGTAAATCTCCGTATATATTTCCGGAGTAACACACAGACGCTCACAGGCTCAGTATGGATTAGACCAGAATATAAAGAGAAGAAAAAGGGTAATATATCAGAAGATACCAGGCGTATACAGTGTAGGGGTAATTGTAAATCTCCGTATATATTTCCGGAGTAACACACAGACGCTCATAGGCTTAGTATGGATTAGACCAGAATATAAAAAGCAGAAAATGGGTAATGTATCAGAAGATACCAGGCGTATACAGTCTAAGGATAATTGTAAATCTCCTTATATATTTCCAGAGTCAGACACAGACTCTCACAGGCTCAGTATGGATTAGACCAGAATATAAAAAGCAGAAAAAGGGTAATGTATCAGAAGCGTACAGCTGTATACAGTCGAGGGATATTTGTAAATCTCCGTATATATTTCCGGAGTAACACAGACGCTCACAGGCTCAGTATGGATTAGACCAGAATATAAAAAGCAGAAAAAGGGTAATGTATCAGAAGATACTAGGCATATACAATGTAGGGGTAATTGTAAATCTCCGTATATATTTCAGGAGTCAGACACAGACTCTCACAGGCTCAGTATGGATTAGACCAGAATGTAAAAAGCAGAAAAAGGGTAATGTATCAGAAGCGTACAGCTGTATACAGTCGAGGGATATTTGTAAATCTCCATATATATTTCCAGAGTCAGACACAGACTCTCACAGGCTCAGTATGGATTACACCAGAATATAAAAAGCAGAAAAAGGGTAATGTATCAGAAGATACCAGGTGTATATAGTGTTGGGGTAATTTTAAATCTCCGTATATATTTTGGGAGTAGCACACAGACGCTCACTCAGTATGGATTAGACCAGAATATAAAAAGCAGAAAAAGGGTAATGTATCAGAAGATACCAGGCGTACTGTTGTGAATACTCTGGAGGCGACTTCGGAGCTGGGGCACCCTCCGGTGGTTGCTGAGGGTAATAAACTAATTGCTTAATGGCCTTCAGCTGGGTCTGAATGGGCTGGTATAAGTGACCTGAACTCCCTTCAGCCTTGCCGGTAATCAATTGTTCTTCCAGGTTTTGCTTGGAGCTCAGCTTGCATTCCTGCTTTGATTCAGATAAGTGATTTGCTGTTTTTTTCCCCTGGTTGGATTTTCCTTGCTGGTTCGCTGCCTTGTAGTGGACTTCAGCCTGGTCCCCTTTTGGGGCCTGGCGCTGCAATTGTGCTCAGTTTGTGTTTGCACTTATGCTCTGTTCCTATGTCACTTTGTATTTGCTGAATTGCTGTGTATTACACCAGAGATCTGATTTAGGTGGTAGAGATCATGTGATCTCAGGTTTTTTGCTAATCAGAAGTGTTGGTATTTTTGTCAGGGTTTTTTGGGTTGCAGTCAGAATACTTTCCTATACTTTTCTATCTAGACAGATTGGGCCCCAGCGTTTGCTCATTCTATTTTCTGTCTGTGTTCGTATTTTCTTCTTGTCTAACCGCCATTACATGTTTGGGGGCTTCCTATTTCTTTGGGGATTCTGCTACGGGGCAGATAGCTTTCATCTTTCTGCCTTTAGGTGTAGCTATCTCTCCTGCTGTGACGAGGCGTCTAGGATCACCGTAGGTACGCTTCACGGCTACTTCTAGTGTTGCGGTTAATTTAGGGTTCTGCAATCCAATAGTTTCCAGCCTCTCTGGTGTATTGCTTCTTTGGCTAATCTTGCAATTTCTCCTCAGTTACCGAAACATAACAGTATTACCGGCAAAACTGAAAATTATATGGTACTCAACAGAAGGGAAAAATAGTAAAAGGAAAAAGAAAAAAGAGAATTATCAGAAGTTTTTTTTTCTGTTTGTTGTATTTTTTCCCTCTTTTTCTCTGGGTGCTGAGGAGGATTTTTTTTTTCCTCAATGGAGTTTGCACAGTTGTCTGGCCGTGTGGAGCAGCTTGCCACTGAGGTTCAGAGTATTGCTACCTATCTTGCTGGGTTGCCGGTTGTGGAACCTAGGATCCCCATACCAGATTTATTTTTGGGGGATCGGTCTAAATTTCTGAATTTCAAAAATAACTGTAAGTTGTTTTTTGTCTTAAAGCCTAAGTCCTCAGGGAACGCAGCACAGCAGGTTCAAATTGTCATCTCTCTGCTGCGCGGCGACCCTCAGGATTGGGCTTTTTCCCTGATACCTGGGGATCCTGTTTTGAATGATGTTGATGTATTTTTTCAGGCTCTGGGGTTATTGTACGATGACCCTAATGTCACTGATCAAGCTGAAAAGACATTGTTGGCATTAAATCAGGGTCGTGAAGACGCTGAGCTGTGCTGTCAGAAATTTCGAAAGTGGGCAGTACTGACCAAATGGAATGATGATGCTTTGGTAGCCCTTTTTTGTAAGGGTCTGTCAGAAAATGTAAAGGACGTTATGGTGGGATTCCCTGTTGCCTCTGGTCTCAATGATTCTATGTCTTTAGCTATTCAAATTGACAGACGTTTGCGTGAGCGCAGAGGTATGCGTGAGATAGTGTTGCCTTGAGAGTCAGCTCCTGAGCCCATGCAGTGTGATGGAGTGACTTCTGGGGCTCAGCGGTGTCCTTAAATGGTGTGGAGGAGCCAATCACCATCCAAGAACCGCCCATAATACAAATAGACATATATACAGAATATACAACGATAATCAATTTAAAACAGTGATCAAAGCTCAGAATAGTGACATCATAGAAAAATACAGCAATGTTATAATTGTTGCATATAATATGCCATAGATTACTCCATATAAACAATATCATCATTTAGTCTGCCAATCGATGATCTGTTACTGCACACTCCCATTCTGGTGCTGCACCAATCATGTACTCACTAGCAGCAGCGTCCTCCATATCCAATCAGTGTCAGTTCAGCAGCGCTTAGTCAGAGCACTTGTCCAATAGCCCACAGGATAACAAATCGGGAGGCACACCTAACTCACTCCCCACTGTGTGGTAAACAAAGGCACATGTTCAGAAGTAATCATAGCAAACGCCCAGTGGATCATGTGAACACCAGCATCATCAGACACCCAGTCACATGACCGCAAGCATCATCCGAGGTCTAATCACATGATAGTCCCATCATAAGCCTCTATTCCAGGCTGAAAACACTAAAATAGCGCGCGATCACCGGCATCATCCGACATCTGAAAAAAGAACACGCATGCACAATAAACTCTATCATTATTTATACTAATATGTCATCAGAAAACCTGCAGGTCACATGACCGTCAGTATTAAATGAACTCGGCACTCAACTTTAGTATAGTGAGAATAAAGATTTTTATTCACAGTAGTAACACGAAACGTTTCGGTCCTATATCATGGACCTTCATCAGTCACTACATTTATAAAAACAGAAGAAAAAAAATTATATTAACAAAATAAAGTATGTACAATCAAAATTTTGGTCAATAGTAAAGGTAGAGAGTAGTTGTATACAATGCTTCAGGAGATTTAGGGAGCAATCATAGGTCAGAGTTGTATCAGAGGTATCACAAAGGCAGAAAGAATATATATGGTGAGGACATACCAGATACTACTGGGAAGGGGGTTGATCCACATAGGGAAGAAAGAAAGGGCTGGATATAGCTGTAGGTGAAAATAAGATAAACGTAAGTGCCGATATACTTTTATGTATAAGTAGATTTTGTGCCTATGCCTGTAGATGTGACATACCCTGTGTTGGTGGGGTGAGATGAGGAAGAGGACAATGCCTCTATTGCACTAGTAACCTGTAGAAACAGCGCAAAACATAGATACCATAAATATCACAACTATCAATGTGATGGTGAAGCGGTGGAGCCGCTATACTTGTCTGTGACTGACCTGTTGTGAAGGAGTCCGGTAGTGAGGATAGGTCTCTGCATTGGACGCGGTGTCCACCGCTAGTCTGAGTGCAGAGAAAGCTAGAAAGCAGCATGTATATGAGAGGAAGAGGCGGGACTATAGTGTCAGTCAAACAGAGCATTAGACAGGAAGTGAGGTGGCAGGAAGTTAATGGACATGTGTTCCAAGTGAATACTAGGTAACCAGAGGCCGTCCTACAGGTGGAGGAGTAAAGGAGCGGCGTGCTGATGGAGATGTGCCCAACAGGATGACGTGGCAGCATTATAGTATTTAATACAAGCGGCTCTAAAGTGAATGAAAGAGAGGCATGTTAGTACAAGCATAAAGGAGTTTACAGCAATAAACATTGCGATCTTATACATTAGCTTAAAGCGATATACATAACAGGCTTGCAGCATCAGTATGCGTCAAAAGGGGCATAACAGTAATATGAGTACTGATTTAGTACATTATCATAAGACAGTATGGAAGACAAATCTGCAGGCAACAAGGAATAATTAATAACCACCTAACAGAGATCAAAGCAGCATGTGGTAAATGACAGGTGATGTGTAAACATCTGTATGCATCATTTATAAAGTAAAAGGGTTGTCACAGCAAAATTCATATTGGTATAGTGCGTTATCAGAAGACAGTATGGGAAAATGGGAGCACGGATTATTAAATAAATAAACACCTGGCTGAGATCAACGCATCATGTGGTTTATGGCAAGTGATGTATAAAAAAGGGGGGGTGGGGGAATTATAGCCTCAGTGGTCATATGCAGAATTACATGAAGGAGAGTAAATCGTATTCACGATTAAGACCCTTAGGTGATAGAGTGTCTAGGGTGTGTATCCAATACGCCTCTCTCCTTTTCAATTGACGTATGCGGTCACCTCCTCGTCGTGAATGTGGTATTTGTTCCAAAACTTGGTATTTTAATTGGGCTATGGTATGTCCCATTGTGATGAAGTGGTGTGGGATGGGGAGTAAGGTATTCTTACATCTTATGGTTGATTTGTGTTTTGAAATGCGTTGTTTTACAGGTTGACTAGTTTCCCCAACATATAATAACCCACAAGGACACTTAATCACGTATATCACGAAGGCGGTGTCGCAAGTAAAGAAACCACGGACTCTAAATGTTTTTCCCGTATATGGGTGATGGATGGTTTCTCCTCTGAGTACGTTATTACATTGAGTGCATCCCAGACATGGGAAAGTGCCCGTTCTTGGTTTTTTCAGGAATTGTTGTGTAGTTCCTGATTTTTTAGGGCCTAAGTCAGCTCTGATCAATGCATCCCTTAGGTTGGGTGCACGGCGGAAGCATGGGAGAAAAGGTCTAGAGAATTCTTTAATGTCCGGGTGCGCAGTCTGGAGGAGCGGCCAATGTTGGCGAATGGATTTGTGCAATATATACGCATAGGGGTGGTAATGGTGTACGAAAGCAATTCTGCCCCCCATATCTTGTTTATTGCGAGTGACCGTAGTTCTGGAACGATCCAGGACCCCTTGTGGATAGCCCCTCTCTCTAAATTTTGAATTCATTTCTGAGAGGCGGGTTTCCTGAGTGGTATGATCGGAGACGATCTTTTTGACCCGATAGAATTGGGATGTCGGAATGGATTTCTTCATGGCGACTGGATGGAAGCTATTAAAATGAAGTAAGCTGTTACGATCTGTCGGTTTGACATATAGATCAGTGGATAAACAGCCACTGGAATCCTTTATAATCACAGTGTCTAGGAAATTGATCCTGGAGTGGTCGTGTGAGATGGTAAAGCTGAGTCCGGGCCAAGAGCAATTCAGAAATTGATGAAAGAGTGCTAAGGACTCGAACGTACCCCCCATATGCAGAAGACATTGTCTATGTAACGTTTCCAGACAATGGCGTTGTTCTTGAATAGAGGGTTTTGTGTAGATCAATGTCTCCTCAAAATGGGCCATGTAGCAATTTGCATATGGGGGTGCTACGTTCGAGCCCATTGCGGTCCCGCGTATCTGCAGGTAGAAATCATCCTGGAACATAAAGTAGTTGTGTTTAAGTACGATGGTTAACAGATCCAGACAGAGAGCGATCTCTGCTGGATTAAAGTCCGATTTTTCAAGTAAGCGTTGGACAGACCGTATACCGTTCTCATGAGGTATGGAAGTGTAGAGGTCTTTTACGTCAAATGTGACTAATAGGGAATTAGCTGGAACTTGATTGATGGAACGGATCATGTCCAGAAACGCTCCAGTGTCCAAAATGAATGATTTGCTAGTTTTGATTAGAGGAGTGAAGATTTTTTCTAGATAAATTGCCAATGGTGAGAAAATGGAGTCCGAGGCGGCCACGATTGGCCTGCCAGGGGGCTGCTGGAGGTTCTTATGGATTTTGGGGAGTATGTAGAATACAGGGATGATCGGATTATGAGAGATTAGAAACTCATGAGTTTTACTGTCCAGGATGCCTGCATCACAATGTTGTCTTAGTGTGTCGCTAATGCGGGTCCGTATATCATTGGTGGGATCACGCGGTAATTTCTGATAAATAGTGATGTTGTCGAGTTGCCGGAGTGCCTCAGAGATGTAATATGAGCGGTCCATCACGACAATTGCACCCCCTTTATCCGCAGGTTTTATGATGATATTTTTATCATCTTGTAAGGATTTAAGGGCATGATGATCAGTAGCCGTGAGGTTATGTGGGTAGTGTAATTTGCCTTTTTCCATGTCAGATTTAAGACCATGGAAAGAGGAATAAATGAAATCAATAAAGGTCTCAAGAGCATTCGATCCGGGGGGAGGTCTGAAGAGGCTCTTTGTTCTCAGGCCCAGATTAGTGGCTGAGAGTCGTCCCGGTTCTCCCGGAGACTGTATAGGTCTAGGTGCGGGAGGTTGAGAAAAATACACCCGTAGTCGTAGGGAACGAAAAAACCTTTGAAGGTCCATTTCAAGTTCAAATGTCCTATATTTGTAAGAGGGGCAGAAGGAAAGTCCTTTTTGGAGGACATAATATTCTGCGATACTCAAAGTCCTGGATGAGATGTTAATGACGAGTGGGCACATACCTGGGAACGAGTTGTCCGTATTTGATTCAGATTGTCCCTTCGGTCTGTGCCCCCGTCTGGTCCTCTTCGTCTTGTTTGGCGTCTGCGTGGGCCTAAAAAAAGGAATAGGAGCAGAAGAAAGGCCACCTCTGTCCTGTTCTGAGCCGGAGGTAGAGGCATCGGTTGAAGATCTTTGACCTGGACGATAGGAAGGTCGCCATGAAGAGGGTCTCTCTCGCCACTTGTAGACACGATCTAGGTTATAGTCCTCTAGATCTCGGGCAAATTTCTGGCGCTTGCGATCCTCTATGTCCTTTCTGTGTTGAATTATGTTGTTATTTATCTGTGATTTTAAGGAGGAGATTTCCTCTGGTGTCCCCGTGGAAGACAGTTGTGCCTCGATGGAGCCAACTTGCTCGGTGCTGGTAGCTATGCCTTTTGCAAGTTCTCTACGGTTAAAAGCATGAGGTCGAAAGAGCACTTGTTAAGTATTTGTTCATATTTTTGACAATATTCAGTGGAGTCAGAGAAGAGGGTGGGACGAAGGGGTACTCGTAGGCCCCGTGGAATTCTCTGAACTCTAATATATTCAGTGAGAGTGGCACAGTGCAATTCTAGGTTTGTGCGGTGGCGTAATTCTCTCTCTAAATCGCGTCCACGGGTCTCCCGAGGGGGAGCCTTGAGGAAATCACTTGAAAGGGTGGTCTGAGCTAGGATTCTCGATGTCTCATCAGCATTATACGAAAAAGTGAAAGAGGATAGTGACATGACCAAAGATGGCGTGCTACACGTATGGGTATATCATATGAAAAAATAACCGTGTGCACAACCAAGAAGGTGCCAGAGTAGGTTCCCAAACCGTATCTAATAGAAAATGAACTCGGCACTCAACTTTAGTATAGTGAGAATAAAGATTTTTATTCACAGTAGTAACACGAAACGTTTCGGTCCTATATCATGGACCTTCATCAGTCACTACATTTATAAAAACAGAAGAAAAAAATTATATTAACAAAATAAAGTATGTACAATCAAAATTTTGGTCAATAGTAAAGGTAGAGAGTAGTTGTATACAATGCTTCAGGAGATTTAGGGAGCAATCATAGGTCAGAGTTGTATCAGAGGTATCACAAAGGCAGAAAGAATATATATGGTGAGGACATACCAGATACTACTGGGAAGGGGTTGATCCACATAGGAAGAAAGAAAGGGCTGGATATAGCTGTAGGTGAAAATAAGATAAACGTAAGTGCCGATATACTTTTATGTATAAGTAGATTTTGTGCCTATGCCTGTAGATGTGACATACCCTGTGTTGGTGGGGTGAGATGAGGAAGAGGACAATGCCTCTATTGCACTAGTAACCTGTAGAAACAGCGCAAAACATAGATACCATAAATATCACAACTATCAATGTGATGGTGAAGCGGTGGAGCCGCTATACTTGTCTGTGACTGACCTGTTGTGAAGGAGTCCGGTAGTGAGGATAGGTCTCAGCATTGGACGCGGTGTCCACCGCTAGTCTGAGTGCAGAGAAAGCTAGAAAGCAGCATGTATATGAGAGGAAGAGGCGGGACTATAGTGTCAGTCTAACAGAGCATCAGACAGGAAGTGAGCTGGCAGGAAGTTAATGGACATGTGTTCCAAGTGAATACTAGGTAACCAGAGGCCGTCCTACAGGTGGGAGGAGTAAAGGAGCAGCGTGCTGATGGAGATGTGCCCAACAGGATGACGTGGCAGCATTATAGTATTTAATACAAGCGGCTCTAAAGTGAATGAAAGTGAGGCATGTTAGTACAAGCATAAAGGAGTTTACAGCAATAAATATTGCGATCTTATACATTAGCTTAAAGCGATATACATAACAGGCTTGCAGCATCAGTATGCGTCAAAAGGGGCATAACAGTAATATGAGTACTGATTTAGTACATTATCATAAGACAGTATGGAAGACAAATCTGCAGGCAACAAGGAATAATAAATAACCACCTAACAGAGATCAAAGCAGCATGTGGTAAATGACAGGTGATGTGTAAACATCTGTATGCATCATTTATAAAGTAAAAGGTGTGTCACAGCAAAATTCATATTGGTATAGTGCGTTATCAGAAGACAGTATGGGAAAATGGGAGCACGGATTATTAAATAAATAAACACCTGGCTGAGATCAACATATCATGTGGTTTATGGCAAGTGATGTATAAAAAAGGGGGGGTGGGGGAATTATAGCCTCAGTGGTCATATGCAGAATTACATGAAGGAGAGTAAATCGTATTCACGATTAAGACCCTTAGGTGATAGAGTGTCTAGGGTGTGTATCCAATACGCCTCTCTCCTTTTCAATTGACGTATGCGGTCGCCTCCTCGTCGTGAATGTGGTATTTGTTCCAAAACTTGGTATTTTAATTGGGCTATGGTATGTCCCATTGTGATGAAGTGGTGTGGGATGGGGAGTAAGGTATTCTTACATCTTATGGTTGATTTGTGTTTTTGAATGCGTTGTTTTACAGGTTGACTAGTTTCCCCAACATATAATAACCCACAAGGACACTTAATCACGTATATCACGAAGGCCGTGTCGCAAGTAAAGAAACCACGGACTCTAAATGTTTTTCCCGTATATGGGTGATGGATGGTTTCTCCTCTGAGTACGTTATTACATTGAGTGCATCCCAGACATGGGAAAGTGCCCGTTCTTGGTTTTTTCAGGAATTGTTGTGTAGTTCCTGATTTTCTAGGGCCTAAGTCAGCTCTGATCAATGCATCCCTTAGGTTGGGTGCACGGCGGAAGCATGGGAGAAAAGGTCTAGAGAATTCTTTAATGTCCGGGTGCGCAGTCTGGAGGAGCGGCCAATGTTGGCGAATGGATTTGTGCAATATATACGCATAGGGGTGGTAATGGTGTACGAAAGCAATTCTGCCCCCCATATCTTGTTTATTGCGAGTGACCGTAGTTCTGGAACGATCCAGGACCCCTTGTGGATAGCCCCTCTCTCTAAATTTTGAATTCATTTCTGAGAGGCGGGTTTCCTGAGTGGTATGATCGGAGACGATCTTTTTGACCCGATAGAATTGGGATGTCGGAATGGATTTCTTCATGGCGACTGGATGGAAGCTATTAAAATGAAGTAAACTGTTACGATCTGTCGGTTTGACATATAGATCAGTGGATAAACAGCCACTGGAATCCTTTATAATCACAGTGTCTAGGAAATTGATCCTGGAGTGGTCGTGTGAGATGGTAAAGCTGAGTCGGCGCCAAGAGCAATTCAGAAATTGATGAAAGAGTGCTAAGGACTCAAACGTACCCCCCCATATGCAGAAGACATTGTCTATGTAACGTTTCCAGACAATGGCGTTGTTCTTGAATAGAGGGTTTGTGTAGATCAATGTCTCCTCAAAATGGGCCATGTAGCAATTTGCATATGGGGGTGCTACGTTCGAGCCCATTGCGGTCCCGCGTATCTGCAGGTAGAAATCATCCTGGAACATAAAGTAGTTGTGTTTAAGTACGATGGTTAACAGATCCAGCAGAGAGCGATCTCTGGGTGGATTAAAGTCCGATTTTTCAAGTAAGCGTTGGACAGACCGTATACCGTTCTATGAGGTATGGAAGTGTAGAGGTCTTTTACGTCAAATGTGACTAATAGGGAATTAGCTGGAACTTGATTGATGGAACGGATCATGTCCAGAAACGCTCCAGTGTCCAAAATGAATGATTTGCTAGTTTTGATTAGAGGAGTGAAGATTTTTTCTAGATAAATTGCCAATGGTGAGAAAATGGAGTCCGAGGCGGCCACGATTGGCCTGCCAGGGGCTGCTGGAGGTTCTTATGGATTTTGGGGAGTATGTAGAATACAGGGATGATCGGATTATGAGAGATTAGAAACTCATGAGTTTTACTGTCCAGGATGCCTGCATCACAATGTTGTCTTAGTGTGTCGCTAATGCGGGTCCGTATATCATTGGGTGGGATCACGCGGTAATTTCTGATAAATAGTGATGTTGTCGAGTTGCCGGAGTGCCTCAGAGATGTAATATGAGCGGTCCATCACGACAATTGCACCCCCTTTATCCGCAGGTTTTATGATGATATTTTTATCATCTTGTAAGGATTTAAGGGCATGATGATCAGTAAGCCGTGAGGTTATGTGGGTAGTGTAATTTGCCTTTTTCCATGTCAGATTTAAGACCATGGAAAGAGGAATAAATGAAATCAATAAAGGTCTCAAGAGCATTCGATCCGGGGGGAGGTCTGAAGAGGCTCTTTGTTCTCAGGCCCAGATTAGTGGCTGAGAGTCGTCCCGGTTCTCCCGGAGACTGTATAGGTCTAGGTGCGGGAGGTTGAGAAAAATACACCCGTAGTCGTAGGGAACGAAAAAACCTTTGAAGGTCCATTTCAAGTTCAAATGTCCTATATTTGTAAGAGGGCAGAAGGAAAGTCCTTTTTGGAGGACATAATATTCTGCGATACTCAAAGTCCTGGATGAGATGTTAATGACGAGTGGGCACATACCTGGGAACGAGTTGTCCGTATTTGATTCAGATTGTCCCTTCGGTCTGTGCCCCCGTCTGGTCCTCTTCGTCTTGTTTGGCGTCTGCGTGGGCCTAAAAAAGGAATAGGAGCAGAAGAAAGGCCACCTCTGTCCTGTTCTGAGCCGGAGGTAGAGGCATCGGTTGAAGATCTTTGACCTGGACGATAGGAAGGTCGCCATGAAGAGGGTCTCTCTCGCCACTTGTAGACACACGATCTAGGTTATAGTCCTCTAGATCTCGGGCAAATTTCTGGCGCTTGCGATCCTCTATGTCCTTTCTGTGTTGAATTATGTTGTTATTTATCTGTGATTTTAAGGAGGAGATTTCCTCTGGTGTCCCCGTGGAAGACAGTTGTGCCTCGATGGAGCCAACTTGCTCGGTGCTGGTAGCTATGGCCTTTTGCAAGTTCTCTACGGTTAAAAGCATGAGGTCGAAAGAGCACTTGTTAAGTATTTGTTCATATTTTTGACAATATTCAGTGGAGTCAGAGAAGAGGGTGGGACGAAGGGGTACTCGTAGGCCCCGTGGAATTCTCTGAACTCTAATATATTCAGTGAGAGTGGCACAGTGCAATTCTAGGTTTGTGCGTGGCGTAATTCTCTCTCTAAATCGCGTCCACGGGTCTCCCGAGGGGGAGCCTTGAGGAAATCACTTGAAAGGGTGGTCTGAGCTAGGATTCTCGATGTCTCATCAGCATTATACGAAAAAGTGAAAGAGGATAGTGACATGACCAAAGATGGCGTGCTACACGTATGGGTATATCATATGAAAAAATAACCGTGTGCACAACCAAGAAGGTGCCAGAGTAGGTTCCCAAACCGTATCTAATAGAAAATGAACTCGGCACTCAACTTTAGTATAGTGAGAATAAAGATTTTTATTCACAGTAGTAACACGAAACGTTTCGGTCCTATATCATGGACCTTCATCAGTCACTACATTTATAAAAACAGAAGAAAAAAATTATATTAACAAAATAAAGTATGTACAATCAAAATTTTGGTCAATAGTAAAGGTAGAGAGTAGTTGTATACAATGCTTCAGGAGATTTAGGAGCAATCATAGGTCAGAGTTGTATCAGAGGTATCACAAAGGCAGAAAGAATATATATGGTGAGGACATACCAGATACTACTGGGAAGGGGTTGATCCACATAGGGAAGAAAGAAAGGGCTGGATATAGCTGTAGGTGAAAATAAGATAAACGTAAGTGCCGATATACTTTTATGTATAAGTAGATTTTGTGCCTATGCCTGTAGATGTGACGTACCCTGTATTGGTGGGGTGAGATGAGGAAGAGGACAATGCCTCTATTGCACTAGTAACCTGTAGAAACAGCGCAAAACATAGATACCATAAATATCACAACTATCAATGTGATGGTGAAGCGGTGGAGCCGCTATACTTGTCTGTGACTGACCTGTTGTGAAGGAGTCCGGTAGTGAGGATAGGTCTCAGCATTGGACGCGGTGTCCACCGCTAGTCTGAGTGCAGAGAAAGCTAGAAAGCAGCATGTATATGAGAGGAAGAGGCGGGACTATAGTGTCAGTCTAACAGAGCATCAGACAGGAAGTGAGCTGGCAGGAAGTTAATGGACATGTGTTCCAAGTGAATACTAGGTAACCAGAGGCCGTCCTACAGGTGGGAGGAGTAAAGGAGCGGCGTGCTGATGGAGATGTGCCCAACAGGATGACGTGGCAGCATTATAGTATTTAATACAAGCGGCTCTAAAGTGAATGAAAGTGAGGCATGTTAGTACAAGCATAAAGGAGTTTACAGCAATAAATATTGCGATCTTATACATTAGCTTAAAGCGATATACATAACAGGCTTGCAGCATCAGTATGCGTCAAAAGGGGCATAACAGTAATATGAGTACTGATTTAGTACATTATCATAAGACAGTATGGAAGACAAATCTGCAGGCAACAAGGAATAATAAATAACCACCTAACAGAGATCAAAGCAGCATGTGGTAAATGACAAGTGATGTGTAAACATCTGTATGCATCATTTATAAAGTAAAAGGGTGTCACAGCAAAATTCATATTGGTATAGTGCGTTATCAGAAGACAGTATGGGAAAATGGGAGCACGGATTATTAAATAAATAAACACCTGGCTGAGATCAACATATCATGTGGTTTATGGCAAGTGATGTATAAAAAAGGGGGGGTGGGGGAATTATAGCCTCAGTGGTCATATGCAGAATTACATGAAGGAGAGTAAATCGTATTCACGATTAAGACCCTTAGGTGATAGAGTGTCTAGGGTGTGTATCCAATACGCCTCTCTCCTTTTCAATTGACGTATGCGGTCGCCTCCTCGTCGTGAATGTGGTATTTGTTCCAAAACTTGGTATTTTAATTGGGCTATGGTATGTCCCATTGTGATGAAGTGGTGTGGGATGGGAGTAAGGTATTCTTACATCTTATGGTTGATTTGTGTTTTGAAATGCGTTGTTTTAACAGGTTGACTAGTTTCCCCAACATATAATAACCCACAAGGACACTTAATCACGTATATCACGAAGGCCGTGTCGCAAGTAAAGAAACCACGGACTCTAAATGTTTTTCCCGTATATGGGTGATGGATGGTTTCTCCTCTGAGTACGTTATTACATTGAGTGCATCCCAGACATGGGAAAGTGCCCGTTCTTGGTTTTTTTCAGGAATTGTTGTGTAGTTCCTGATTTTCTAGGGCCTAAGTCAGCTCTGATCAATGCATCCCTTAGGTTGGGTGCACGGCGGAAGCATGGGAGAAAAGGTCTAGAGAATTCTTTAATGTCCGGGTGCGCAGTCTGGAGGAGCGGCCAATGTTGGCGAATGGATTTGTGCAATATATACGCATAGGGGTGGTAATGGTGTACGAAAGCAATTCTGCCCCCCATATCTTGTTTATTGCGAGTGACCGTAGTTCTGGAACGATCCAGGACCCCTTGTGGATAGCCCCTCTCTCTAAATTTTGAATTTATTTCTGAGAGGCGGGTTTCCTGAGTGGTATGATCGGAGACGATCTTTTTGACCCGATAGAATTGGGATGTCGGAATGGATTTCTTCATGGCGACTGGATGGAAGCTATTAAAATGAAGTAAGCTGTTACGATCTGTCGGTTTGACATATAGATCAGTGGATAAACAGCCACTGGAATCCTTTATAATCACAGTGTCTAGGAAATTGATCCTGGAGTGGTCGTGTGAGATGGTAAACCCCCTATGCGTATATATTGCACAAATATGATATTTCCCGAGCTGAAGTTCACAATGACACACTCCTTTGACCAGATTCAATTTTTGGATACTTTAGTGTACAAGCACAGTGGATTGTTATGCACTGATTTGTTTATAAAGGACACAGACAGGAATAGTCTCCTTGTTTTTGATAGTAATCATCCAAGGAAAATGATAGAGTCTCTGCCTTGGAGTCAGATGCTGAGAGTACGTAGGATAGTAAAGGACGAGACTGTATTGGACAGGAGGCTTGATCAGATGTGTGAGAAGTTCATCAGAAGGGGGTATCCTGAGAAGGATCTTAGAAAATTCAAGGAGAAAGCCTTGAAGACAACATTGGAAGATGTGAGAAACAAACGTATTAAGATTTCCCTAAAAGAGTCCCTTTTGTTTCTACCTATTGCCCTGTTAGTGGTAAAATAGGGAATATCTTGAATAAGCATTGGGGTCTATTACATAGAGGTTTACCGGATGTAGTTGAATTTGCGCACAAGCCACTGCTTTCTTATAGGCGAGGGCGTAATTTGAAAGATAAGTTGGTCAAATCTGACATTGGATCCTCCAAAATATCCAGACAGTTAACTTTGGGCCCTCCAAAAAATGGAAATTTTCCATGTTTGAATTGTGCATGCTGTGGCAATATGATCAAGGGTGACAGTTTTGGCCACTCACGCACGGGTCAACGCTTTCGGATCCAGGAACGGTACTCTTGTACATCTAGCTTTGTAATCTATATGCTCGTGTGTCCGTGTGGACTCATGTATATAGGCGAGACAACGATGGAAGTTAAGGCTAGGATAAGTAAACACAAAAGTACTATCAGGACGAAGATGATGGAACTGCCGGTATCTAAGCACTTTGTAGAATGTGGACACTTGGTCAGTCAGCTGAGATTTAGAGTTATTGACGGGGTTCCACCTCTTAGGAGAGGTGGCGACAGGATTAAGTTGCTTAAACAGAAAGAACTCCGGTGGATCTCCGTTTTGGAGACATTGCAACCAAAGGGGTTGAATATCGAATATAATTTGCATATTTGTGCTAGGTAATTTTTGCATCTATATTCTGTGTTTGTTTTTAGATATATATTTTACTTATGTTTGTTGTTTTCGTAGGATTATTATCTGGAGTGATCGGATGTGGTGACTTAATAGTTCCTGATGACATCATTTATTTTGTAGATATATATATACTTCTTTAGGTGTCTGCTATATTGTTAATCTTCCATTCTTTATAGATCCGCATGTGCGGTCTCTTGTTTACATTATGCCAATACTGACGGTCATGTGACCTGCAGGTTTTCTGATGACATATTAGTATAAATAATGATAGAGTTTATTGTGCATGCGTGTTCTTTTTTCAGATGTCGGATGATGCCGGTGATCGCGCGCTATTTTAGTGTTTTCAGCCTGGAATAGAGGCTTATGATGGGACTATCATGTGATTAGACCTCGGATGATGCTTGCGGTCATGTGACTGGGTGTCTGATGACGCTGGTGTTCACATGATCCACTGGGCGTTTGCTATGATGACTTCTGAACATGTGCCTTTGTTTATCACACAGTGGGGAGTGAGTTAGGTGTGCCTCCCGATTTGTTATCCTGTGGGCTATTGGATAAGTGCTCTGACTAAGCGCCGCTGAACTGACACTGATTGGATATGGAGGACGCTGCTGCTAGTGAGTACATGATTGGTGCAGCACCAGAATGGGAGTGTGCAGTAATAGATCATCAATTGGCAGACTAAATGATGATATTGTTTATATGGAGTAATCTATGGCATATTATATGCAACAATTATAACATTGCTGTATTTTTCTATGATGTCACTATTCTGAGCTTTGATCACTGTTTTAAATTGATTATCGTTGTATATTCTGTATATATGTCTATTTGTATTATGGGCGGTTCTTGGATGGTGATTGGCTCCTCCACACCATTTAAGGACACCATTTTGCCTGTTTTTGTATACTTGATAAAGGCCTGAAAATGGCCGAAACGTCGTATTTTATGGTGGCTGAATAAAGACTTGTTATACTTCACCTGGATTGGATGCTGTTCCTATTTTTTTCGCTGGACTGTTGTTCATTTGGATCCTTGAACGCCTGAACGTGCATCCGTGCTAACTCCCGAGTGCTGTCAGCTGCTTGAATACTTGTGGATTGTGGATCCTGGCAGACGTGCACCGGTCATGGAGACTTTGATGCTTGAACCAGAGGTGGGTGAACTGGACAATGCCGCTATATTTTCATACACAGATGAAGATGCTAAAAGAATCCTAGCCAGAACACAGATAGATATGTCTTTTTTGAATAAACCTACCATAGAGAATGTTGAATAAGAGATATGAAAATGAGAGGAGAAAATATATCTCACACGAGTTGCATGCCATGACTCTGTGCGAGTATCACAGGGTTCACAGGATACCTCGTGGACTAAGGCCACATCTGCGGCCTACACTACTGGCAGACAATATGCAATTTTGTAATAAATTTGAATCGATCACTAATAAGTATTCATTTGATCTAATGCTCTTGAACATCGAGTTTCTCCACACAGAAATGGTATCGGTGAAAAATAAAATCGATGATTTGGAGAAACAATTGACTATGCAGTTGACAGCACAAGAATGGGACACGTTCAAGAAACACTTGGATGAGAAACTACTGAAATTTTGTGGTGACATTGAGAAAACGAAAAAAACGAAATGGTTTCGTGATGCTGAAGATTACAGGACTGGACATGTTTTTTCTTGGCAGGGTGGAGCACGCAGAACTATCTATAGGAAAACCAGATTCCTTTGCACAACCCCGCAGAAGAAGGAGACAGCAAACAAGGGAACAGAAGAGATTCGGTTTTACCACGGCAGAGTCTGATTCCACTGACGATTCCAATTTGTGTGTACCTTCTTCTTCTCATTTTTTAGGGAAAGGAAAAATGGACAATGTGGCAAAAGGAGGTCAAGGAGAGGTGGTAAGAAACACCGGCGACAGAGATGTGGACAATCAGATGCCGTGCACCTCCCGCAATCTGCCCATGAGAACCCGGAACGAGGGGAAGAAGAGAGCCACATAGAACAAAAGAACTTAGTGGTAAATATTTCATCTTGCACACTTACTGATGTGGACTATAATGTATTATCCAAAGGACTGTCGTTTTGCCCTTCCAATTATCCAGATTGGTTTAACATTGAATGTGACCTTTTTGCCTTTTTTAGAAGGCTAAGATTAGCAGTATATTTCAATGAGAGTGAGGACACACCTATTGCTGCAATTAGTGATGCCCCTAGGGGTTTTGCTTTACATGATTTTGGTCTTTATAACAAAAGTAACTTTCAACCTCCTGTTAAAAATAATTTTGTGGAATCATATATCCAATTGGTTGAAAGGGACATGGCTAGATTGAAACGTGAGGGTGTAGGTCCATTCAAAAGAGGGGAATTTAACACACAGTGAGAGACAGGTGTTGGATAGGCTCTCAGGTAACAAAGCTATCACCATCAGGGCAGCCGACAAAGGCGGGGCCCTGGTGGTGATGGATACCCATAAATATAGGGCTGAGATTTGTGGTCAATTGTTGGACACGGCAGTTTATGCTAAGTTGTCTAAAGATCCCACACCTTGTTTTCAAAGTGAATTGAGAATACTGATCAATGAGGCATTATCTAATGGTTTGATAGACCAAAAACTCTCTGATTTTCTTTGGTGGAGTTTCCAGTGACACCTATTCTGTACACCCTGCCTAAAATCCATAAAAATCTGATGGATCCCCCTGGACGCCCAATTGTGTCTGGGCGGGGCTCTCTATGTGGTAAGGTATCCATTTTTCTAGATAAAGTGTTACGTCATTTGCTATTGAGGCCAAATCTTATATCATGGATACTAACCATTTTCTGAGTAAGATTGAGGGTCTGGACATCACAGAGGATACTATTCTCATTTCGTTTGATGTTGTATCACTGTACACCTCCATTAAACATGAACGTGGTTTGGAGGCTGTTGGTGTGGCGCTGGCGGGCTCTGACATGGCCCCAGGTGGTACACAGCTGGTCCTGGCACTGTTGGAGTTTTGTCCTCAAGAAGAATGTTTTTCTTTTTGGGGATGAATTTTTCCTGCAGTTGCGTGTACCGCCATGGGGGCCAATGTGGCGCCCACTTATGCAAACATCTACATGGCGTATTCGAGGACCAGCATGTGTACAATTCCATCCACTGGCGCCATGTCAGAGCCTGGTGGCGCTACATTGATGATATCTTTTGTGTTTGGGAGGGGAACATGAATGATCTGGTATCTTTCCATAGTCATCTTAACATGATATTTCCCGAGCTGAAGTTCACAATGACACACTCCTTTTACCAGATTCAATTTTTGGATACTTTAGTGTACAAGCACAGTGGATTGTTATGCACTGATTTGTTTATAAAGGACACAGACAGGAATAGTCTCCTTGTTTTTGATAGTAATCATCCAAGGAAAATGATAGAGTCTCTGCCTTGGAGTCAGATGCTGAGAGTACGTAGGATAGTAAAGGACGAGACTGTATTGGACAGGAGGCTTGATCAGATGTGTGAGAAGTTCATCAGAAGGGGGTATCCTGAGAAGGATCTTAGAAAATTCAAGGAGAAAGCCTTGAAGACAACATTGGAAGATGTGAGAAACAAACGTATTAAGATTTCCCCTAAAAGAGTCCCTTTTGTTTCTACCTATTGCCCTGTTAGTGGTAAAATAGGGAATATCTTGAATAAGCATTGGGGTCTATTACATAGAGGTTTACCGGTTGTAGTTGAATTTGCGCACAAGCCACTGCTTTCTTATAGGCGAGGGCGTAATTTGAAAGATAAGTTGGTCAAATCTGACATTGGATCCTCCAAAATATCCAGACAGTTAACTTTGGGCCCTCCAAAAAATGGAAATTTTCCATGTTTGAATTGTGCATGCTGTGGCAATATGATCAAGGGTGACAGTTTTGGCCACTCACGCACGGGTCAACGCTTTCGGATCCAGGAACGGTACTCTTGTACATCTAGCTTTGTAATCTATATGCTCGTGTGTCCGTGTGGACTCATGTATATAGGCGAGACAACGATGGAAGTTAAGGCTAGGATAAGTAAACACAAAAGTACTATCAGGACGAAGATGATGGAACTGCCGGTATCTAAGCACTTTGTAGAATGTGGACACTTGGTCAGTCAGCTGAGATTTAGAGTTATTGACGGGGTTCCACCTCTTAGGAGAGGTGGCGACAGGATTAAGTTGCTTAAACAGAAAGAACTCCGGTGGATCTCCGTTTTGGAGACATTGCAACCAAAGGGGTTGAATATCGAATATAATTTGCATATTTGTGCTAGGTAATTTTTGCATCTATATTCTGTGTTTGTTTTTAGATATATATTTTACTTATGTTTGTTGTTTTCGTAGGATTATTATCTGGAGTGATCGGAGCAAGTGGTGACTTAATAGTTCCTGATGACATCATTTATTTTGTAGATATTATATATATTTCTTTAGGCGTCTGCTATATTGTTAATCTTCCATTCTTTATAGATCCGCATGTGCGGTCTCTTGTTTACATTATGCCAATACTGACGGTCATGTGACCTGCAGGTTTTCTGATGACATATTAGTATAAATAATGATAGAGTTTATTGTGCATGCGTGTTCTTTTTTCAGATGTCGGATGATGCCGGTGATCGCGCGCTATTTTAGTGTTTTCAGCCTGGAATAGAGGCTTATGATGGGACTATCATGTGATTAGACCTCGGATGATGCTTGCGGTCATGTGACTGGGTGTCTGATGATGCTGGTGTTCACATGATCCACTGGGCGTTTGCTATGATGACTTCTGAACATGTGCCTTTGTTTATCACACAGTGGGGAGTGAGTTAGGTGTGCCTCCCGATTTGTTATCCTGTGGGCTATTGGATAAGTGCTCTGACTAAGCGCCGCTGAACTGACACTGATTGGATATGGAGGACGCTGCTGCTAGTGAGTACATGATTGGTGCAGCACCAGAATGGGAGTGTGCAGTAACAGATCATCGATTGGCAGACTAAATGATGATATTGTTTATATGGAGTAATCTATGGCATATTATATGCAACAATTATAACATTGCTGTATTTTTCTATGATGTCACTATTCTGAGCTTTGATCACTGTTTTAAATTGATTATCGTTGTATATTCTGTATATATGTCTATTTGTATTATGGGCGGTTCTTGGATGGTGATTGGCTCCTCCACACCATTTAAGGACACCATTTTGCCTGTTTTTGTATACTTGATAAAGGCCTGAAAATGGCCGAAACGTCGTATTTTATGGTGGCTGAATAAAGACTTGTTATACTTCACCTGGATTGGATGCTGTTCCTATTTTTTCGTTGGACTGTTGTTCATTTGGATCCTTGAACGCCTGAACGTGCATCCGTGCTAACTCCCGAGTGCTGTCAGCTGCTTGAATACTTCTGGGGCTCAGCGTCATGAGTTTCGAAAGCGCAATGGGTTATGTTTCTACTGTAGTGACGCTTCTCATACTATTTCTGTCTGCCCTAAGCGGGGAAGACATTTTGCTCGCTCAGTTGTCTTGGGTAGTGTTCAGACTAAATTTCTGTTGACTGTTACCCTGATTTTCTCCCTGTCCACATTTTCGGCTTAGGCTTTTGTTGATTCAGGAGCAGCTATTAACCTGATGGATTTTGACTTTGACAAACGTTGTGGGTTTTACCATGTTACCCCTGTGGAAGTCTATTCCTTTTCTGGGAATTGATTCTATCCCTTTGGCGGAGAATAAACCCCAGTTTTCTACTCAGGTGATAATGAGGGTTGAACCAGATCATCAGGAGAGTTGCAAATTTCTGGTGTTGCATAATCTGCATGACATTATTTTATTGGGTTTCCCTTGGTTACAGACTCATAATCCTGTTTTCGATTGGAAATCTGTGTCTGTGACCGTTGGGGCAGCCAATGTGTTAATACTGACACTCCTGTTTTTTCTACCTCTCCCCAGTCTCAGGATGTCCCTGACTTTTTGACTGATTTTTCTGATGTGTTTAGCGAGAGTAAGTCTGCATCCTTAACCTCCTCACAGGAGCTATGACTGCGCTATTGAGTTAGTGCCTGGTGGTAAATTTCCTAAAGGTTGCCTTTTTAATTTATCTGTACCTGAACACGATGCTATGTGATCTTATATCAAGGAGTCTTGGAGAAGGGTCATATCAGACCATCCTCTTCCCCCTTGGGCGCCGGTTTTTTCTTTGTGGCCAAGAAGGATGGTTCATTGAGGCCGTGTATTGACTATCGCCTCCTGAATAAATTCACTGTTAAATATCAATGTCCGTTACCCTTGATTTCTGACTTATTTTCCAAAGTGAAAAGTGCTAGTTGGTTTACCAAGCTTGACCTCAGGGGGGCGTATAACCTTATTTGCATTAAGCACTGGGGATGAATGGAAGACGGGGTTTAATACCCCAGAGGGGCATTTTGAGTACCTAGTGATGCCTTTTGGGCTTACTAATGCCCCTTCCGTCTTCCAATCCTTCATGAATGATATTTTCAGGGATTTTGTGGATAAATTTATGATTGTTTATTTGGATGATATCTTGATTTTTTCAACGACTGGGACTCTTCATGTTCGGACTGTGTTCCAGATTTTGAGAGATAATGCACTGTATGTGAAGGGATCAAAGTGTCTTTTGGCATACAGAATGTCTCATTCTGGGATTCATTTTGTCTCCGTCTGTTATTGAAATGGACCCGGTCAAGGTTCAGGCCATCTGTGATTGGGTTCAACCTATTTCATTGAAAGCTCTTCAGAGATTTTTGGGTCTTGCCAATTTTAATCGTAAATTTAGTGGTAATTTCTCCGGTATTGTTAAACCATTGACTGATTTGACCAAAAAGGGTTCCGATGTGGTGAATTGGCCTCCTGAGGCAGTTTCTGCGTTTCAGGAACTTAAGCAGAGATTCATTTCTGCTCCTGTTCTACGGCAGCCTGATATTTCTCTGCCGTTTCAGGTGGAGGTTGATGCTTCTGAGATTGGTGCAGGTGCCGTTTTGTCCCAAAGGGATCCAGAGACCTCTAAGGGTAACCCTTGTGCCTTCTTCTCTCGAAAATTTTCTCCAACTGAACGTAACTATGACGTGGGTAATTGGGAGTTATTGGCCATGAAGTGGGCCTTTGAAGAGTGGAGACATTGGCTGGAAGGAGCCAAACATCAGGTGGTGGTCCTCACAGACCATAAGAACCTGGTTAATCTCGAATCAGCCAAGCAACTTAATCCTAGACAGGCCAGGTGGGCCTTGTTTTCCACACGTTTCAATTTTGTGGTTTCTTTTCTTCCGGGCACTAACAATGTTAAGGCAGATGCCCTCTCGAGGAGTTTCTTTGCGGATTCTCCTGAGTTATCTGATCCTGCTGTTATTTTGAAAGAAAGTGTAGTTCTTTCCGCCATCTCGCCCAATTTGAGACTGGCTCTGGAGGGGTGTCAGGAGGATAAACCTGAACGCTGCCCTGTTGGGAAATTGTTTGTCCCCGACCAGTGGAAGAAGAGTGTGATGTCTGAGATTCATTGTTCCGCGTTGGCTGGTCATCCTGGGATTTTTGGTACCAGAGCCTTGGTGAGTCGGTCCTTTTGGTGGCCTACTTTGTCTCGTGACGTCATGACTTTGTGCAGTCCTGTGGGACTTGCTCTCGTTCCAAGCCTTGCTCTCACTCTAGTGTTGTTATGTATACTGACCAGAGGCATGGACCCATATTTCTATGGATTTTATTTCCGACCTCCCTGCCTCTCAGAGAATGACCTTTATCTGGGTAATCTGTGATAGGCTTTCCAAGATGATACATCTTGTGCCATTATCTAAGTTGCCTTCCTCCTCCGAATTGGTGCCTTTGTTCTTTCAGCACGTGGTTCGGTTACATGGCATTCCAGAGAACATTGTGTCTGACAGAGGAGTCCAGTTTGTTTCCAGATTTTGGAGGACATTTTGTTCTAAACTTGGTGTTCAGTTATCTTTCTCCTCTGCATTTCACCCTCAGACCAATGGACAAACCGAGAGCACAAACCAGACCTTGGAGACTTATTTGAGATGTTTTGTGTCTGCTAATCAAGATGACTGGGTCTCTTTTTTGCCTTTGGCTGAGTTTGCTCTTAATAATAGGGCTAGCTCTGCCACCTTGATGTCTCCATTTTCTGCAATTCTGGGTTTCACCCTCGATTTTCTTCAGGACAGGCGGAGGCTTCTGTCTGTCTGGGGTTGACTCTGTTGTGGAGTGAATGCAGCAGATTTGGGACCAGGTAGTGGAGAGGTTGTCTCTCTCTCAAGAGAAGGCCCAGCGGTTTGCCAACCGGCATAGGACTGATAGTCCTCGTTTTAAAGTGGGGGACTTGGTTTGGTTGTCCTCAAGAAATATCCCTATGAAGGTTGCATCTCCAAAATTTAAGCCAAGGTTCATTGGACCTTATAAGATCATGGAGATTATTAATCCGGTTTCTTCGTTTGCTTCTTCCAGGGACATTTAAGATCCATAACGTGTTCCACAAGTCCTTGTTGAAGAGGTTTGTTGAGCCAGTGGTTCCTGTGCTGTGCCTCCTGACCCTGTTTTGGTTGAGGGCAATTTGGAGTATGTGGTTGAGAAAATATTGGATTCTCATTTTGCTAGACGGAAACTCCAGTATTTGGCTAAGTAGAGAGGTTATGGTCAGGAGGACAATTCTTGGGTGTTTGCTTCTGACATCCATGCTAGGAGACTTGTCCGTGCTTATCATCGAGCTCATCCTGATCGGCCTGGTTATGCAGGTGAGGATTCGGTGACCCTCCTCAAGGGGGTACTGTTGTGAATACTCTGGAGGCGACTTCGGAGCTGGGGCTCCCTCCGGTGGTTGCTGAGGGTAATGAACCAATTGCTGAATGGCTTTCAGCTGGGTCCAAATGGTCTGATATAAGTGACCTGAACTCCCATCAGACTTGCCGGTAATCAATTGTTCTTCCAGGTCTTTGTTGGAGCTCAGCTTGCATTCCTGCTTCCATTCAGATAAGTGACTTGCTGTGTTTTTTTTCCTCTGGTTGGATTTTCCTTGCTGGTTTGCTGCCTAGCAGTGGACTTCAGCCTGGTCCCCTTTATGTGTTACACCAGAGATCTGAATTAGGTGGTAGAGATCGTGTGATCTCAGGTTTTTTGTTAACCAGAAGTGTTGGTATTTTTGTCAGGGTTTTTTGGGTTGCAGTCAGAATTCTTTCCTATACTTTTCTATCTAGACAGATTGGGCCCCAGCGTTTGCTCATTCTCTTTTCTGTCTGTGTTAGTATTTTCTTCTTGTCTAACCGCCATTACATGTTTGGGGGCTTCCTATTTCTTTGGGGGTTCTGCTACGGGGCAGATAGCTTTCATCTTTCTGTCTTTAGGTGTAGCTATCTCTCCGGCTGTGACGAGGAGTCTAGGATCACCGTAGGTACGCTCCATGGCTACTTCTAGTGTTGCGGTTAGTTTAGGGTTCTGCAACCCAGTAGTTTCCAGCTTCTCTGGTGTATTGCTATTTTGGCTATTTTTGCTATTTCTCCTCAGCTACCGAAACATAACACTCATCATTCTACCTTGCTCTGCCTGCGATTGGCACGAGCAGAAGAGAATGATGAGAGTTATATTAAAGTCAGTACGATGACAGCAGGTGAGGGCTTTTGGAACTATTACTCCCATCATCCGACACCTGCTGTCGCTAATAACAGTGACAGCAGGAGCGGATGATCAGAGTATTCCTCACCCACCATCTGCGATATATCTAAATAAATTAATGAAAATCCCAGAGTGGGTTCCCCCTATTTTCTCTAACCATTCAGGCAAAACTCACAGCTGGGAGCTGCAACTCTCAGCTGTCATCTTCAGCAAGGTTGGTTATCAAGAATAGATGGGTCTCCATGCTGTTTTTTAATTATTTAAATAAATAATTTAAAAAATGATATGGGGTCCTCCCCATTTTTGGCAACCAGCCTTGCTAAAGCTCACAGCTGGGGGCTAGTATTCTCAGGCTTGTTAAAGGCCATGGATATTGCCCACCAGCCTAAAAACAGCAGCCACAGACACCCAGAAAAGGTGCATCTAGTAGATGCACCAATTCTGGGGCTTTGCCCAGCTTTTCCCTATAGTTCCCTTTATATTCCCTATATAAATCCTATAGTTATATGGTAAAAAAAGACACAGCCAGAATAAAGTCCTTTAATTGAAAAAATTACACAGACTCCTTTAATATTCTCAATTAAATCATACTTACGACCTCACCTAATTTCACTGAAGCCATCGTTCTCCTCTAATAAAAATAAAATAAAAAACAACAATATACCATACCTGTCCGTCGTTCTGTCCCACGCCGTAATTCATGTCTGGGGGCTAAATAGTTTTCAACATGGACGGTAACAAGATGTGATTGTCCCGGCTGAGAACCACTTGTGAATGAGCTGCTGTGAGTGCAGCATCATTTACCAGCAGTGACATCATTAAGGTTCCCAGCCAGCCTGAAGTGTGGTGACCTCAGGACCGTGGGAAAAAGACAGTGATGAGGTCACCGCAGTTCAAGGTCAGTGTCTTCACAGCAGATCACCGTGAGAATTTTTCTCTAACTGTAATAGTATCCCCTGATTGGCTGTGCTAGTCTATGTGACACAATAACAGCAGGGCATTATGGGTAAACCTACACAGCCATTACTGGTATCATAAGCTCACTCCCTAAAACAGTGTGTGAGATGGCATTGTTTTTTTTTTGTGATTCTCACAATTTTATGGCAAAGTGTTTGAAATTGTGTTTGAAATCGATCCTCCACAGAACAAATCGCTCATCTCTAAATATGACTACAACATTTTCACTATTGGGGTTAGAGTTTGGGTTAGGGGTTTCTAACATGGCACATTTAGTGCAGGAAGTTTGTCTATCATGTTTTAAAGGCGAGGAGGGAAAGTTAAAAACAGATATGGCATGGTGTAAGATTTTTAAATGCGTTTATTGCCACCTTTTCATTGCTGTGTTTAATAATGCCCCATTCATCCAACCACCTCTTCCACTTTTTGAAGACCTTTTCATAGGACATCTGAATTAGTGTTAATCTAAGGGTTAAGTAGAGTTGTGAGATCTTTGCCTTATCACACCCACCAAGTTTGCATCAAATGCATTCAACTGTACTTTTTTCACCACCACCAATTTTTCGAGCTAAAGGTATTGAATTGGTAGAATAGAAGTTACTGTCTCGAATCTATCCCAAATTTATTTTTAAATTCTTCTAATATTATAAAAATATGATGCATGCCATACTGTACTCACCACCCTAATTCTTCACTTTGCAATTTTTCAACACTTTTTTTCTCTTACCTACAGTGAGGGAAATAAGTATTTTATCCCTTGCTGATTTTGTAAGTTTGCCCACTGACAAAGACATGAACAGTCTATAATTTTAAGGGTAAGTTAATTTTAACATTGAGAGATATAATATCAAAAATAAAATCCAGAAAATCACATTGTATAAATTATAGAAATTAATTTGAATTTTGCATTGAGAAATAAGTATTTGATCCCCTACCAACCATGAAGAGTTCTGGCTCCTACAGACCAGTTAGACACTCCTAATCAACTTGTTACCTGCATTAAAGACAGCTGTCTTATATAGTCACCTTTATAAAAGACTTGTCACGGGTGACAAGCTGGTGTTTGGAGAGCTGGAGGAGTTTATTGTGCGACTGTTGCTTGGTTTGTACATTTGGAGATTCCTCATCCTTACCTGCTTTATTTTCTCCCCCCTTCCTTCACACCCTGGTGTATACCTCTGTTGTTTGTGAGAGTATTATTTTTGTGAGTGGAATTTTCTTTTACCCTTGTCTCGTTCCCCTGTCTGTCAGGTTGGTGTACTACGGTACATGCTAGCGCCTTTCTTCCCTGGGTGGGGGAAGGGGACAGACGCAGGGCTAAAGCTAGGAGACAGGGCAAGGGCGGAGGCCCCGGCATCCTCGGCATCTGAGGTATCCCGGGGAACAGGGCAAGTTAGGGTGCCCCCTAGTGTTAGGGCCAGGAAAGGTGCCCCTGGTCCCAGTTTACTTGCTAGTCCTATCGTGACAAGACTCCTGTCCACAGACTCAATTAATCAGTCAGACTCTAACCTCTACAACATGGGCAAGACCAAAGAGCTTTCTAAGGATGTCAGGGACAAGATCATAGACCTGCACAAAGCTGGAATGGGCTATAAAACCATAAGTAAGATGCTGGGTGAGGAGACAACTGTTGGTGCAATAGTAAGAAAATGGAAGAAGTACAAAATGACTGTCAATTGACATCGATCTGGGGCACCATGCAAAATCTCATCTCATGTGGTATCCTTGATCATGAGGAAGGGGAGAGATCAGCCTAAAACTACATGGGGAACTTGTTAATGATCTCAAGGCAGCTGGGACCACAGTCACCAAGAAAACCATTGGTAATACATTACGCTGTAAAGATTTACAATCCGGCAGTGCCATCAAGATCCCCCTGCTCAAGAAGGCACATGTGCAGGCCCGTCTGAAGTTTGCCAGTGAACACCTGGATGATTCTGTGAGTGATTGGAGAAGGTGCTGTGGTCAGATGAGACAAAAATTGAGCTCTTTGCATTAACTCAACTCGCCGTGTTTCGAAGAAAATAAATGCTGCCTATGACCCACAGAACACCATCCCCACTGTCAAGCATACAGGTGGAAACATTATGTTTTGGGGTGTTTCTCTGCTAAGGGCACAGGACTACTTCACCGCATCAATGGGAGAATGGATGGAGCCATGTACCGTCAAATGTAAAAAATCGGTCGTGGCTGGGTCTTCCCGCAAGACAATGACCCAAAACATACAGCCAAGAAACAAAGGAGTGGCTCAAAAGAAGCACATTAAGGTCATGGAGTGGTCTAGCCAGTCTCCAGACCTTAATCCCATAGAAAACTTATGGAGGAGGTGAAGATCCGAGTTGTCAAGCGACAGCCTCAAATCTTAATGATTAAGAGATGATCTGCAAAGAGGAGGGAGCAAAATTCCTCCTGACATGTGGGCAAACCTCATCATCAGCTACAAGAAACGTCTGACGGCTGTGCTGCCAACAAGGGTTTTACCACCAAGTATTAAGTCTTGTTTGCCAGAGGGATCAAATACTTATTTCTCACTGCAAAATGCAAATAAATGTATATAATTTATACAATGTGATTTTCTGGATTTTATTTTTGATATTCTATCTTTCAATGTTAAAATTAACCTTCCCTTAAAATTATAGACGTTCATGTCTGTGTCAGTGGGAAACTTACAAAATCAGCAAGGGATCAAATACTTATTTCCCACACTGTATCTTAAACCCTGGCTTGTTCAATAAGTGAATGTTTGCAAATAATTTTCCAAAGTATGGTTGTGAATTGCATAATCTTCATTATCATCAGTGGACTGTGTGAAAAAGACACAGGGATGTGTTGCTTTATTCATTACAGGAGATATTCTTTGTAGCTCAATACGGCTAATAAATGAATTTCCTGTGGATAAATTAACTCAAAAATACCTAAAGAAATTGGTTACTCAAGCTATCTACATTAAGGCGAAGTCAGACGACTGTATAAATCAGACCGTTGGTGGCTCTCTTGACAAAAAGTTGACAGCTTCATGAATTTCTATGCAGTGGTTACGCTTGGGTCTGAAGTGCTGCTGGCCGATACATTTGAAAGTGCGATACTTGGTGGGTAGTGATGCTAGCCCCCGACTCATGGGCCCAATAGCAGCTGCGTGGTCTTCCGACCTTGGTGGTACACCACTGTCCATGTTATATATTTGTGTTGAGTCCAAAGAATGTAGATCAGTCAGAAAAAAATCTGCAACAAAATCCTGTATATACATTTCTCATTGATTTCTGAAGCAGATTTGCACTTGATGTCATTCCCTGCATTGTAAAAGATGAAATCCGCAATACACCTCCAATGCATAAATTGATATACTGTTTGAATATGTTTGGTGCAACAACTCCATTCCTGTCTGAAGGTTCAGTTGCTAGATTTGTATGCTGTTTATAAAGTTAAAAAAAATTAACTCCCAGAGGCTCACACAGGGAGAGCATGTGACTGTATTTCCTGTTTCCCTGTGTCTGTGTATGAGAGAAGCAGCCTGCTGTAGATGCTGCACAGATAGAGACACACAAATGATTTGTTCCTGATTGTTCCTGAATAAAGAAGCTCTTTTGTCACACGCTTGGAGAGCTTCCTGAATAATCTGCTGCCAACATATATCACAGATACGACATGTTTGCATGGATTCTGTGTGGATTTTATCTGCAGCATGTGGATGAGATTCAATAAAATGTCATACAAAATTTTGCAAATTTAATACACTGTAGACTTTTTTGCCTGTTAAATCCACTTCTTATCCACCTCGAAAGACATTGCATACACAGTATGAGGGAAAGAAAGCAACAATGGCTTTTGATACTCTTGCATTATTTTTCATGCATAATTTTTTTAGAGTAAATTCCAGGAAGCTACAATACATGTTATTGTTGTGCCAACCTTTTTCTAAGCAACGGTTGCTACGTGGGTTGGCAATTGGCATTTACTAGGTAAATATGATGAGCAGAAAGTTGTATTTTTAATCCCTTAAAGTTTATTAGCTAATAAAAATGCGTAAAGAATTCTGATAAAAGTAGCTCTGCTTTGCATTTCAGATACTATATTGAAGAAGCTATTTCAGCAGCAGCCTGTAATACAAGTCACAAAATGGATCAACTTCCCTGCAAATTGGCCCCCTGGGTATATAAAACGAAAACTTTACTCATTTTACAAAAATATAAAAGCAAATAAATAAAAATCTGTCTGACTGCAATAAAATATTCATAACATTTCTGGTATTTAGCAATCAAATTCTTCTGTAACAGACAAGACTGTTTAGCAAAACTGTGCTAGAAATATTCTATAGCGTCCATTGTGAATTGATATAAAGATCTATATTGCCAGCGGACACTTATAGAATGGGCCCATATGCAAGAACAATATATAAACCCTTAGCAGTCCAATAGTTCATTTCCACGTTTTAGTAATATAAATGGGGCCCTTAACCTTTTGGGCACAAGTTGCTCCAATGATATGTCCACCGCTGTCTATATGGTACTGTGTGATATTATGTATTAACATCGCTAAGGGATTGTAATTGGAAAATGATTTGAGCTTTGTGCATGGAGGAAATTATTAAGTGCAGTAATTGTCAAGAAGTGGCTTGTACTGTTCACTGCCTGCCATTCATTAATTGGCGACCAAACGATGTTGACTTACATTGCATTAGATAACATTCCCATGCAGGGAAATGCATTTTTATTACTTTTTACACTACAATTTTTTAACCCCTGTAAGTGAATAATATGTTTGCAACCTTTCTTGTTTCTACTAGGACAAATACTATAAAGAAAACCCTGAAAAGCAGGAAGTTAGTTAGTGTGTGGCTGGGACCACATGGTGCGGCTGGAGAATCTGTCTATTTCAGTTGGCACAGTGAAATAAGCAAGAAGCAAAGTTTAGTAAAGGAAGACAGAACTGACAGTACGTGCTGCAGTGACCATATTAGTAGTCTGAGGGTCATGTTGTGTATGGAAGCAAAACGGCAGGCCAATATAGCCGCTGAGAGACAGGCTGTTGGCCTGTAATGGGAGGATATCTTGACAAGCTAAGAGGGATCCGGTCATTATAATTATACCTTAACCAATAACACTACTAGGACAACCACTTCTTGATCTAAATCTTTGGGCCCCATAAAATAAAAAAGCCTATACTCACCTCTTGTGCCAGCGCTGTTCCCGTGGTGTCGCGACTTGAGGACACGAGGCTCTCGTGCAGCTATTGTGACATGTGACGCGGGCGCCCAATCAGAGCTGGTGTCAGTGTCTCCGCCTTCGGACAAATCAAACATGAAGAGGAAGTCCGGGCTGCAGCTGATCTCAGACTTCCTCTCCATGCTCAATTCGACAGGAGGCGGGGACAGTGTCACCGTCGCTGATTGGGTGCCGGAGTCATGTCTCAAAACAACCACATGGGAGCCCCAGGAGATCGAGTGTCGACACCGCGGGAACTGCGACAGCATGGAAGTTGAGTATGTAAGCTTTATTATTTTATCGGAGCCAGGCGAGGGGTATGAGAAGGAGATGTCCAAGTACTGGACAACTTCTTTAATATACTTATGCATTAAATAAGACACGTGACTGCTTGCGACTTGGGTAAAATGGCCACAACCTTTTATTAAATATCTATAACATTACCAAAACCTGAAGCGCCGACAACAAATGGCAATCCTACAACATATAAAGACAGTAAACATTTAAAATTCTCCAAACAGGCTAACAGGTCCAGGCCAGAGGCAAACCAATCATCCTAGAGAACTTTCCAAGGCCGCACCACATCAGCCCAGGGAGAAAGGTATTAATAATAATAATAATAATAATCTTTATTTTTATATAGCGCTAACAGATTCCGCAGAGCTTTACAGTTTTGCACACATTATTGTCGCTGTCCCCGATGGGGCTCACAATCTAGATTCCCTATCAGTATGTTTTTGGAGTGTGGGAGGAAACCGGAGTACCCGGAGGAAACCCACGCAAACACGGGGAGAACATACAAACTACCCAGTTAATACCCTTGACCGTGCAGGACCTACGCCCGCCAGTTGTATTGGGATGTAACCAAAGTTGACATCCCCCTAACTATTATTCATACAGTGCCTTGCAAAAGTATTCGGCTCCCAGGAACTTTTCAATCTTTTCCCACATATCATGCTTCAAACATAAAGATACCAAATGTAAATTTTTGGTGAAGAATCAACAACAAGTGGGACACAACTGTGAAGTTGAACAAAATTTATTGGTTATTTTACATTTTTGTGGAAATACAGTTTTGTACATCGAGAGACTGAAATTCTCGCCCATTCTTCCTTGGTAAACAGCTGGAGCTCAGTGAGGTTGGATGGAGATCGTTTGTGAACAGCAGTTTTCAGCTCTTTCCACAGATTCTTGATTGGATTCAGGTCTGGACTGTGACTTGTGCATTCTAACACCTGGATACGTTTATTTGTGAACCATTCCATTGTAGATTTTGCTTTGTTTGGGATCATTGTCTTGTTGGAAGACCAAAATAATGGAGGCCTCTTCCCACCTTAAAAGTATACTTCGGCACTTCAAGTCACATCATGGCTGTAACTCTAACGCCTATATTACTCATTTTAGTACATTTTCCTTAACTATATGGTCACATATATGAATATGGACGTTTCATTGCACCTCTGGATTATTTCTTTTCTTTTTTTCCTTTTTTAAAAAACTTTTTCTTTGACTAGTTTATTTATTTTATTATATTTCTTTCTTATTTGCTCTGCAATATATATTAAGAGTTGTGCATCCTGCCATTGAATGACATTTAATGACACCTGTCTGTTCATTTACTATGTTTCAGCTTTGTATACCATTTTGTTCTGATGAAGGCCCATGTTTTGGGGCCGAAAACGTTTAGCGATACATCTATTTTGTTTGGATGCCAATAAAACCACAGCAATTGAAATTTTTCCTCTATTGAATTCTCTGTTGAGTGCCGAGTTTTTCTTATACTGTATTTTGGGCTGGATACCCAACTTGTGCACCAAATATCCTCTTTTTTGTCCTGAGTGCCGTGTTACTTTATATTATTGTAACTCTAAAGGCCTAGTCATCAGGGGGATAGATCAGTAGATCAGTTGAAGATGGGTAAAAAGAGAGGTAAAAAGAGAGGTGATTTGGGTGGGATTAGCCCAAACGGAGAGTAAGTGGATCTATCGCCTGGGTACCTTGACCCCACAAGGTCTTAATCAAAATTTTTATTTTGCGTCCTTTTTGTAGATGAATTGAGGATCATGAGTACATCATACTTTAGGATACGATATGATAGTTCTTATCAGTAAGAACTGTTCTCATCGCTTTATTGGTGTTTTAGACCCTTTGAGAAGGTTTCCAGGCACAAGTGTGATATGTCACGGCATTTCTGGTTGAAAGTAGACACACACCAGTCCCTAATAAATATCATGGACAGGTTGAAAGGGCCAGCACAGAAAAATGTTCCTAGTTTTAATTTACTGATGACATGACAATATGAGCTATAGATTTGTTTGGACGTTGGGGATATTTCTATTGATTGTGTACTTTTTTTTTTAGAGCTCACTATTTTTATTCCTTTGTACAGGTCTAAATTATAGTTCTACACTGATTGGATCTACATGTCCTTATAAATGGATTATTGGATTTTATTTAGGATTTCCTAGTATGATAACCTTGATTTTGTGATCTTTTTCATCACTTATTAATATAAGTGTGTTCACGTTTGATTTTTTTTGGTTTATTTTCATTCTCTGCATTTAGTTATATGGATTTATCTATTCCTCAAACACTTTGTATTCAATGCATATTTGCACTGTCACTTTAAGGTATATCATGTGATAAACCATTAAGGCACTGTCACTTTATTTGGGCTCTGTAGTGCTAAGCATGTTGATATGGAATATATGAAATATGAATAGCAACACTGCTTCTGGATAATAGAAAAAACTGAGACGTTAAGCACATAATTTGGCCAATTCATGCATGCCCACAGCCAACAACAAGGCGGTCTCAGAACTGCTGGGAACCTACGTGTCTAGTGTGAATACCCCTCTAAGACTGAAGTCTGAATTTCTGGGTAGATGTAAATACCTCTCTATAAAGCCTGTATTTATGGGTAGGTAGGACCTGTTGCAATCGAAAACCACCACATGCTGGAGGGCGGAGTGCTCAGTCAGAGAGCTAATATATAAATGACAAGAGACTGTCTGGCACCTCCAAGCGAGTGTGAACAGGTGCATGTATTGCTATTCATATTTCATATTGACCTGCTTTAGCACTATAGAGTGCAACTTTTTTAGTTTATTACATAAGGAGATAGCTGCTCCTATTATGTACCTGTTCACCCCATCTTGGAAGTGCCAGCCAGTATTTTGTCATCAGTCACTTTATTTGTGTTCACCGTTATTAATAAAGTATTTGTAAGGCGACTTACCTATACCTCTTATTTCTATGGATCCATTTGGTTCCTCCTGATTAGGTAATTTACCTTTTACGGTGTATGGATATCAGATTTACGCTACCTCCAGTTCCATGACAGCGTGGGTTTCCATTTGGAACTAATCATTTATGACTAATGCATCTAATATTTTTCCACTATATATCACACTAGCACTTTATTATAATGGTGGTTGATTTCTATTATAAAAGGGTATATGAACTGGGATATTTCCTGTTTATATTATTTTCTATTGCATTTATTTCTTTACATTGTGTTGAATGTGACTTTGATTTATCTACATATATAGTGTATTATCCCTTAGATTCCTCTATGTGACCTGTGATCTCCCTTTGTATGGAGGTCCACTGCCCTTTCTTTTCCTTTTAATAAAATTGCCCTGTTTTTATTGTTGTCATAAATACAAATTTGCTATTTTAATATATTTTCCTGGAATCTCTATTCATCTAGTAACATATTTATATTTATTTCTGTTATGGATTGTTGTAGATGTATCAGTGTGAGCAGGTTGTTGGATAGATAGCAGATAATTCTTCCAGTCACTTTGCCAGCACCACCCTGTCTTCCACATGGTCAAGTCTCAGTAGTCGTGATTCTGAACCACTGTAACAAATATGTAGGTACTATGGAATCTGATTGCGTGGGATAAAATGGATCTGAGACCAAAGTAGAGACAAATGAACTGTATTTTAACAAAGTAAAAAGTATAACAAAAACTAACAGAGGCTCTCCTGCAATTACGATGAAATGAACAGCAAAAAAAACGAAATGTCCAGCAGACGTAATACTAGTGCACGTCCGCTAAAGCAACAAAGGCCAGCAGTAAAATAACGCAAGAGTGTGAACTGCACTGATACATGAAAGTCAAGCAATAGTGCGAATGCCACTTATATGTGGAAGTCCAGCAATAATACGAAGCAGAGTGTGTCCGGCACTTCTACGTGGAAGTCCAAAACTATGCAGACAGAGGAGACAACACCTTTCATTGAAGTCCAGAAAAACATGGGTGGAGCATAACAAGGAGAAGATCCTTATGAGTACCTTTTAGGGCTGAAAAAATTTCGCACAGCAGCCCGCAACAGACACAGTCTTAGAAGTCAGGACAGTAGGTAACCCCAGCAGAATCTGGAAGAAGCTCAGAGGACTGAAGGCAGCTGGTAGTGGATAGGCAGAGCACCGAGTAACAAGCAGCAGCAGGGACTCCAGAGGCAAGCCAGGGGGAAGCTCAGAAGCAAACAGAAACAAATTACTCAGGCAAGGAGGAACACCCAAACTGCACTTAAATGGCAGGACAGACAGGAAGTTCCAGGACAGGGCGAGGTACAAGACTCCGTCTTGGACAAGGGCAAACCAGGCTCAATGGAAAATCTGGAATCCTAACAACCACATAATCCTCACCCTTATCATTCTTCCTCCCACCATGTCAAGTGCCTGGAGACAAGTGCTCCCACACTTGTACACTCTGAAGAGCTTTTTACATTTACATTTATTGATTCTGACCTCCCGCTCTGCCTTTTTCAAGCATGACATGAGGAGATTGCATGGAGCAATGCCCAAATACTTGAGCAGCCACGCTCGCAAGAAGACGATGATGGAAAAATGCAATTAGTATCGCAAAAGGTGGATGATGATGACACACAATTGCCAACAAGTGGAGTTGTTATATCAGCAAGTTAGAAGGATGACCAGGCTGCGGAAGAGGAAGACGAGGTGGTGGATGATGAAGTCACTAATCCAACCTTGGAAGGTGACATGCAGAGCGAGGACAGCAGCGCTTAGGGGGAATGATCCACAGCATCACACCAGGCAGGAAGAGGCTGTGTGATGGCCAGAGACACAAGGCGTGCAACTGTTCCCCAGAGCACCAACAGGGTGAAGTTGTCAAGTCAACGTTAGGTGTACCAGAGTCTGGTGCTTTTTTTAAGACAGTCCAGTTATCTCAAAAAAGGTCATTAGCAACATCTTCCATGCCAGCATCTGCAGGGGCAGCACAACTACCTGCCTAGACACCACCAGCATGCTCAGGCACATGCAAGCAAAGCACCCGATTACTTGAGCCGAATGCCAGGGTCCAGAAACAGTCTCTGCGAGTGACACCACTGCCTCTTCCCCTATTCTACGTGCACACCAATCCCCTGTCTATGATGTAGGCAAATTTGCCTCCCACCCTGCACCTGTCATTGCACACTTGCAACCAGCGTCAGCAATCACATCCACATCCCTACCCCAGTCCTTGTGTCACAATTCGACTGGCGAGTGACCTGGGATCAGGGGGCACCTTTCCTGTCCTTAACACTAGGGGGCACCCTAGCTTGCCCTGTTCCTCAGAATACTTCAGATGGTGAAGATGCCGGGGCCTCTGCCCTTGCATCTGTCCCCCTCCCCCACCCGGGAAAGAGAGATGCTACTGTGTAGCACAGTACACCAACCCGACAGACAGAGGGACAAAGACAAGAGTAAAAAGAAAACCCCACACATAAAAAATATGCACTCACATATAACAGAGGTATTCACCAGGGTGTGTAGGGAGTGGGAAGAAGGTAAAACAAGAAAGGATAAGGAATTTCCAGATGGACAAACCAAGCAACAGTCGCTAATAAACTCCTCCAGCTCTCCTTCACACCAGCTTCTCCCACTCCAGATCTATGTAGCTAATGCTAACTCAGACAAGGACTTGGTAATCGAGCCCAGCTTTTATAGGGGAGAGAAGTGGCTAACCGAGTGTAGTGTGAATATAAAAATGGATATTTTGAGTCCATATTGAAATATACAGAATGCATTCAGACCATTACATAGCAGCATTGCTGGTCATACATTTACAGACAGACAATGCCCATAGTGACACAATCTTGAGAACTGTTTACTTATTGTCTGAAAGCCTTTCACCTCACAAAAATTTCTCTGTTTGTTGTTTGTTTTTGTAAAACATGAAGGTTTATTTAACCTCTGTCTGTGGTGGTTTTATCTAACCCTTGTGGGCTTTTATGTATCTATGGGTTTATGGCCCATCGTTTGATGTTGCCTGGTCATCTTATCTTGAAAGCTGGCCATTGGACAGTTAAGATGAAACCAGAGTTAGGGTCCCGTCTCACATAGCGACGCACCAGCGATCCCGACAACGATATGAACTTGTCAGGATCGCTGGTGTGTCGCTATATGATCGCTGCTGAGCTGCCAAACAGCAGCTCAGGCAGCGATCAGGACAGCGACACTGCGGGTAACGTCGCCTAGTTACCCGCAGTGTATGTTGGATACCAGCCCGCTGATGCAGGGAGCTGGTAACCAAGGTACACATTGGGTTTCCAGGCGCTGCGCGGTGCCTGGAAACCCGCTGTGTACCTTGGTTACCAGCTCCCCTGCAGCAGCGCGCTGGTATCCAACGTACACATCGGGTTTCCAGGCACAGCCCAGCGCCTGGAAACCCGATGTGTACCTTGGTTACCAGCTGATCGCTGGTCTCCTGCCTGCCACACGCAGCAATGCGTGCTGGCAAGTGGGAGACCAGCGATCAAAAAAAAGTCCAGGACATTCAGCGACGATCAGCGATACCCAGCATGGGGGCTGATCTTCACTGAATGTCACACACAGCGATATCGCTGGGGAGATCGCTGTTGCATCACAAAACTAGTGACTCAGCAGCGATCTCACTAGCGAGATCGCTGTGTGAGACTGGGGCTTTACACATAGTGCAAATCACTTTATAAGGCCAGAGAAACATGACTGAGATAGAAGCAGAAATGCAACAAAATCAAAACAGCAGCCACTGAAGAAACTGGAAAAAGCAAAAGTACAAACATCAGTGACTGAACTAAACTGAGAGGGCAAAAGCCCCCGGAGGGGACCCTGAAGGCCCCCACAGAAGTGCAGGACAAAATGCAAAAATAAAGCACAAAAACAAAAAGAAGAAAATGTCTTATCTGTTAGCAGGAGATGCAGACACGACACAGCAGGCTACAAGGGAAACAGGAATCATGGAGTGAGACCAGAACAATTGATCACCGGCAACCCTGATGGGAAGGCGACTCCCTTATATAAGACCAGTCAGTAACACCTGATCCCCACTCCTCACAATCTTCACTGGACAGTCCAGTACCGCTAGTAACCACCAGAGGGAGTCTCTGCTCAGAACTCATTTCAAGTCCATTCACAACAGTACCCCCCCCTTGAGGAGGATCACCGAACCCTCACTTGAGCAACCAGGTCGGTCAGGATGAGTTCTATGATACGCACGGATGAGTCTCCTAGCATGGATGTCCGAAGTAAACACCCAAGAATTGTCTTCCTGACCATAACCTCTCCACTTAACCAAATACTGGAGTTTCCGTCTAGAAAAACGAGAATTCAATATTTTCTCAACCACATACTCCAGATTGCCCTCAACCAAAACAGGGTCAGGAGGCACAGTAGTAGGAACCACTGGCTCAACAAACCTCTTCAACAAGGACTTGTGGAACACGTTATGGATCTTAAATGTCCCTGGAAGAAGCAAACGAAAAGAAACAGGATTAAGAATCTCCATGATCTTATAAGGTCCAATGAACCTAGGCTTAAATTTAGGAGATGCCACTCTCATAGGAATATTTTTTGAGGACAACCAGACCAAGTCCCCCACTTTAAACCGAGGACCATCAGTCCTATGCCGGTTAGCAAACCGCTGGGCCCTCTCCTGAGAGAGGGACAACCTCTCCACTACCTGGTCCCAAATCTGTTGCATACGCTCCACAACAGAGTCAACACCTGGACAGACAGAAGCCTCCGTCTGTCCTGAAGAAAATCGAGGGTGAAACCCAGAATTACAGAAAAATGGAGACATCAAAGTGGCAGAGCTAGCCCTATTATTAAGAGCAAACTCAGCCAAAGGCAAAAAAGAGACCCAGTCATCCTGATCAGCAGACACAAAGCATCTTAGATAAGTCTCCAATGTCTGGTTTGTTCTCTCAGTTTGACCATTGGTCTGAGGATGAAACGCCGAGGAGAAAGACAATTGAACACCAAGTTTAGAACAAAAGGTCCTCCAAAATCTTGAAACAAACTGGATTCCTCTATCAGACACAATGTTCTCAGGAATGCCGTGTAAACGAACCACGTGCTGAAGGAACAAAGGCACCAATTCAGAGGAGGAAGGCAACTTAGGTAATGGCACAAGATGTATCATCTTGGAAAACCTATCACAAATCACCCAGATGACGGTTATTCTCTGAGAAACAGGGAGGTCGGAAATTAAATCCATAGAGATATGGGTCCATGGTCTCTTGGCACAGGCAATGGCATCAACAAACCACTAGAGCGAGAGCAAGGCTTGGAGCGAGAGCAAGTCCCGCAGGACTGCACAAATTCCCTGACATCACGAGACAAGGTAGGCCACCAAAAGGACCGACTAACCAAGTCTCTGGTACCAAAAATTCCGGGATGACCGGCCAGCGCGGAACAATGAATCTCAGACATCACACTCTTTTTCCACTGGTCCGGGACAAACAATTTCCCAACAGGGCAGTGCTCGGGCTTATCCTCCTGACACCCCTCCAGAGCCAGTCTCAAATTGGGCGAGATGGCGGAAAGAACTATACCCTCTTTCAAAATAACAGAAGGATCAGATAACTCAGGAGAGTCTGCCAGGAAACTCCTCGAGAGGGCATCCGCCTTAACATTCTTAGTGCCAGGAAGAAAGGAAACCACAAAATTAAAACGTGTGAAAAACAAGACCCACCTGGCCTGTCTAGGATTAAGTCGCTTGGCAGATTCCAGATAATCCAGATTCTTATGGTCCGTAAGGACCACCACCTGATGTTTGGCTCCCTCCAGCCAATGTCTCCACTCTTCAAAAGCCCACTTCATGGCCAATAACTCCCGATTACCCACGTCATAATTACATTCAGTAGGAGAAAATTTTCGAGAGAAAAAGGCACAAGGGTTACTTTTAGAGGTCTCTGGATCTCTTTGGGACAAAACGGCACCTGCCCCAATTTCAGAGGCATCAACCTCCACCTGAAATGGTAGAGAGAAACATCAGGCTGCCGTAGAACAGGAGCAGAAGTGAATCTCTGCTTAAGTTCCTGAAATGCAGAGACTGCCTCAGGAGGCCAATTCACCACATCAGAACCCTTTTTGGTCAAATCAGTTAAAGGTTTAACAATAACCGAGAAATTACCAATATATTTACGATAAAAATTGGCAAAACCCAAAAATCTTTGAAGAGCCTTTAATGAAGTAGGTTGGACCCAATCACAGATGGCCTGAACCTTGACCGGGTCCATTTCAATAACAGATGGGGACAAAATGAATCCCAAAAATGAGATCCTCTGTACGCCAAAAAGACACTTTGATCCCTTCACATACAGAGCATTCTCTCTCAAAATCTGGAATACAGTTCGAACATGTTTCACATGAGAGTCCCAGTCATTGGAAAAAATCAAGATATCATCCAAATAAACAATCAGAAATTTATCCACAAAATCCCTGAAAATGTCATTCATGAAGGACTGGAAGACAGAAGGAGCATTAGTGAGCCCAAAGGGCATCACAAGGTACTCAAAATGCCCCTCAGGGGTATTAAATGCCGTCTTCCATTCATCCCCGTGCTTAATGCGAATAAGGTTATATGCCCCCCTGAGGTCAAGCTTGGTAAACCAAGTAGCATTTTTCACCCTTGAAAACAGGTCAGAAATCAAGGGTAACGGGTATTGATATTTCACAGTAATATTGTTCAAAAGACGATAATCAATACACGGCCTTAATGAACCATCCTTTTTGGCCACAAAGAAAAAACCGGCACCTAAGGGTGAAGAGGATGGTCTGATATGACCCTTCTCCAATGACTCCTTGATATAAGACCGCATAGCGTCATGTTCAGGTACAGACAAGTTAAAAAGGCGACCTTTAGGGAATTTACTACCAGGCACTAATTCAATAGCGCAGTCATAGCTCCTATGGGAGGCAAGGATGCAGATTTACTTTCGCTAAACACATCAGAAAAATCAATCAAAAAGTCAGGAACATCCTGAGCCTGGGGGGAGGCAGAAAAAACAGGAGTGTTGGTATTAACACATTGGCAGCCCCAACTGGTTACAGACACAGTTTTCCAATCCAAAACAGGATTATGAGACTGCAACCAAGGGAAACCCAGTACGATAATATCATGCAGATTATACAGAATCAAATTTTGCAGCACTCCTGATGATCAGGTTCAACCCTCATTATCACCTGAGTAGAGAACTGAGGTTTATTCTCAGCCAAAGGGGTAGAATCAATCCCCAGTAGGGGAATAGACTTCTGTAGGGGTATCAAGGGAAACCCACAACGTTTAGCAAAATCATAATCCATCAGGTTAATAGCTGCTCCAGAATCAACGAAAGCCTGAGCAGAAAATGAGGACAGAGAGCATATCAGAGTGACAGTTAATAAAAACTTAGTCTGAACACTACCAAGACAACTGAGCGTGCAAAACGTCTTCCCCGTTAGGGCAGACTGAAATAGCATGAGAGGCATCACCACAGTAGAAACATAAACCATTGCGCTTTCGAAACTCATGACGCTGTGCCCCAGACACCACTCTATCACACTGCATGGATTCAGAAGCAGGTTCACAAGGCAACACTATTCTACGCATACTTCTCCGCTCACGCAAACGTCTGTCAATTTGAATCGCTAATGACATAGAATCATTGAGACCAGAGGGGACAGGGAATCCCACCATAACATCCTTTACATTATCTGACATACCCTTCCGAAAAAGGGCCGCCAAAGCGTCGTCATTCCACTTGGTCAGGACTGCCCACCTACGGAATCTCTGACAGTATAACTCAGCGTCATCAAGCCCCTGATTAATGCCAACAAGGCTTTTTCAGCTTGATCAGTGACATTGGGCTCATCGTACAATAACCCCAAAGCCTGAAAAATGCATCAACATCACTCAAGACAGGATCCCCAGGTGTCAGGGAAAAAGCCCAATCCTGAGGATCGCCGCGCAGGAGAGAGATGACAATTTGAACCTGCTGCGCTGCGTTCCCTGAGGACTTAGATTTTAAGGCAAAAAACAATTTACAATTATTTTTGAAATTCTGAAACTTAGCTCGATCCCCCAAAAACAAATCTGGCATGGGAATCCTAGGTTCCACAACAGGCAACCTAGCAAGATATGCAGCAATACTCCGAACCTCAGTGGCAAGCTGATCCACACGGCCAGACAACTGTGCAAACTCCATTGAGAGAAAAAATCCTCCCCAGCACCCAGAGATACAGAGGGAAAAAAAAAAAAATGCAACAAACAGAAAAATATCTCTGACAACTCTGACAACCGTTTTTTCTTTCACAATATTTTTCCCTTCTGTGAGTACCATACAACTTTAAATTTTAGGCCGGTGATACTGTTATGTTTCGGTAACTGAGGAGTGCAGGTAAAAAAGGCAATACACCAGAGCAGTTGGAATCTATGAGATTGCAGTACCTTGACTAACCACCACAACTAGAGGCAGCCGTGGAGTGTTCCTACGTTGGTCCTAGACGCCTCGTCACAGCCTGAGAAACTAACTACACCTAAAGATAGAAATAGAAAGCTATCTGCCCCGGAGCAGATCCCCAAAGAACATAGAAAGCCCCCAAACATGTAATGGCTGTTAGACAAGATGAAATACTGACACAGACAGAAAATAGTATGAGCAAACGTTGGGGCCCAAACTAACTAAATAGAAAAGGATAGGAAGGGTACTTACTGCAATCCCAAAAAAACCTTGCAAAGCACCAACTCTACTAATTTCAAAAACACCTGAGATCACACGACCTCTACCACCTAAATTAGTTCTCTGGTGTAACAAAATCAAAACAGCAGCCACTGAAGAAACTGGAAAAAGCAAAAGTACAAACATCAGTGGCTGAACTAAACTGAGAGGGCAAAAGCCCCCGGAGGGGACCCTGAAGGCCCCCACAGAAGTGCAGGACAAAATGCAAAAATAAAGCACAAAAACAAAAAGAAGAAAATGTCTTATCTGTTAGCAGGAGATGCAGACACGACACAGCAGGCTACAAGGGAAACAGGAATCATGGAGTGAGACCAGAACAATTGATCACCGGCAACCCTGATGGGAAGGCGACTCCCTTATATAAGACCAGTCAGTAACACCTGATTCCCACTCCTCACAATCTTCACTGGACAGTCCAGTACCGCTAGTAACCACCAGAGGGAGTCTCTGCTCAGAACTCATTTCAAGTCCATTCACAACATGATACTATCCACATCACTTCCACGCTGTCTGCTCAGCATGGATTTCCTCAAGACGAGGAGGAGAGGGAGATCGAGGTGGAGCACAACATGGACAGTTGTCCTCTTGGTGGAGATAGTGAAGTCTTGGCTGTAGGTAGTCTGGCACACATGGCTGAGTTTATGTTCCCCTGCCTTTCCCATGACCCTCACGTTGTACACATTTTGGCCAACACTAATTACTGGTTGGTCTACCTTCTAGACCCACACACTACAAGGAGAAATTCACATCTCTCCTTGTGGTGGAGAAGCCTAATAAAATGTTGCAGTACCAGAAAGCCTTAGTTGAAGAATTATTAAACAAAATTCCCATCTGACAATGCTGGCAGCAGAGGTCACAGTTCCTTGTACAACCAAGGAGTAGAGACTAGGGAGACACACACCAGATGCAGTGGAGCCAGGGGAAAACTATCAAAGTTCTGGGACAGTTTTTTCAGACCCTCTCAGCACCCACACCCTGATGCGCGGGGTACTCTGACATTTAGGGAAAAGTTTTTGAAGATGCTGAAGGAGTACTTTGCCAACCGTACCAGTGTCCTCTGTGATTCCTCTGTGCCTTATAACTATTGGGTATACAAGCTAGACATGTGGCATGAACTGTCTCTCTATGCATTGGAGGTCCTGGCCTGCCCTGCTGCTAGCGTTTTGACAGCAGGTTTTCTGTGCCGCCGGGGGTATTAAAACCAATAGGCGCATAAGCCTGTCAGCTGAAAATGCTGACAGACTGACTCTTATCAAAATGAACAAGGGCTGGATTGGGCCAGACTTCTCTACACCAATGGATGACAGTAGTGGAACGTAAACTTAAATCCATTTTTTTTGTTTCTTTTTCTGGTCTGTACCTATGCACCCCTTCCCACCCAAAAATGGGTATATGCTTCAGGATTTTGTCTTTTATCATGCTACGCTCTCAATAAATTTTTTAAAGGTGTTTATGATGCTCGCATCAACAATTTTTACAGGCCTACCTCGAACATTCTTTGATATATATGTATACCCCCCAGGGTGAATGTTTTTCGGCCCACGCTCTTAGTGCATGGGCATTACCAGTCTAGGATTCCCACTCTTTAAAATGGGGAAAAAAATGTTTTCTGAGACCCTCCACTACGTCTCTTCAAATGACTATTGGAGTTCCTCCTTCTTTTTTGGCATCTCTTGCACTTAGTGTATATGCTTTTGAGTCGCACAACACACGGTACCAGGGCTATGGGGTACTCGGCACCGAGCCCATGGAAGTCTATGGGGGATGTCACTGGCAGCAGAGCTCGGTCCGTGGCCCTGGGCGCTCATACAATGGGGGATATTTACAGGGGATTTTAGTAATAGTTCGTGACGCCACCTGTGGTTTCTGATCAGATAGACCAGCGCTGCAAGATGAATCTTTTGAGGGGATGTTATGGGGCAGCTGGATGTTAAGTCTCCCACAGATGAGACTGTTCCCTCAAAGTCAATGGTGGTGTAGAGTTCAGGTAATAAAGCAACCACACACACAATTCAGTCTCTTTCCATACTTTTACTGATGTTGTTGGCAGGTATGTCCCGGGAAGCTGGTCAGGCTGGAGAATGCACATTCAGGGAATTGCTGAGCAGGTGTAAGGCCTCCTTTACCTTTGAATATCTGTGAGTCCTAACTTGCATGAAGTCAAGTTTAACTCTTCCTATAGCAGCTACGCCCGGTCGACATTGTGGTAGAGCCTTTTCTGTCTCTGGTACCCAGATGTTGGCAAGAACAAAGTCCTTCTCCTGCTCAAAGTTCCTGTTCTCCCTGACTCAAGTTACGTATCGGCACTTAGGGCTACCTTCTGTGACTTGAAGTCCAGCAAGGATTCCGGTTTTCTATCACTAGCCGTGAAGTACTAGCAATGCTTCGGCCCCGGTGTCCGGTCAATTTAGTGAAGGTGATCTGTCACCTAAGTCACTTGTCCTTCTTTCACCACTCGCCTGTCGCCCTGCTCTCGCCCTTAACATAAGCACGGGTAGCAGTAGGTGTAATAGTCAGTTGTTCTTCCAAGCTCACTGACCTGCTCTCAGTTGACTCGATGTTATAACTGCTGCAGTTCCCTTCCTTCTTTCCTTTCTAAACTCTGTCCAGAGCAGCTCACAGGACGTTCCGTCAGACTGTATACACGCTGTAGCTCCGAGAGTCACTTTCCACATTCTTAGGGAACACAGGCAGCTTGTTCTGAGATAT
>JARQOD010000008.1:162739160-162814330 GCA_033576555.1 Oophaga sylvatica | reverse complement strand
GGGGGCAAGATACTCAGCAAGACAGAAATAAAATGGCGGGACGAACAAACTGAGTTTCAGGAACATGTACACAAACCCTTACTTTTTTCCCTGTCTCCGGTTACGTATCAGCGCTTGGCTGCTCTCTGCGACCTGTAGTCCAGATAGCCTCCGAGTATCTTTTTACTATGCTTAAAACTCAGCAACGCTTCGGACCCGGTGTCCGTTATTTAGTGCAGGCAATCCAATACCTGAAGCACTTCTCTATGTCTTCTCCACTGCGCCCTCGCCCTGCTTTTGCTCTTTGCATAAGCACTTGTACTTTCGATGAAATGTCAGCTTTCTCCAGAGCTCATGAGCACCCTCTCAGTTTTCCTTGTTTAGCTTCTGTTGAGGTACTGATTAAGGGTAGCTCTGACTAGGCTAGGATGATGCACTTCACCCGTACTAGCCTCCACTTCTTTGTCAGGTGAGCTACGCTAGCTCTGCGAGGATTCAGTCCTCTCTCCTAGTCCAGACTGAACTGGCACTGAACTGCACTGTCCTAAGACAGGAAACTGACTGGTCTCCACTGTCCTGAGACAGGAAGCTTGACTCAGCTCTGGCTGAACTGATCTGTCCGAAGACAGGAAACTATCTGACTCTGCTACGTGTCACCACCTCCTATACCCCTGGTGGGTGTGTCTGAAAGTGTGAGTGACGTGAATGATAACAAGCTTTTGTGGTTACCTTCCTGTGCATTCTCCTGGATTTTATGTGTGCCTTACATAGCTGGGCCACACAGTTCCGTAGAGGTCTGTCTGAACGTCTGAAAGATGCCTTGGCACTTCACCCTCACCTGATTCTCTGGAGGACGCCATGACGCAGGCCGTCCGAATGGATCGCAGGCTGCGGGCGAGAGGTGTGATGCAGGCTGAGACACAATTTTTCTTCAGTGGCAGGGGAGCCAGTCCTGTATTGGAGTCCATGGAGATGGGAGCCATCGACCTCAAAGAGAAAGAAATGAGACGGAGGCGCTTAGAAAAGCTGTGTTTTTACTGCGGTGATCCTGGACATTGGAAAAGTAACTGTCCCTCCTGCCCACCGACTAACAAGCGACTGAGTCTGGGTGATCATCGTGGAGGTCACTCAGACTCTCAGGTACCCTTTACTTCATTTTCTAAGATACTGTTAAAGGTGGACTTGGTGTGAAGAACTGCTTTTTCCTTACTTCAGCTTTTGTGGACTGTGGGTCATCTTTGAACCTGATTGACTCTAAGCTGGTGGCCAGCTGTAGATTAGGGACAGTTAGGTTGGAGACATTTTGTCTCTGAAGAATTCACCCTCAGGGTGGGGGCCCTTCACCAGGAGCGTATGTCATGTTTTGTTTTGGATAACCTCTATGCTGGCCTGGTGTTAGGGTTTCCCTGGTTGCAACGGCATAACCCGATTATTGACTGGGATTCCCGTGATATTGTTAAATGGGGATCTAATTGTTCTGAAAGATGTCTTGCTACTGTGTCTGTGTCGTCCGTTGGTCTGGAAGGTATTCCGGAGTACCTGAAGGACTATGCGGACGTTTTCTCTGAAAAAGAGGCTGAAGTTTTACCACCACACCGCCCATTTGATTGTGCCATTGACCTGGTTCCAGGTACTAAATTGCCCAAGGCCCGCTTGTATAACCTCTCGGGTCCCCAGCGGGCTGCTATGAAAGAATACATTTCCGAGAGCCTTCGTAAGGGACACATTCGTCCTTCTGTTTCCCCCATGGCGGCGGGGTTCTTTTTCGTTAAGAAAAAAGACGGTGGTTTGCGGCCATGCCTCAATTTTCGAGAGTTAAATAAGATAACTGTGAGAAATACTTAACCCCTCCCACTTATTCCTGATTTGTACAACCAGTTGTCTGGGGTTAAGTGGTTTTCGAAATTGGATCTGCGGGGGGCATATAACCTTATCCGGGTCCGGGAGGGGGATGAGTGGAAGACTGCTTTTCTCACTACTGAAGGGTTGTTTGAAAACTTGGTCATGCCTTTCGGTCTGACCAACGCACCAGCAGTCTTCCAAAATTTTATTAATCATGTGTTCTCTGACTTTATTGGGCGTTTTATGGTGGTGTATTTGGATGACATTCTTATCTACTCGCCTGATAAACAAACTCACAATGATCATCTTCGGGCAGTTCTCCAAAGGCTCCGGGAGAACTGTCTCTTTGCTAAGCTAGAGAAATGTTCATTCTTCATTCAGGAACTGTCTTTTCTGGGGTTCATTGTGTCTGCTGAGGGGTATCGCATGGATCCTAATAAGGTGATTTGAAGGCTCTGCAGCGTTTCTTAGGATTCGCAAATTACTATCGCAAGTTTATAAGGGGGTTCTCGCAGGTAGTTAAACCTCTCACAGATCTGACTCAAAAGGGGGCTGATGTCAAGAATTGGTCAGCCGCAGCAGTGGCGGCGTTTCAGTTTTTAAAAAAATGTTTCATGTCTGCTCCGGTTCTTATTCAACCGGACCCGTCTGAACCATTTATTGTTGAGGTGGACGCCTGGAGGTGGGGGTGGGGGCGGTGTTGTCCCAGGGTCCCGCCACTTTGACTAATTTGAGACCCTGTGCCTTTTTCTCTAAGAAATTCTCTCCTGCGGAGAGAAACTATGATGTTGGGAATCGAGAACTTCTGGCCGTGAAGTTGGCCTTTGAAGAATGGAGGATTTTTTGGAGGGGCTGTCCATCCTATTACCATGGTTTAGGACCACAAGAACCTAGCTTAATTGAGTCTGCTAAAAGGTTGACTCCTAGACAGGCAAGATGGTCGCTTTTTTTTTCCCGATTCCAGTTCTCCATCACTTTTCGGCCAGGATCCAAAAATGTCAAGGCTGATGCCTTGTCACGCAGTCTGGATCCGGTGTCTCCCCCCGAACCTCCATCCTCCATTCTTCAGTCTGGGGTGGTGGTGGCAGTTGTTTCTGCTGGGGAGCAGGAGATTCGGGAAGCTCAGTCTCTTGCCCCTCCGGCTAAGCCAGTGAATAAACTTTTTGTACCAGTTCAATTTTGTCTCAGGATCCTTCGGGAATTCCACGACTCAGTTCTGGGTGGACATCCTGGGATCTCGGCTACCCGAGGGCCATCGCTAGGATATTCTGGTGGTCTTCTTTAGCCTCTGATGTTGGGGAATTTGTGTCTGCTTGTGGGGTATGTGTCCGTGCGAAACCCCCCCATAACCGGCCGGCCGGGGAATTGGTGCCACTGCCAATTCCTGATAGACCATGGACCCATTTGTCCATGGATTTTATCACCAACCTTCCTCCTTCCAAGGGTAACACTGTCATTTGGGTAGTGGTGGACAGGTTTAGTAAACAGGCACATTTTGTACCCTTGGCAGCTTTACCTAATGCGGAAACGTTGTCCAGATTGTTTGTTGAGCATGTGGTGCGGTTGCATGGGGTACCCTTGAATGTGGTGTCTGATAGGGGGGTACAATTTGTTTCCAGATTTTGGAGGGCATTTTGTAAGAGGTTGGGTATTGGTCTGTCTTTTTCATCCGCTTATCATCCAGAGACTAATGGGCAGACTGAGCGGACCAATCAGTCTATAGAGCAAATCCTGCGTTGCCTGACCTCAGCCCGACAGGATGATTGGTGTACTGCGTTACCTTTGGCTTAGTTTGCGTTTAACAACCGCATTAACCAGTCTACAGGCACATCTCCCTTTTTCTGCAATTATGGGTTTCATCCACATTTTGGGGAGTTCTCTCGTTTGGACTCTGGTGTCCTGGGGCGGATGGGACAATACAGCGGTTGGGGGAGTTATGGCAGGAGGTCCAAAGGAACATTACGAAGGCTCAGTCTAAATATAAGTTTTTTGCTGACAAAAAAAGGTCTGTGGGGCCGGTGTTCCAGGTTGGGGATAAGGTATGGTTATCTACTAGGAATATAAGGCTCAAGGTCCCCTCTGCGAAACTTGGACCTAAATTTATTGGTCCTTATGAAATTACGGAAGCAGTTAACCCGTGGCATTTCGGTTGCGTCTCCCTCCGTCTCTACGGATTCCCAACGTTTTCCATAGGGCACTTTTGAAACCTGTGGGGTCCTGTAGGGAAGGACCGTTGTCTTCCCCACCACCGGTTTTGGTAGACGGGCAGTCTGAGTACGAGGTGGAACGAATTCTTGACTCTAAGTTTGTCCGTCATGCTCTTCAGTATCTGATACATTGGAAAGGCTACGGTCCAGAGGACCGGTCGTGGGTTCCTGCCCGATCTGTTCATGCGGATCAGTTGGTCTGGGCCTTTCATGCCAGGTGTCCTGAGAAACCCGGGGGTCCGGTGGCCCCCCGTTGAGAGGGGGGTACTGTCATGACCCAGGACGGGGTTTGGTCTTTGTCCCGTCCTGGCCAGACTGGGGTTAATGGTTTCAGCCTCTCTCTGGCAGAAGGCGGCTATTTAGTTGCCAATTGACCTAGGTCTGGTGTCAGTTATACTCCTGCCCTCGGCTGAGTTAGTTGACCTCCTGTGTGCCTGTGCCTTGTGCCTGATCTTGTTGCTTGTTTGGTTTTGACCCAGTCCGTCTCTTCGTTGTGAGTTTGTCTACTGTCTTGGTACTGTGTATTTGCCCGTTCTGGTTTTCTGATCCCTTGGCTACGTTTCTGGTTATTCTCTGCCTGCTCCTCTTGTACTGCGTTGCTCCCTCTGTGTATGACCTAGCTATCCTGACTATCCGTTTTGTCTATGCCCCTTGGTAATCTGTCCAGTAGTTACCCTTCTAGGAGTTTTCCTTCTGCTCATAGCTCTCTGGAGCTTAAGCCATGCCCATCAGCAGTCACGTGCTTAAGGTCCTCTGGCCTGAAGCATTCTCTATCTGTTACTGCTCCCTCTGAGAGACCTGTGGCCGGCGCCGCCCCTTGGCAGTCACGTGCTTGGGTCCTGTTAGTCTGAAGCACGCATCTTCACCGCTGCTGCCATCTCCACAGGTATCATTGAGTGCAGTCTGTCTTACTCCGGACACGCGCACTGGCTCAGTGAGCAAGTGCAGTCGGTGTTCGTGATATTAGTATAATGAAGGGGCTTGTGCACCACCTTTAGTAGAATGAAGGGGCTTTTTCACCACCTTTAGTAGAATGAAGGGCTTTTGCACCAACTTTAGTATTGTGAAGGGGCATTTGTACCAACTTTAATATAATGAAGGGGTTTTTGCACCACCTGTAGTATAACGAAGGGGCTTATTGCACCACCTTTAGTATAATGAAGGGGCTTTTACACAACCTTTACTATAATGAAGGGGCATTTGCACCACCTTTACTATTATGAAGAGGAAGAAGAGGCTTTTGCACCACCTTTAGTAGAATGAAGAGACTTTTGCACCACCTTTAGTATATTGAAGAGGCTTTTGCACCATCTTTAGTATAATGAAGGGGCTTTTACACAACCTTTACTATAATGAAGGGGCATTTGCACCACCTTTACTATTATGAAGAGGCTTTTGCACCACCTTTAGTAGAATGAAGAGGCTTTTGCACCATCTTTAGTATAATGAAGGGCTTTTGCACCACCTTTAGTAGAATGAATAGGCTTTTTGCACCACCTTTAGTATTATGAAGAGGCTTTTGCACCACCTTTAGTAGAATGAAGAGGCTTTTGCACCACTTTAGTATTTATGAAGGGGCTTTTACCCACTTTAGTAGAATGAAGGGTTTTTCACCACCTTTAGTATAATGAAGAGGCTTTTGCACCACCTTTAGTAAATGAAGAGGCTTTTGCACCACCTTTAGTAGAATGAAGAGGCTTTTGCACCACTTTAGTAGATGAAGGCTTTGACCAACTTTATATATGAAGGGCTTTTTGCACCATCTTAGTATAATGAAGGGGCTTTTCACACCTTTATATAATGAAGGGGCTTTTGCACCACCTTTACTATTATGAAGGGCTTTTGCACCACCTTTAGTAGAATGAAGAGGCTTTTGCCCATCTTTAGTATAATGAAGGGGCTCTTTGCACCACCTTTAGTAGAATGAAGAGGCTTTTGCACACCTTTAGTATTAATGAAGGGCTTTTGCACCACCTTTAGTAGAATGAAGAGGCTTTTGCACCATCTTTAGTAAATGAAGGGCTTTTTGCACCACCTTTAGTAGAATGAAGGGCTTTTTCACCACCTTTAGTATAATGAAGGGCTTTTGCACCACCTTTAGTAGAATGAAGGGCTTTTGCACCAACTTTAGTAGAATGAAGGGCTTTTGCACCAACTTTAGTATAATGAAGAGGCTTTTGCACCAACCTTTAGAAATGAAGGGGTATTTGTACCAACCCTTTTATATAATGAAGAGGTTTTGCACCACCTTAGTAGAATGAAGAGGGGTTTTGCACCAACCTTTAGTATAATGAAGGGGCTTTTCACACCTTTACTATAATGAAGGGGCTTTTGCACCACCTTTAGTAGAATGAAGGGCTTTTGCACCACCTTTATAAATGAAGGGCTTTTGCACCACCTTTAGTATAATGAAGGGGCTTTTGCACCACCTTTAGATATAATGAAGGGACTTTTGCACCACCTTTAATATAATGAAGGGCTTTTGCACCACCTTTAATATAATGAAGGGGCTTTTGCACCACCTTTAGTATAATGAAGGGGCTTTTGCACCACCTTTAGTATAATGAAGGGGCTTTTGCACCACCTTTAGTATAATGAAGGAGCTTTTGCACCACCTTTAGCAAAATGAAGGGGTATTTGCACTACCTTTAGTATAATGAAGGAGCTTTTGCACCACTTTAGCAAAATGAAGGGGTTTTGCACCACCTTTAGTATAATGAAGGGCATTTGCACCACCTTTAGTAAAATGAAGGGGCTTTTGCACCACCTTTAGTATAATGAAGGAGCTTTGGCACCACCTTTAGAAAATGAAGGGGTATTTGCACCACCTTTAGTATAATGAAGGGCTTTTGCACCACCTTTAGTATAATGAAGGGCTTTTGCACCACCTTTAGCATAATGAAGGGGTTTTGCACCACCTTTAGTATAATGAAGGAGCTTTTGCACCATCCTTTAGTATAATGAAGGGGTTTTGCCCCAAACCTTATTAAATGAACGGGCTTTTGACCACCTTTATATAATGAAGGGACTTTTGCACCACCTTTATTAAATGAAGGAGCTTTTGCACCACATTTAGTAAATGAAGGGCTTTTGCACCACCTTTATTATAATGAAGGGCTTTTGCACCACTTTAGTAAAATGAAGGGGCTTTTGCACCACCATTTAGTATAATGAAGGGGCTTTTGCACCACCTTTAGAAATAATGAAGGGATTTTTGCACCACTTTAGTAAAATGAAGGGGTATTTGCACCACCTTTAGTATAATGAAGGGATTTTGCACCACCTTTAGTAAAATGAAGGGATATTTTGCACCACCTTTATTATAATGAAGGGCATTTTTGCACCACTTTAGTATAATAAGGGGCTTTTACTCCACCTTTAGTAAAATGAAGGGGTTTTGCACTACCTTTAGTATAATGAAGGGGCTTTTGCACCACCTTTAGTAGAATATAGAGGCTTTTGTACCACCTTTAATATAATAAAGGGGATTTTGCACTACGATTAGTGGAAAGAAGGGGCTACAATACCATGATTGATATAATAACGGGAACTGGTCAATGACAGCCCCTTTTGTTGCTTACACAAGCACTGTGGTTCTAACATAGATACAATAGTATCCTGTACTTCAAGTGTAGTGATATTGGCTTATAATTTTTTTTATGTAGAAGAAAAATCTGGCACTCCCATTCAGCATCAAAAATAGTACTTATTTAAAGTATAATTGTCCAAAAGGTTATATTCTTATGTAGGTTATATTGTTATGTAGGTTATATTGTTATGTAGGTTATATTGTTATGTGGTTATTGTTATGTAGGTTATATTCTTATGTAACGTTTCGGTCTCTGACTCAGACTTCTTCAGACATGTAACTCCAGTAATAAGGGATCCTGTGAGTACAGCGCTCTTTTCTATAGCACAGTCTGCACAACTATGTACACAGCGCTGTACTCACCGGATCCCTTATTACTGGAGTTACATGTCTGAAGAAGGTCTGAGTAGAGACCGAAACGTTACATAAGAATATAACCTACATAAGAATGTAACCTTTTGGACAATTATACTTTAAATAAATACTATTTTTGATGCTGAATGGGAGTGCCAGATTTTTCTTCTACATATTGCTAGGATTGGTATCCTTTTTCTGTGCACCCTAATTGTGGACTACGGAGTGACGTGTTTCATTATTGATTATAATTTTTTTAAGTTACTATCAGAAATGAACTTTCTGGAATAAAAGGTTGATAAACAGTGACACGTAATGAGCTATTTCTGTGAATTTACAGATTATAGTTAATGACATTGTTAGGAAATGATATATTTGTGCAATGATATCATGTAAATTAAATGTTATCTCAAAGACAGTATTAGCATATTATTCCATTTATTGTATTCATGAATGTATTAGCACATTTCATAAATATTTATAAATGACTAGCACAAAGGATTTGGGAATTGGCTTTTGTTTCCCTAAATGGAGAGTAATAATAATAATAATAATAATACTTGTGCTTTGGTTTCTATCGGTATACTGAGCAATTCAATCTGGAGTAAGATTTTTCCTCGTGTCCATCCATATTGGGTGAATATAAGTCATCAAAAGGGTCAACATTACAGTTCACCAGATTTTTACTTCGGGTAATGTTGGTCTGACGTGTATGAAAACCTAACATAAGGGGCGTAAAGCTAGAACATTTAAAGTGAATATTAACTCCCCCAAACAAAACTGAATATTTGACAGCTCGTAGGACATCTGTATACAGCATACCTGGTGCCCTGCTCATGTCACCTTCTTCTGCCGGTTATCAGCTCCTGGTCTTCACTCTTTGGTCCATACAATGGCTGCCGCTGTCTAAGACTTTGTTATAGAGTCATGGTGCTTGTCCTCCACAGTCCTCTGGATCTGCGCTGATGCTTTGCACCTCCTACCAGACTTATTCGCCCCTGACACAGGTCAGCTGCCTGTATTACCGCAATCGCAAAGTCATAAGTGCTTCCTTCTTGCTCCAAACTACCCTATCTGAGACGCCTATTTCACCCCACACACCTACACTTCCAGGCTACACCTATACTTTCTAATCCAATAAAGTGGAGGCGCAGAGGCTTAAAGTGGGAAAGAAAGAGATAAAAAGAGAGAGAAAGAAAGAGAGAAAAAGAGAGAAAAAAGGAGAGTGAAAAAAAAATAAAAAGAGAGAAACAGAGAAAGAGAGAAATAGAGAAAGAAAGAGAAAGAAAGAGATATGTAGAGAGATAAAGAGAGGAGAGAGAGAAAATGAGAGAAAGAAAGAAAAAAAGAGAGAAAAAGAGAGAGAAAGAAAGAAAAAAGAGAAAGAAAGATATGGAGAGAGGTAAAGAGAGAGAGGAGTGAGAGAAAATGAGAGCTAGAGAGAAACAGATAAAGAAATAGAAAGAAAAAAGAGAGAAATAGAGAAAGAGAGATATGTAGAGAGATAAAGAGAAAGAGAGAAAGAGAGGAAGAAAAAGATAAAGAAAGAGATAAGAGAGAGAAATAGAAAGAAAAGGAGAGAGAAAAAGAGATAAAGAAAAAAGAGAGAAGAGAAAGAGAGACAGAAAGAGAGAAAAAGTGAGAGAAAGAAAAAGGAGAGAAAAAGAGAGAGAAAACAGATAGAAAGAAAAAGAAAAAAGAGTGAGAAAGATATGCAGAGAGATAAAGAGACAGGAGAGAGAGAGAGACAGACAGAAAGCAAAAAGTGAGAGAAAGAGAGAGGAGAGAACGAGAAAAAAGAGAGAAAGAAATAGAGAGAGAGCGAAAGAACGAGAGAAAGAAAAGAGATAAAGATAGACAAAGAGAGAGGGAAAGAGAGAGAGAAAAACTGAGAGCAGGGAAAGAGAAAGAAAGAAAATAATATTTAAATTCTTTTTCTTTTATTTATCAGATCGCATTTGTCTCTTCTAGAGAGGGAAGCACCACACCACATAAGAATGGCTGCCATCTTCTTAACCAAACAGAACCCTTCCCTAAAATATCAGGAGCGGTCAGGTGGGAGCATGTGCAGTAGACGCTCCGCTGCTGTGAGCATGACATAACCTATATTGTGTACTGCCATGCTATCCCCAGGTTGCAGTAACTAATGAAACGTTTTTAGGAATTTATTTTAAAAAATTATACATTTTTTGTCTTTTTTTTGTATTCCCATGGAACCACTTTAAGTTTATGCTTCTGGGCCCTAATGCAAAAACTGTAACAGGAACCCCAAATTATTATGTCTTTTATAGAGTGCTTTATTCTATGTGACAATGAGACTTTTTGAGCTCCCATAGGGATTTGGTGCGACTGCTACATCAATCAGTCTATAAGTATACACCTGATCACATGGAGGTACAGTGTAGGCAGAAAGCAGGCAATGTGGGCCCACATTACATATCTAAAGGCAGGGTGTACATAGAAATCATGTGGTCCCATTGTGGAAATTCTAATCGGGCCCCACTCCAAAATAAGCAATAATAATATTTGGTGGTGCACAGAAGACCATATGTCACAACTTTGTAGCCCTTACAGAGTAGTTTTCCTTCTATTGAAGCCCCAGATTTCCCTTTCATTGCCCACATAAAGTATGACACCACCAAAAGTGCCCCCAGCCACAGTATGAAACACACAGTGAATTCCTACACAGCACCCTCCAGATGCACAGTATAATGACTGTACTGAACACACCCTGCTAAGTATGGTGACCCCAACACAGTATGATGCCCCAACTGTGACCCCACACAGCCCTGCACTCAATATGATGCACCCCACACAAACCTGCACACTGCATAATGGCCTGCACTAACACTCCAAACTATATCAGCCCACACAAAGCCCTCCAAACAGTAGAACGGCATCCACATAGCCCTCCAAATAATATAATCGCCAACACATACTCTCCCAAACAGTATAATCGCCCCCATTAGTATAACGGTTTCCATATAGCCCTCCAAACAGTATAATGACCCCATATATTCCTCCAAACAGTATAATGCCCCCCACATACAGTACAGACCAAAAGTTTGGACACACCTTCTCATTTAAAGATTTTTCTGTATTTTCATGACTATGAAAATTGTACATTCACACTGAAGGCATCAAAACTATGAATTAACACATGTGGAATTATACATTACACTTTACAAAAAAGTGTGAAACAACTGAAAATATGTCTTATATTCTAGGTTCTTCAAAGTAGCCACCTTTTGCTTTGATGACTGCTTTGCACACTCTTGGCATTCTCTTGATGAGCTTCAAGAGGTAGTCACCGAGAATGGTCTTCCAACAGTCTTGAAGGAGTTCCCAGAGATGATTAGCACTTGTTGGCCCTTTTGCCTTCACTCTGCGGTCCAGCTCACCACAAACCATCTCGATTGGGTTCAGGTCTGGTGACTGGAGGCCAGGTTATCTGGCGTAGCACCCCATCACTCGCCTTCTTGGTTAAATAGCCCTTACACAGCCTGGAGGTATGTTTGGGGTCATTGTACTGTTGAAAAATAAATGATGGTCCAACTAAGCGCAAACCGGATAGAATAGCATGCCACTGCAAGATGCTGTGGTAGCCATGCTGGTTCAATATGCCTTCGATTTTGAATAAATACCCCAACAGTGTCACCAGCAAAGCACCCCCACACCATCACACCTCCTCCTCCATGCTTCATGGTGGGAACCAGGCATGTAGAGTCCATCCGTTGACCTTTTCTGCATCGCACAAAGACACGGTGGTTGGAACCAAAGATCTCAAATTTGGACTCATCAGACCAAAGCACAGATTTCCACTGGTCTAATGTCCATTCCTTGTGTTCTTTAGCCCAAACAAGTCTCTTCTGCTCGTTGCCTGTCCTTAGCAGTGGTTTCCTAGCAGCTATTTTACTATGAAGGCCTGCTGCACAAAGTCTCCTCTTAACAGTTGTTGTAGAGATGTGTCTGCTGCTAGAACTCTGTGTGGCATTGACCTGGTCTTAATCTGAGCTGCTGTAAACCTGCGATTTCTGAGGCTGGTGACTCGGATAAACTTATCCTCAGAAGCAGAGGTGGCTCTTGGTCTTCCTTTCCTGGGGCGGTCCTCATGTGAGCCAGTTTCTTTGTAGCGCTTGATGGTTTTTGCAACTGCACTTGGGGACACTTTCAAAGTTTTCCCAATTTTTCGGACTGACTGCCTTCATTTCTTAAAGTAATGATGGCCACTCGTTTTTCTTTACTTAGCTGCTTTTTTCTTGCCATAATACAAATTCTAACAGTCTATTCAGTATGGACTATCAGCTGTGTATCCACCAGACTTCTGCACAACACAACTGATGGTCCCAACCCCATTTATAAGGCCAGAAATCCCACTTATTAAACCTGACATGGCACACCTGTGAAGTGAAAACCATTTCCGGTGACTACCTCTTGAGGCTCATCAAGAGAATGCCAAGAGTGTGCAAAGCAGTCATCAAAGCAAAAGGTGGCTACTTTGAAGAACCTAGAATATAAGACATATTTTCAGTTGTTTCACACTTTTTTGTAAAGTATAATGTATAATTCCACATGTGTTAATTCATAGTTTTGATGCCTTCAGTGTGAATGTACAATTTTCATAGTCATGAAAATACAGAAAAATCTTTAAATGAGAAGGTGTGTCCAAACTTTTGGTCTGTACTGTACCTCTCTAAACAGTATAATGTTCCTTCCCACATATTGCTCCAAACAGTATAATGGCCCCCATACAGCTCTTCAAACAGTATAATGGACCCTCAAGTTAGCCATCCAAACAGTATAATGGTCCTCACATCACATATCCCCCCAGACAGTATAATGGCCCCACATATAATATAACGGGTCCCACATACCCCTCCATGTAATATCATGGGCCCCACATAGCCCTCCATATAATATAATGGGCCTCACATTGACTTCCATATAATATAACGGCTCCCACATAGCCCTCCAAATAATGGGCTCCACATAGCCCTCCATCTACTATATAATTGTCTAACTTTTGACTTCCGTCTGTAACGGAAATCCTGCGTCGCTGATTGGTTGCGTCCAATCACTTCCGGCTGGGCGTGACCAATCATGGAGCAGGATTTCAACCAGGCACGCCACCGCTTTCGTCGAGAGATCAGCGGCGCTAGCCGCTGATCTACCGACTGTAGCCGCGGGTCATCTCCACGTACATACTCACCTTCCGTCGCTGCATCCCTGTCCTGGCGCATCTGCTTCTATCCTGTGCTGTTCGGTCATGTAGCACCGTTCATTAAGATTATGAATATGGACGCAACTCTACTCCCATACTCGTGGCTTCCATATTCATGACCGTAATGAGCGGTACCACGTGACTGCTCCACAGAGGAAGAAGCTGACGCGCCGGGATAGAGATGCAGCGATGGAGCGAGGAGGGTATGTATGATGGGGAGGACGGGGGAGCCCAGCCGGGGGTGGGAGTGGAGCCATGTATACAGGGTGGGAGCGGAGCCATGTATATAGGATGGGAGGATGGGAGCGGAGCCATGTATACAGGGTGGGAGGGTGGGAGCGGAGCCATGTATATAGGATTGGAGGGTGGGAGCGGAGTCATGTATATAGGATGGGAGGGTGGGAGCGGAGCCATTTATATAGGATGGGAGGGTGGAAGCAGAGCCATGTATACAGGATGGGAGGGTGGAGCGGAGACATGTATACAGGATGGGAGGGTGGGAGCGGAGCCATGCATACAAGGATGGGAGGGTGGAGCGGAGGCATGTATACAAGGATGGTACGGTGGAGCGGAGCCATGTATACAGGATGGGAGGGTGGGAGCGGAGCCATGCATACAAGAATGGGAGGGTGGGAGTGGAGCCATGTATACAGGATGGGAGGGTGGAGCGGAGCCATGTATACAAGGATGGGAGAGTGGGAGCGGAGCCATGTATATAGGATTGGATAGTGGGAGCGGAGTCATGTATATAGGATGGGAGGGTGGGATCGGAGCCATGCATATAGGGTGGGAGCGGAGCCATTTATATAGGATGGGAGGGTGGGAGCGGAGCCATGTATATAGGATTGGATATTGGGAGCAGAGCCATGTATACAGGATTGGAGGGTGGGAGCGGAGTCATGTATATAGGATGGGAGGGTGGGAGCAGAGCCATGCATATAGGGTGGGAGCGGAGCCATTTATATAGGATGGAAGGGTGGGAGCGGAGCCATGTATCTAGGATTGGATAGTGGGAGCGGAGCCATGTATACAGGATGGGAGGGTGGGAGCGGAGCCATGTATACAGGATTGGAGGGTGGGAGCGGAGCCATGTATACAGGATGGGAGGGTGGAGCGGAGCCATGTATACAAGGATGGGAGGGTGGAGCGGAGCCATGTATACAGGATGGGAGGGTGGGAGCGGAGCCATGCATACAAGGATGGGAGGGTGGGAGTGGAGCCATGTATACAGGATGGGAGGGTGGAGCGGAGCCATGTATACAAGGATGGGAGGGTGGAGCGGAGCCATGTATACAGGATGGAGGGTGGGAGCGGAGCCATGCATAAAGAATGGGAGGGTGGGAGTGGAGCCATGTATACAGATGGGAGGGTGGAGCGGAGCCATGTATACAAGGATGGGAGGTGGGAGCGGAGCCATGTATATAGGATTGGATGGGAGCGGAGTCATGAATAGGATGGGAGTGGATCGGACATGATATAGGGTGGGAGCGGAGCATTTATATAGGATGGGAGGGTGGGAGCGGAGCCATGTATATAGGATTGGTATGGGAGCAGAGCCATTTATACAGGATTGGAGGGTGGGAGCGGAGTCATGTATAATAGGATGAGGTGGAGCAGAGCCATGCTAAGGGTGGGAGCGGAGCCATTTATAAGGATGGAGGGGGAGCGGAGCCATGTATCTAGGATTGGATAGTGGGAGCGGAGCCATGTATAAGGATGGGAGGGTGGGAGCGGAGCCATTAACAGGATTGGAGGGTGGAAGCGGAGCCATGATATAGGATGGGAGGGTGGAGCGGAGCCATGTATACAGGATTGGAGGGTGGGAGCGGAGCCATATATACAGGATGGGAGGGTGGAGCGGAGCCATGTATACAGGATGGAGGGTGGAGCGGAGCCATGTATACAGGATGGGAGGGTGGAGCGGAGCCATGTATACAAGGATGGGAGGGTGGAGCGGAGCATGTATACAGGATGGGAGGGGGGGAGCGGAGCCATGCATACAAGGATGGGAGGTGGAGCGGAGCATGTATACAAGGATGGACGGTGGAGGGAGCCATGTATACAGGATGGGAGGGTGGGAGCGGAGCCATGCATACAAGAATGGGAGGGTGGGAGTGGAGCCATGTATACAGGATTGGGGTGGAGCGGAGCCATGTATATACAAGGATGGAGAGTGGGAGCGGAGCCATGTATATAGGATTGGATAGTGGAAGCGGAGTCATGTATATAGGATGGGAGGGTGGGATCGGAGCCATGCATATAGGTGGGAGCGGAGCCATTTATATAGGATGGAGGGTGGGAGCGGAGCCATGTATATAGGATGGATATTGGAGCAGAGCCATGAACAGGATTGGAGGGTGGGAGCGGAGTCATGTATATAGGATGGGAGGGTGGGAGCAGAGCCATGCATATAGGGTGGAGCGGAGCCATTTATATAGGATGGAAGGGTGGGAGCGGAGCCATGTATCTAGGATTGGATAGTGGAAGTGGAGCCATGTATACAGGATGGAGGGTGGGAGCGGAGCCATCTATACAGGATTGGAGGGTGGAAGCGGAGCCATGTATATAGGATGGGAGGGTGGAGCGGAGCCATGTATACAGTATTGGAGGGTGGGAGCGGAGCCATGTATACAGGATGGGAGGGTGGGAGCGGAGCCATGTATACAGGATTGGAGGGTGGGAGCGGAGCCATGTATACAGGATGGGAGGGTGGAGCGGAGCCATGTATACAAGGATGGGAGGGTGGAGCGGAGACATGTATACAGGATGGGAGGGTGGGAGCAGAGCCATGCATACAAGGATGGGAGGGTGGAGCGGAGGCATGTATACAAGGATGGTAGGGTGGAGCGGAGCCATGTATACAGGATGGGAGGATGGGAGCGGAGCCATGCATACAGGATGGGAGTGGGGAGCGGAGCCATGTATACAGGATGGGAGTGGGGAGCGGAGCCATGCATACAGGATGGGAGTGGGGAGCGGAGCCATGTATACAAGGATGGGAGAGTGGAGCGGAGACATGTATACAGGATGGGAGGGTGGAGCGGAGGCATGTATACAAGGATGGTAGGGTGGAGCGGAGCCATGTATACAGGATGGTAGGGTGGAGCGGAGCCATGTATACAGGATGGGAGGGTGGGAGCGGAGCCATGCATACAAGGATGGGAGGGTGGGAGTGGAGCTATGTATACAGGTTGGGAGGGTGGAGCGGAGCCATGTATACAGGATGGGAGGGTGGAGCGGAGCCATGTATACAAGGATATGAGGGTGGAGTGGAGCCATGTATACAGGATGGGAGGGTGGAGCGGAGCCATGTATACAGGATGGGACAGGTGAGCCATGTATACAAGGATGGGAGGGTGGAGCAGAGCCATGCATACAAGGAGGGGAAGGGGGAGCGGAGCCATGTATACAGGATGGGACAGGGGAGCCATGCATACAAGGATGGGAGGGTGGGAGCCGAGCCATGCATAAATAAACTACATACATATTCTAGAATACCCGATGCGTTAGAATCGAGCCACCATCTAGTAGCATATAATGGCCCCACATAGTCCTCGAAAATAAGGGGCTCCACATAGCCCTCCATATAATATAATGACCCCACATAGCCCTCCAAATAATGATCTCCACATAGCCCTCCATATAATATAATGGCCCCACATAGCCCTCAAAAATAAGCGGCTCCACATAGCCCTCCATATAATATAATGGCTTCACACAGCCCTCCATATAATATAATGGGCCCCACATTGTCTTCCATATAATATAACAGATCCCCACATAGCCTTCTGTATAATATAATGGCCTCCAAATAAGGGCTCCACATAGCACTCAATATAATGTAATGAACCTACATTGCCCTCCAAATAAGGGGTTCCACATAGCCCTCCATTTAATATAATGGCCCCACATAGCCCTCGAAAATAAGTGTCGGAGTTGGCACTGGGCCCCCCAACTCATAGGACCCATAGCGGCGTTGTGGCCTGCCGCTATTGGCTGTATGCCTCTGTCTATAGGAGACCTATCTTTAATATGTGCATGAGACCTAAGAGCAGCAAACCCATGATATGCTGTGCTCTTGTTATTCTAAAACATGTTTCAGCATTCGAAGATATTGAAGCAAAGTAAAAGATTTTCCATCAGCGGAGAAGTTCTTCAGTCTGATGGTGAAGTATTTTGAGGGGGGACTAAAAGCAAAATTCTGAACCTTCTGTTACAATTTAAAATCTCAAATGTCAAAATAAGAATGATAGTAGCAATGTGCTACACCGCACGACTGTGCTCCTAGTGTAAAAATCTGGATGCAACAGCTTCATATGAAGAACCGAAAAAGTCATTCTCTTACTGGTTAGATTCATTATATTTTATTAAATATCTATTTTTTCAATTTCATCCGCACCAAAAAGCAGAAAACTCATTAAATCTTTCCTGGATGATAACAAGCTGAACATTTTGTCATAGCATTTGTAAATAAACCTACAAAATTGTATAGGTACATGTTAGAAATCTTCTAGCTTAATCTAATATTGTGAAAAAGTGCAAAAACAACAAATTCAAATAAAGTAAAATACCTTTACTAAACAATTTAACGTGCACCATTCGGTAAATAGAGACCCTCTAGGCCGAGGTGGCAAGACTATATCATCTGATACTATCAGAATTTTCAACAGAAAAGATGAAGGAAAAGTTGGACAACCAAAACCGATGGATAGATGAATGCCATCACAAAGTGGGGTATCTTTTAAAGAAAAAGCACGAAAGACCCATTTGACAACTGCAGAGGTTCTCTGCTTTGGACAATCTCAATTATTGGAAAATGTCTACTGTTTAACCCCTTTACCCCCGAGGGTTGTTTGCATGTTAATAACCGGGCCAATTTTTTATAATTCTGACCACTTCCCTTTATGAGGTTATAACTCTGGAACGCTTCAACAGATCTTGGAGATTCTGACGTTTTCTCGTGACATATTGTACTTTACGTTAGTGGTAAAATTTCTTCGATATAACGAGTTTATTTATGAAAAAATGGAAATATGACGAAAATTTTGAAAATTTAGCAATTTTCAAACTTTGAATTTTTATGCCTTTAAACCAGAGAGTTATATCGCACAAAATAGTTACTAAATAACATTTCTCGACGGCGTCGCAATCCGAGACCAAAGTCTCTAGCTCTGCTGCGCAGGTACGAGATGCACTGTCTCCTGACCGTGCCGAAGTATCCGGATCTGTTGGCCTTGGGTCCGTTGATCTTGGGTCCGTTAACGTGTGGGTACAGTTCCTTCCGCTGGTTCCTTGAGAGTGACGCGGTACATCGGGAGCACAACGTCGTACAGGCCGCAGGGGTGACAAGGCCTCACACGGAATCACACAGTTCAGAAAAAGTCAGGACGTCTGCTGCACTGCAAGTTAGGGACAAGGTTCGTAGAGGGGCACCCGGTAAGGGATGCAAGAGTCGGTCAGTCTGTAAAGAGCTGGTGTCAGTGGAGGTAGTTGAGGAGAGGGAGTCAACTTTCGTCCTGCTCTGTAGTCGCCTTCCCGCCAAGTCTCTCCCTTTCCCACGCTCAGCCCCTTTTATGTCCCCCACGTCCCCTTCTGTCAGGTGCTCAGGCCCTCTCCACACAGACAAATCGTCCCCCTGCAACAGTGATGACGGCCCTGATAGTTCCGGCTCCACAGCGCATTTTGTTCCTGCTCATCTCCTAACAAAAACACCCAAAAGCGACACCATTCTAAAAACGGCACCCCTCAAGGTGCTCAAAACCACATTCAAGAAGTTTATTAACCCTTCAGGTGCTTCACAGGAATTTTTGGAATGTTCAAAAAAAAAATTAACATTTAACTTTTTTTCACAAAATATTTACTTCAGATCCAATTTTTTAAAATTTTTCCAAGGGTAACAGGAGAAATTGGACTGCAAAAGTTGTTGTGCAATTTGTCCTGAGTATGCTGATACCCCATATGTGGGGGTAAACCACTGTTTGGGCGCATGGCAGAGCTCGGAAAGGAAGGAGCGCCATTTGACTTTTTAATTGGCTGGAATTGAGATCGGACGCCATGTTACCTTTGGAGAGCCCCTGATGAACCTAAACAGTGGAAACCCCCACATGTGACACCATTTTTGAAAGCAGACCCCCTAAGGAACTTATCTAGATCTGTGGTAAGCACTTTGAACCCCCAAGTGCTTCACAGAAGTTTATAACGTAGAGCCGTAAAAATAAGAAATCATATTTTTTCCACAAAAATGATCTTCTCGCCCCCAATTTTTTAATTTCCCAAGTGTAACAGGAGAAATTGGACCCCAAAAGATTTTGTGCAATTTGTCCTGAGTACGCTGATACCCCATATGTGGGGGGAACCACCGTTTGGGCGCACAGCAGATGCTTTTTATTGCAAAACCGTTTTTGCATCACCATATTTTGAGAGCTATAATTTTTCCATATTTTGGCCCACAGAGTCATGTGAGGTCTTGTTTTTTGCGGGATGAGTTGACATTTTTATTGGTCTATTTTCGGGCACATAATATTTTTTGATCGCTTTTTATTCTGGTTTTTGGGAGGCAGAATGAACAAAAACCAGCAATTCATGAATTTCTTTTGGGGGGGGAGTTTATACCGTTCCGCGTGTGGTAAAATTGATAAAGCGGTTTTATTCTTTGGGTCAGTACGATTACAGCGATACCTCAGTTATATCATTTTTTTATGTTTTGGCGCTTTTATACAATAAAAACTATTTTACATAAAAAATAATTATTTTTGCATTGCTTTATTCTGAGAGCTATAACTTTTTTATTTTTTCGCTGATGGAGCTTAACGGGGGCTTGTTTTTTTGTGGGACAAAATGATGTTTTCAGCGGTGCCACGTTTATTTATATCCGTCTTTTTGATCGCGTGTTATTCCACTTTTTGTTCGGCGGTATGATGATAAAGCATTGTTTTTTTGCCTTGGTTTTTTTTATGGAGTTCACTAAAGGGGTTAACTAGTGGGACAGTTTTATAGGGTGGATCGTTACAGACGCGGGGATGCTAAATATGTGTACTTATAATATTTAGATTTTTTTTCACGAAAATATTTATTTATTGATAGAATAAATATTGATTTTTTTATAATTTTTTATTAATTTAATTCTTAATTTTACACATTTGTCCCACTATGGGACACTCATTTTCTGCAGGCTGATCGCTTCTATAGCATGCAGATATAGCAGCATCCCCGTGCTATAGAAGCTTGCAGCGCTGCAGCTTCTTTGTGCACTAACCTGAGACTTCCTGACATGCACTGTGCATGTCAGGAAGTCTCTTTGACCTGGAGACCCGGATGTCGTTGTGACGACATCCGGGTCTCCAAGGGATTGATCGGGTCTCCATGGGAACGATCGGGACCCCTCGGCTTGCCGCTGGGTCTCTGATCCAAAAGCAGAGGGACTGTCAGCCCCTCTGCAGCCGCGATCATCTTTGATAGCAGTGTGCCGGAGGTTAAAGTTTCGTGATTGGTCCGTGACCGCTCCTGGCACTTAGTGCCGGGTGTCAGCTGTAAGAATCAGCTGACAGCCGGCACCGATTGGCCGCGCTCACCCCGTGAGTGCGTCCGATCGCGTTTGAGACGTACTATCCCGTCCCTGGTCATACGGGCCCAGGGCACATGGACATTTCAGAAAGGGGTTAAATTCCCAGCAATTGGATTTGTTGAAATACCTACCATTGAAGGGAATCTGTCATCAGGTTTTGCTATGCTATCCGAGAGCAGCCTGTTTCCAGTGATGTGTCACTTACTGGTCTGCATATTATCATCTTTATATAATCACTTATTTCTCTAGCAGTGCTCAGAACGCTGAGTTGTGTATATCCCCACTGATTGCCTGTTTTCTGTCTTTGCACTGTGGACACAGAAAGCAGCCAATCAGATTACTTTTAAGTGTTCAGTTTTGCTGTAATGTCTCCAAAGGGGAAACTAAGCATTACACTGTGCCCATTGAGATCACAGAGTTGTCTGTGTAGTGTAGGATAGAACAGGTCCTCCAGCGCTAGAGACGCTCTGTGTAGCGAAGAGATGAGGGTCCTGAATTTAAACTCACAGTTTCCCAAACGTGCATACGATAATGTGTTTTCTAAACGAGACATCCCCTTCAGGCAGGGTTTTCATGTGGAACTTACTGGCAGCCGTAAGCTTGCAATTTAAAAAAAAAAAAGCTGCATTATTTTTTCATTTGCCTGTTGATGTTCCAGAACAACTTTTTTAATCGCAAAAATGCAAGATTGTTTGTTTTTAACGTAACAGTCATCATTCTAATGAGATGATCAATATAATATTTAATATTTTATGATCCAGCTGATAATATATAAGGGCTGACTCAAACGGCCGTATAACTCGTGCGATAATCACATTGCACTGCATGGACTGGCCGGCACCTCTCCTGACCTGAGCAAGATAGCATGATGTATTTCTATGCAGAGGACAAGCTCAGATCAGGAGAGCCGACAGCGAGGACGAGTTTTATGATGCGATTCTAGCGCGAGAAATACTGCCGTCTGTCTCTGCCCTAAAGAATTCTGATTCAGTTGTTGCTTTGCCATTTACATTTTAGAAAGGGTTTACAGACTAGATTTTTATTTTTCAGGCATATCTATCATTTCCATTAAAATAAATGTGTTTATTTATAATTTCGTGTTCCCAGAAGTATACCTGAAAAAAAAAAACTCATTTTTTTAACTCTTGGCTTGAAGTTCACAATACAATAAAGCAGTATAGGCAGATATGAATTGTGCACGTATAGTTTAAAGTTTACATAACATATCAGATGTTTGATTACAAGGCTCTATAACACAATGAAGCAGATGAGCATGGATGAAATATATATTTAAATGTCTACAAGGTGGGAAATAAAGTAATTATCCACCCCCACAAGTATTCTGTCACAATCCTGCCACTCGTTGTGTCCTAGGGACACTGTGAGTGACAGCTCAGCCGCCCTATGGATAGCAGGGGTGTGTCAGGCTGTGAGTATTATGTTTGGATTTCCTCCAGGTGTTTTCCTTTCCGGATAATTGCCAGGGTATTTAACTGGCTGGCAATGTTAGGTCATTGTCAACTGCAGCTTCTGCTCAGTGTTGAGTTTACTCTGTACTCTGATATTCTGATCTTTTGTTGCCAGACCTTGGATTTGCCTTTAGACTACCCATTTGTATGACCCCTTTTGCTTTATATGTATTCTGACCTTAGTTGCCAGACCCCAGACTTTGCACCTGACTATCCATTTGTCTTATTCCTTTGTCTTTGAGCTACCTTCTTGGTTTTTGACCTTTTACCTCTTGACCACTAGTGCATGCGTTACCTACACCTAAACATTGTCATCAACCATTTCTCCATTATGACAAAAGTTGTCTTTATGACACTACAATCGACTACGAAGAAGTTAAATCACCTTAATTCTCCAAAAGACCTAAGAAGTGAAAATTAAATTTCGTTGCCTGAACAAACATTTGAACCTGGCAAAAAATAATCCATTATTTTTACTCCACTCCGCCTTTCTTTTGTGAACCAAGCGACCACATGGTAATGATCAAAATAGGCCCCTTCAGGCCAGCTATGTGCAATCTCTTGTTGTCCTCTTAAGGTACTGCCACACTAAGCTATCCCGCTAGCGATCTCGTTAGCGTTGCATACTAATGAGATCGCTAGCGGGATTGTTTCTATATCGCTAAATGCTGCCGCATTTAACGATATAGTTAACGACGCTATCGCCGTTAGCGATCTTCTTAACGACTTTAGCGGTACAAAAGTACCGCTAAATCGCTAAGAAAAGGTGCCACACAGCGATTAGATACTTACCCAGCGGGAGCGCCAGCGATGAAATAGGGTCCGGAGCGATTCCAGCGACGAGCGAGATCACAGCAGGAAGCTCGTCGCTGGAAGCTGCCGCACTGAACAATATCGCTAACGGGATCGCTAAATAGTGACGTTTTTTAGCGATCCCGTTAGCGATATTGTTTAGTGTGGCATACCCTTTAGCCATTCAGTAGAGCAGAGATTGGTTATCTGATTGTGTTCAATTCTGGAAAATAGAAAGAACTGAGGTGGCTGGTGTCACGAGGATGTCATATCCTCCTGGAAGACCTGGAGTTAGATGGTCACGTCTGGTAATGAATCACAGGTCTTCTTAGTTTCCTCTGGTGCTGAAGAGGTTAACAACCCTTTCTAAGCTGTTCTGAAACATGCAGCTGAATTTGAACTGATTCTGATCTGGTCGTTAACTCTTTGTATAAAATCTGGTTAGAGCTTCTTGTCTCTGCCAGTGAAAGATTCGTCGTCCTATGCTGTGTGCTGAAGTGGAGTAGAGTTGTAGTTGTGTTCTGTGGTTGGCTGTAGTATGTGTGTGTTTATCTCCTGGTCCCTGTTCCCATTTAGTGTATTTCTCCCTGTCCCTATCCTCCTCCCTAAGTGCTTATGTATGATAGAGGTTTTCTGTTATCCCTGTTTTGACTTTGTGTCTTGCTTACCTTACATTTTTGTCCCATGCCTCATGGGGTTGGAGGAGGGGACAAATCAGGGTTTAACAGGAGCATAGTAAGATCAGAGTCTCGGGCCTCTCTAACTTCAAAAGTACCTCCGGGACTGGGATAATTAGGGTCCCAGTTCCAGGGACAGTGTTATGTTTCGGTAGCTGAGGAGAAATAGCAAAAATAGCCAAGGTAGCAATACACCAGAGAGGCTGGGAACTACTGGCTTGCAGGACACTAAACTAACCGCAACACTAGAAGTAGCCGTGGAGCGTACCTACGGTGATCCTAGATGCCTCGTCACAGCCGGAGAGATAGCTACACCTAAAGACAGAAAGATGAAAGCTAACTGCCCCGTAGCAGAACCCCCAAAGAAATAGGAAGCCCCCAAACATGTAATGGCGGTTAGACAAGAAGAAAATACGAACACAGACAGAAAATAGAATGAGCAAACGCTGGGGCCCAATACTGCCTAGATAGAAAAGTATAGGAAAGAATTCTGACTGCAACCCAAAAAACCCTGACAAAAATACCAACACTTCTGATTAACAAAAAACCTGAGATCACACGATCTCTGCCACCTAAATCAGATCTCTGGTGTAACACACAGCAATTCAGCAAATAAAAAGTGACACAGGAACAGAGCAAAAGTGCAAACACAAACTGAGCACACATGCAGCGCCAGGCCCCAAAAGGGGACCAGGCTGAAGTCCACTGCAACCCAGCTGAAAGCCATTCAGCAATTGGTTCATTACCCTCAGCAACCACCGGAGGGAGCCCCAGCTCCGAAGCTGCCTCCAACATATTCACAACAGTACCCCCCCTTGAGGAGGGGTCACTGGACCCTCACTTGCGCAACCAGGCCGATCATGATGAGCTCGATGATAGGCACGGATCAGTCACCTAGCATGGATGTCAGAAGCAAACACCCAAGAATTGTCCTCTTAACCATAACCTCTCCACTTAACCAAATACTGGAGTCTCCGTCTAGCAAAACGAGAATCCAATATTTTCTCAACCACATACTCCAAATTGCCCTCAACCAAAACAGGGTCGGGAGGTGCAGCCATAGGAACCACTGGCTCGACAAACCTCTTCAATAAGGACTTGTGGAACACGTTATGGATCTTAAATGTCCCTGGAAGATGCAAACGGAAGGAAACCGATTAAGAATTTTCATGATCTTATAAGGTCTAATGAACCTTGGCTTAAATTTTGGAGACGCAACCTTCATAGAGATATTTCTTGAGGACAACCAAACCAAGTCCCCCACTTTAAAACGAGGACCATCAGTCCTATGCTGGTTGGCAAACCGCTGGACCTTCTCCTGAGAAAGCGACAACCTCTCCACTACCTGGTCCCAAATCTGCTGCATTCGCTCCACAATTGCAGAAAAATGGAGACATCAAGATGGCAGAGCTATCCCTATTATTAAGAGCAAACTCAGCCAAAGGCAAAAAAGAGACCCAGTCATCTTGATCAGCAGACAAAAAACATCTCAAATAAGTCTCCAAGGTCTGGTTTGTTCTCTCGGTTTGTCCATTGGTCTGAGGGTGAAATGCAGAGGAGAAAGATAACACCAAGTTGAGAACAAAATGTTCTCCAAAATCTGGAAACAAACTGGACTCCTCTGTCAGACACAATGTTCTCCGGAATGTCATGTAACCGAACCACGTGCTGAAAGAACAAAGGCACCAATTCGGAGGAGGAAGGCAACTTAGGTAATGGCACAAGATGTATCATCTTGGAAAACCTATCACAGATTACCCAGATAACGGTCATTCTCTTAGAGACAGGGAGGTCGGAAAAAAAATCCATAGAGATATGGATCCATGGCCTCTTGGGCACAGGTAATGGCATTAACAAACCACTAGAGCGAGAGCAAGGCTTGGAACGAGAGCAAGTCCCACAGGACTGCACAAAGTCCCTGACGTCACAAGACAAAGTAGGCCACCAAAAGGACCGACTCACCAAGTCTCTGGTACCAAAAATACCAGGATGACCAGCCAATGCGGAACAATGAATCTCAGACATAACACTCTTCTTCCACTTGTCTGGGACAAACAATTTCCCAACAGGGCAGCGTTCAGGTTTATCCTCCTGACACCGCTCCAGAGCCAGTCTCAAATTGGGCGAAATGGCGGAAAGAACTACACCCTCTATCAAAATTACAGCAAGATCAATTAACTCAGGAGAATCCGCAAAGAAACTCCTCGAGAGGGCATCCGCCTTTACATTCTTAGTGCCAGGAAGAAAGAAACCACAAAATTAAAACGTGTGAAAAACAAGGCCCACCTGGCCTGTCTAGGATTAGGTCACTTGGCTGATTCGAGATAAACCAGGTTCTTATGGTCCGTGAGGACCACCACCTGATGGTTGGCTGCTTCCAGCCAATGTCTCCACTCTTCAAAGGCCCACTTCATGGCCAATAACTCCCGATTACCCACGTCATAATTACATTCAGTTGGAGAAAATTTTCGAGAGAAGAAGGCACAAGGGTTACTCTTAAGGTACTGCCACACTAAACAATCCCGCTAGCGATCACGATAACGACGCATACTAATTTGATCGCTAGCGGGATTGTTTCTATATCGCTAGTAGCAGCCTAATTTAGCGATGTCGTTAAGGACGCTATCGCGGTTAGCGATCTCCTTAACGACTTTAGCGGTACAAAAGTACCGCTAAATCGCTAACAAAAGGTGCTACACTCAGCGATATATACTTACCAGCGGGGCGCCGACGATAAAAATAGGGTCCGGAACGATGAGAACGACGAGCGAGATCACAGCAGGATCTCAGCAGGGGCCACGTCGCTGGTAGATGCCGCACACAACAACATCGCTAACGGGATCGCTAAATAGTGACGTTTTTTAGCGATCCCGTTAGCGATGTTGTTTAGTGTGGCAGTACCTTTAGAGGTCTCCGGATCCCTTTTGGGACAAAATGGCACCTGCCCCAATCTCCAAAGCATCAACCTCCACCTGAAACGCTAGAGAAACATCAGGCTGCCGTAGAACAGGAGCAGAAATGAATCTCTGCTTAAGTTCCTGAAACGCAGAAACTGCCTCAGGAGGCCAATTCACCACATCGGAACCCTTTTTGGTCAAATCAGTCAATGGTTTAACAATACCGGAGAAATTACCAATAAATTTACGATAAAAATTGGCAAAACCCAAAAATCTCTGAAGAGCCTTCAATGTAGTAGGCTGAACCCAATCACAGATGGCTTGAACCTTGACCGGGTCCATTTCAATAACAGACGGAGACAAAATGAATCCCAGAAATTAGATCTTCTGTACGCCAAAAAGACACTTTGATCCCTTCACATACAATGCATTCTCTCTCAAAATCCGGAACACAGTCCGAACATGTTTCACATGAGAGTCCCAGTCGTTGGAAAAAATCAAGATATCATCCAAATAAACGATCAGAAATTTATCCACAAAATCCCTGAAAATATCATTCATGAAGGATTGGAAGACGGAAGGAGCATTAGTGAGCCCAGAGGGCATCACTAGGTACTCAAAATGCCCCTCTGGGGTATTAAACGCCGTCTTCCGTTCATCCCCGAGCTTAATGCGAATAAGGTTATACGCCCCCCTGAGGTCAAGCTTGGTAAACCAACTAGCACTTTTCACTCTGGAAAATAGGTCAGAAATCAAGGGTAACGCATACTGATATTTAACAGTGATTTTATTCAAGAGGCGATAATCAATACACTGCCTCAATGAACCATCCTTTTTGGCCACAAAGAAAAAAAACGGCGCCCCAAGGTGAAGAGGATGGTCTGATAAGACCCTTCTCCAAAGACTCCTTGATATAAGATCGCATAGCATTGTGTTCAGGTACAGATAAATTAAAAAGGCGACCTTTAGGAAATTTGCCACCAGGCACTAACTCAATAGTGCAGTCATAGCTCCTGTGAAGGGGTAAGTGTTGTGAATGGGTTTGAGATGAGTTCTGAGCAGAGGCTTCCTCTGGTGGTTACAAGCGGTGCTGGTCTGTCCAGTGAAGATTGTGAGGATTGGGAATCAGGTGTTACTGACTGGTCTTATATAAGGGAGTCACCTTCCCATCAGGGTTGCCGGTGATCAATTGTTCTGGTTTGAATCCTTCATTCCTGTTTCCCTTGTAGCCTGCTGTGTCGTGTCTGCATCTCCTGCTAACAGATAAGACATTTTCTTCTTTTTGTTTTTGTGCTATTTTTGCATTTTGTCCTGCACTTCTGTGGGGGCCTTCAGGGTCCCCTCCGGGGGCTTTTGCCCTCTCAGTTTAGTTCAGCCACTGATGTTTGTACTTTTGCTTTTTCCAGTTTTTTCAGTGGCTGCTGTTTTGATTTTGTTACACCAGAGAACTAATTTAGGTGGAAGAAGTCGTGTGATCTCAGGTGTTTTTGAAATTAGTAGAGTTGGTGCTTTTCAGGGTTTTCTGGGATTGCAGTAAGTACCCTTCCTATCCTTTTCTATTTAGTTAGTTTGGGCCCCAGCGTTTGCTCATACTATTTTCTTTCTGTGTCAGTATTTCATCTTGTCTAACAGCCATTACATGTTTGGGGGCTTTCTATGTTCTTTGGGGTTCTGCTCCGGGGCAGATAGCTTTCCTATTTCTATCTTTAGGTGTAGTTAGTTTCTCAGGCTGTGACGAGGCGTCTAGGACCAACGTAGGAACGCTCCACGGCTGCCTCTAGTTGTGGTGGTTAGTCAGGGTACTGCAATCTCATAGATTCCAACTGCTCTGGTGTATTGCCTTTTTTACCTGCACTCCTCAGCTACCGAAACATAACAGGTAAGGATGCAGACTTACTCTCACTAAACATATCAGAAAAATCAGTCAAAAAGTCAGGGACATCTGAGACTGGGGAGAGGCAGAAAAAACAGGAGTGTCAGTAGTAACACATTGGCAGCCCCAAACTGGTCACAGACACAGATTTCCAATCCAAAACAGGATTATGAGTCTGTAACCAAGGGAAACCCTGTACAATAATGTCATGCAGATTAAGCAACACCAGAAATTTGCAACTCTCCTGATGATCTGGTTCAACCCTCATTATCACCTGAGTAGAAAACTGGGGTTTATTCTCCGCCAAATTGTTATAACCCTCTTGTTAGGTTTTGTTTCAGTTTGCTGGTCACATGACCTTTTTACCCTATTTGGTCTGGCTCCGCCCTTCTGGCTTTGCTGGACTTCATTGTATTATCTACTCTTAAGCTTGCCGGGTGCTTAGGTGCCTTACTCTGTCAGTTTTGCTTGATCTTAGGATCTCTTAGTAATTTGTTTTCTGTTTTATTTTCCCTGCTACACTTTCTGTTAGGAGGTGTCCACCTTTTCACCCAGCCCCTAGATCTTGTAGGGATTTCTCCCTCGCAACTATAGGTCTTCGTTCAGACTAGCTGAGGACTTTAGCGGGTCTGGTCGCAGGATCAGGTTCCCGTTACATCGTAGGGATCCAGCTTAGTTCTATTGTAGGGACAGAATTCCCACCTTTCCTTAGTGCTTGTAGCAGATCATAACACAAATGGGTAGAATCAATGCCCAGCAAAAGAATAGACTTCCGCAGGGGTATCATGGGAAACCCACAACGTTTGGCAAAGTCAAAATCCATCAGGTTAATAGCTGCTCCTGAATCAACAAAAGCCTGAGCCGAAAATGTGGACAGGGAGCAAATCAGGGTAACAGTCAACAGAAATTTAGTCTGAACACTACCCAAGACAACTGAGCGCGCAAAACGTCTTCCCCGCTTAGGGCAGACGGAAATAGCATGAGAAGCGTCACCACAGTAGAAACATAACCCATTGCGCTTTCGAAACTCATGATGCTGAGCCCCAGAAGTCACTCCATCACACTGCATGGGCTCAGAAGCTTGCTCACAAGGCAACACTATCTCACGCATACCTCTGCGCTCACGCAAACGTCTGTCAATTTGAATAGCCAAAGACATAGAATCATTGAGACCAGAGGGAACAGGGAATCCACCATAACATCCTTTACATTTTCTGACAAACCGTTCCGAAAAAGAGCTGTCAAAGCATCATCATTCCATTTGGTCAGGACTGCCCATTTTCGGAATTTCTGACAGTATATCCTAAAATAGCTGAATCCCGAAACAGATTATCTAAAAGGGGTAATACTCCATGTATACTTAAAAGAGGGGAAAGCATTATTCAATCTAAAAATAGATCAGATTTCATAATAAATAACAGCAAAACAAAAACTCCATGTAACAATTCCGATCTTATCCATCCAATATAGCCCTTAGTTTTATTGTATCCAAAAAATTATTTATAAATGAATTCCTATTTTATATCAAGACCCTATATTGTTCTCTATTTTGGAACCAGAGCAGCAACAATAGGGAACATTGTCTCACCCAGCTTATTTTCATCCGGAGCGGTGTCGGATATTTGGCTTCCTTGTCGAGGTTTTTTTTTTTTTTTTAGATGCGGCACTAAAAATTGTCAGACTTGCCCACATGCTCTGGTCACCATCATGACAAAACGTGCTCTTATAACATAGGGAAGTTTATTAATTGTAACACGCAGCGTGTGGTCCATGCAATTGATTGTTCAACATGTAATAAAATGTACCTTGGTTTCACTGGACGCAAGTTAAAAATTAGTACTAATTCGGCAAACCACAACATATCACATGCATCTCAACACACATCATCATAGGCAATCTTTGTCCTTTCTTGTTGGTTGCATCTCTATCTGGAAACCAGGTTACTAATACGATAGATCACATGATTTGTGTTTCATTAGTGGTGGTATTACTGTGCCCAAACAGTTTTGACACAGAACGCCCGTGTTGCGTTCGAAACACGTTGCTTTATGTCCTCCATCTGATGCATATCCTTTCTATATACGTCTGTCAGGACGCACATCCGCGCTCCACTTCTGGAACCGCTGCAGGTGAGGTGATTAAAACTTTTTTTTTTCCTATTGAGGGAGCAGCCTGCAGTACAGAGCAGAAGCTAGGTGCTGCTGGGAAATGTAGAAGAGCAGGTAGAAGATGAAAAAAGCTACAAACGTATAAGAAAACATTTTTATGGTGGAGTAAGTCTGTATATAAACAATCTCTATGCATTTCCTGTGCTTTGTGAAAAATAATGTGTTTCAGGGAATAAATCTTTAATCTTATACAACACCCTTAATAGTAAAATTAGTTCTAGGACATATGGAAGAACATTTCTCTGAAACTTTTTTGATTATAGGTTTACCTTTAGTTCACAAATGAGACACCTTCCTTTTTTTTTTCTTCAAAGGATCGTTTATGATGAATTTGGAACTATTTTAATTTTATTCTAATTTTATTCTACATCGCATCTTAGGTTCTTTGTTAATTATATCCCACTTGCCGCAGCCTGCGCCGAGCTAATTAACTTCTGACAGAGGTGTTAATATCAACCAATATAGAACAAAAGGGCAAAAGAATAACCGGGGTGTACTGTGGCTCCGCTTTGGGTTCTCGGAACAATACTGCCCACGTAATGTATCAGAATGTGATCCGCACAATCGATGCTTATTTTCCTTGTTGTCATAGATTTTTCAGTTTTTGGCAAAGACAATTAATTAGGACTAATTATCTGCGATCCATCGCTTTAGTGACAACGCTACATGTGACCACCTGGCAGAATCGTTCAGTTCTCCTAATGACTAAGAATAAAATGTACTTATCCAGGTCACACGTGCTCTACATTTAGCAAGTAATATATTTGCGCTTAAAGGTGTCACAAATAGATTTTAACGCCGTGTGTACGTGTAAATTATATTACCGCTCCTCCGCTTATATATAGATTTATTCATGAGCACTGAGCCGTATTGTCAGCGCTGTCAAACACCTTTCTGCACAACCCAAGTCAAGATAACACAAACAACACAATCTGTAGAGGACAAGATGATTGCTGTTGACTTGTGTTTACGGGACGCCATCTCTTTACCTGCGCATTTTTGTGGACATCTGTGATTTTATGCAGCAGGTCATAATGAACAATCATCTGGTCCTCACCTAGTCTTCAAAATTAGATTGATGTATGAGATATCTGCCGAAAACTAATTTACATTATTTATGCAGAAGGAAAGAAGTCACAATGTTGAAGCCATATGTGAGTATAAATAAGTACACCCCACAGTAGCAGGCTCTCACTGCAATAAGAAGGTTGCAATGTTTTAGAAAAAAAAAAACTTAATAATTTTGCCGGCATCGTCAAGTCATCATCACTGCAAAGTAAGGAAGAACTGTCAATGGGGAAGGGCAAGAAAGAAGAGAAAATTGCTATTGCTGGAGGGATTGGGAGAAGGGAAAGATGGAGGCACTGAAGAGTAATGGGGGACAAACTAGTACTAGCGGACAATGGAAAATAGAAAAAATAGGGTATATTGGTAAATCTGAACTTGAAATTCTTTTGTTACATGGCAATGTTGTATTTGTTGCGCTGGGCTCAATAATGTCTATTGTGCATCTAATCAAATCCTGCAGTGCAAGGACTGGTACTGTCAATGCACCCAGGCTTGATTCCAATACTCCACACCCTCTCAGAGGGGCAGATGAGAAGATCAGTGATAACAAAGGCTATTGTTTTCTGTGCTGCAGACGTAGCAGAGCTGAGAAAGCTGAGACCTGAATTACACCACCCACGCCACTAATTGGCAGATTTTTGTACACTGTGCATAGGCAGAAAGCTGCCAATCAGTGGTGGGGCAGGGTTACACAGAACCAATTGACTAGGCGGCATGACACACCTAGTCCTGTAGTGATAATCTCCAGTTTATAAAACACTGATTTTATTAATGCAGCAAAACAGATCAGTAAGTTATACATCGCTGGAATCAAGGTCGCTGCACCTGTATCATGCTGCTCTCAGATCACATGGTAAAAACCCAGTGACAGATTCCATTTAAAGAAATGATAAGATAGCAATCTGGAGCAACATGACAGATAAAGAAAAGGCAATTCCAGAAAATAAATGGAGACAGCTTCCCAATAGTGACTCAGATAGGACCTGTCAACCAATACTGAAAGACCTATGGTCTAACAACTTGCAGACGTGCATACAAAAGAGTGTTGTTTGTGAAGAGTGAATACATTGGATAATACATTCTAAGGACCAAGGAAGCGCAAAGAGACATTTGGTATATTGGTAGATTGGCTCACTCGGTTGCTCACAGAGGTCGACACAGGAATGCTTTCCATTTAAATCTTCCACTGGTTTATTAAAAAATGTTCTACATAAACCAGTACAAAGTTCAGTAAATAAACACATCCCTTCTGGCATAATGGAAAAAAAACAAAAAAATAGCATACAGTACAGTCAGTATGAGTGCGAGGACCTGCCTGATTAGGATAACAACACGGTTTAGTTTCTTCAACTCAAGCACAGCTCTGGAGATCTCATCTCCAGGTACATGAAACACTTGATATGTCAGAAGGCTGTCTATTTACCTCTTGGACTACACCCTGGGGTGGAAATATGGTGAATAGCTTCCCACTCACTTTTCAGGTTTGATGGAACAGCGATCAGACAAAATGGAGGAGCTGATCAAGCACCTGATTCAAAGCCAGCAGCAGCACCAGAAGCAACTCCAGCAGCAGCTGTAGCAGCAGCAAGCCCAGCAGGAGGCAAATAACTCCTGCTGCAACAGATCCAACAGCAGTAGAGTTGAGCGATACTTTCCGATATCCAAAAGTATCGGAATCGGAATGGTATCGCCGATACACAAAAAATATCGGCGATACCCGATACCGATACCGGAAATACAATGTAAGTCTATGGGAACAAAATATCGGAATTAAAAAAAACCCATTCTAGCCTTGTAGGTTAATTGTACATGAAGGAAAACAACAAAGAGTAATGTAGAATGTATTGGGGGAGGTTGAGGAGACATTAAAGGCATAGATGTTTAACCCAATCCAATGGAATAGCATTCATTTTTTTTTTTTAGGAAATACGTTCGGATTGACGAAGAAATTGACAATGTTGTTAACCTTTTTTCTATTTTGGCAAATATGTATGTTTCACAACTTCCATGCTCTTCACCTTTTTAACTTTTGACACACTTTCTCCTTCATAATCTTCAGCAGCATCATCTTTGTCATCAAATTATTCTTCATTTTCACCTTCTTTATCTTCTTCTAAAACTTCTTGCTTTTCATGTTTTTGTTAACATTACTCATATTGTTCTTTTTAAACTATTATTCTTCTTCATATTATAGTCCTTCATCTTCTTCATCATATTCTTATTTGTGACATAGATTCCTGTACTTGTAATCTGTAAAAGTATGATTTTTTCATCGTTCCGTTCTTGCTGCCACAAAAGATTTAAATTACAACAGTATTTGTCCGTGTTCAGTTTAGCCTGCAGCATCAGGCATTTACCAGGGGCACCACGAGGAGGAACGGACTCACCCCCATACACTGCTTAGTCTTCTTCTGCTTATAATTTAGAGCATATATTTTGCTCTTCATTTTGGTCTTATACTTCATGTTCTTCTGCCTTTAGATCTTCTGCTTATTGTTCTTGTGTCTCTTGTTCTGTATCTTGTATTTGTAGCACAACCTTGTACCAGCTGATGTTACTGGGACACGGTTACTAAGCAGGAGGTACCTGTGCTCCAAAGCACTACCAAGGACCAGCAGACGTTGCTGGAACTCGGATACCGAGATGGAGGCACCTAGGCCAAAGGCACTGCGGAGAACCAGTTGACGGTACTGGAACCCGGACGGGTAGCAGAAGGTACAAGAGCCAATGCAAGTAACGAGGACCAGCTGACTGTGCTGGAACCCGGAGGGGCAGCAGAAGGAAAAGAGCCAATGGCACAACCGAGGACCAGCTGACGTTACTGGGACACGGTTACTAAGCAGGAGGTACCTGTGCTCCAAAGCACTACCAAGGACCAGCAGACGTTGCTGGAACTCGGATACCGAGATGGAGGCACCTAGGCCAAAGGCACTGCGGAGAACCAGTTGACGGTACTGGAACCCGGACGGGTAGCAGAAGGTACAAGAGCCAATGCAAGTAACGAGGACCAGCTGACTGTGCTGGAACCCGGAGGGGCAGCAGAAGGAAAAGAGCCAATGGCACAACTGAGGACCAGCTGACGTTACTGGGACACGGTTACTAAGCAGGAGGTACCTGTGCTCCAAAGCACTACCAAGGACCAGCAGACGTTGCTGGAACTCGGATACCGAGATGGAGGCACCTAGGCCAAAGGCACTGCGGAGAACCAGTTGACGGTACTGGAACCCGGACGGGTACCATAAGGCACCCATGAAAATGTAAGTTGACAGGCCGCAAGCCGTCTGCAGTTACCAAATCACACAGTCCTACAGTGGGTGCTTGTCCTATTTTCACAACGGAAAGAGCCTTTATTTACAGATCCCACAGCACACATAGGAATCACCTAAACTGCAGGCACCATAGAGTCGGATAACCGGAATGCAACATGACAGGACAACTTATTTGAGGCTAATTTACGTTGACACTGCCAGGAAACAGCTGTGGTGCTGTAACCAGGGTGGGCATGAGTCAGTACCCGTGCCAATTACTTCCGAGCAACAACTGGCGGTGTTGGAGCCCAGGGATGAGAGGAGGACAGGGTGGAGGCAGCATGACTTTTTGTCGTACACACAGCAGGGGAACAGCTGCCATTACTCAACCCCAGTAACACAGGAGCAAGTGTTGACTGTGCTAACAGCACTTACAGGCAACAACTGGCGGTGTTGGAGCCCAGGGTCCAATGCATCGACTTCAATTGTTTCCACCTCCTCTCAGGAACACAGCACTGTTGATCAACCATCTGTCTCTTCACCGCCTGCCAAATTGCCCAGTCAGTCAGAGAGTTCTGTACAGGAGCCAGCTGAGTCTCTGCTTCTGTTCTCAGAATCTGTTGGTTTGCAAACAGGGGCACAGCCAAGCAGCATTCTGGAATGTGAAGAAGAGGGAGTATGCAGTGATGCGCAACAGCTGTGTCTCTCTGAATCTGAAGAGGCGGGTGAGACAGTGCCGATGGTCAGCACACCGCAGAACGCATCTGATGATGATGAGACTCAGGTGCCAGTTTCTGTTGAGCATGGTGGTGGCCAGACCACCCAACAGCAGCAGGTGTTGGAAGAGGTTAGTGGAGATGATGAGGTCCAAGACCCAACATGGCGTGAGGAACAGGAAGGTGGTGGTAGCAGCTCTGAGGAAGCGATTGCCCCAACGGTACAAACAGGAGGGAGAGTTAGGCTGCATACTCTGTTGCCTGTAGCCTCCATTTTGGCACCTGTTCGGATTTCTCTTCCAAAAGTCTAAACGGACGCTCCCAGGACTTGCACTGCGTGGTCCTTTTTTCACACACTTGCAGATGATATTTGCTATGTCAAATGCAAGCTGTGTAATCAAAAAGTAAAAAGAGGTAAAGTGTCAGTAACCTCAATACCACAAATATGTGTAAACATGTGCGGAGAAAACACGTACTTGAGTTACAAAGACACACTGAAGATGTACAGTCTATAGAGAATCACTGCACAAGTTTAACTGCATATGTCATGGTTAAATTTGAAATTTTTATTGCACACTTGATGTGAAAAAAGAAAATAGCTATGAGACTACTGACTGACGTTTTGGGCAACGCAGTGGCCTTTATCAAATAGTCGCTGGAAGAGATAGAAAAATTTACAGTCAATGACAATGTATAATATATACAATATATACAATAAATACATAGGGTGAAGAATATATATACATAGGAATTAGGCAACATGTTAAACATTTGGGTGATACTGTAGAACACGGAGAATTATCCCTCTAGGGTATGCGGGTGGATAATGTAGTTTTTTGTTGATTTTTGGGAGTGTGTAGAAAACAGGGGTGATGGGGTATTGAATATTAAGGAATGTCATAGTCTTACAGTCTATGGTGATCAATTAAAGATGTTTTGTCAGGATACGATAAATTTTTTGACAGATGTAAAATGTAGGGTCACAATTGAGTTGTCTGTAGGTTAGGTTAACTGACAGTTGTCTATGAATTTCGGCAATAGATTGGGTCTTATTCATAATAACGATAGCACCCCCCTTATCTGCTGGTTTAATAATAATGTTGGGGTTATCTTTCAGAGATTTTATGGCTTGTTTATCTGTGGGTGTCAGGTTGTGGCGTATCGGGTGTAGGCCCAATCTCGGCAAACCATCCACGAGCACAGGCTCTGAATGCTGGCATTGCAAAACTCCTGTCCCTTGAAATGCTGTCATTCAGGCTGGTGGAGACTGACAGTTTACGGAACTTAATGGCATTGGCAGTCCCACAATACAATGTGCCAAGCTGATTTTATTTCAGCAGGCAAGCCGTCCCTGGTCTGTAAAAGCATGTTGTTGAGGTTAAAATTAAACATGCGCTACTAAACTCCGTCAGTAGCAATGTCCACCTGACCACCGCTGCGTGGACCAGTATCCATGGCCAGGGACGATACCTTTCCCTTACTGCCCATTGGGTCAATGTTGTGGAGCCGGGTACAGATCTTGCGAGTGGCGCTGTACGTGTTCAGGCAACTACAAGGATTGCGGGAATCAAGTCTGTACACATTGACTCCTCCTTCTCCATTTCCTCAGAAACATCGTTGCAGGAGCCGTCACGGTCTACCTCCACATGGACCCGTGAACGCTTAATAAGAATCTTTAGTTATATAGCGCCAACAGATTACGCAGCGCTTTACAGTTTAAACAGTTTCAGAACACAAGTCATAACTAACAACGTTACCAATACAATAATGAAAGCAATATAATCCGCACATGCTCGTGAGAGCTTACAATTTACAAATATGTGGGGGAGATACAAAGTACAGGTGTTTATATACAATGGTGTATTTAGAATGATGGCCCAGCCATTTTGAGGGAGTGAGGGATGGATGGAAATAGTGAATGGGCTACACACACACACTTACACATAGAATGACTTTGATTAGTGAATGTGATAGGCCGCTATGAAGAAATGTGTTTAGAGTGAGCGCCCCAAAACATGCAAATTGTGGATAGTTCTAATTTCTTGGGGTACAGCATTCCACAGTATTGGCGCAGCGCGGGAGAAGTCTTGGATTCGGGAGAGATGTTCTTTAGGTGTAGGTGGCAATAGCGGGCAACAGATTGTATATGGGAGGTGAAGGAGAGATTGGTGTCAAACATAACACCCAGACAGCGAGCCTGTTGACCGATATGAGCACAGACGTGGCCAAACGTCAACAGGCCGTCCTGAAATTAATTTCCATGGGGAATCAAAGACACACAGCGCTGGAGCTCTGGAATGCCATAAAGCAAGAGAGCGACATGTGTATTTTGCCAGCGAATCTCCAGCCAGGCTTGGTAGTGTGTGACAATGGCCGAAATCTGGTGGCAGGTCTGGGCCTAGGCAACGTCACTCACATACCATGTCTGGCACATGTGCTAAACTTGGTCGTCCAGAGTTTTTTGAGGGACTATCCGGATCTTGATGCACTGCTGCACAAGGTCCGCCTACAGTGCGCTAACTTGCGACGTTCCACCATGGCCAGATCGCGCATTGCAGCTCTGCAACGCAGATTTTGCCTTCCTGAACATCGCATCATATGTGACGTACCCACCAAGTGGAATTCCACGTTACATATGTTGGAGCGGTTGTGTGAGCAGCAGCCAGCAGTAATGGAGTATCAGCTGCATCAGTTGCAATCAACTCGCAATTTGCGCCGTTCACTTCACCACTACTGAGTGGGCCTCTATAATAATAATCTTTATTTATATAGCGCCAACAGATTCCGCAGCGCTGTACAGTTTAACAGTTTCATAACACAAGTCATAAGTGACAACGTTAACAATACAATAATTAAAGCAATATAAGCCGCCCCTGCTCGTGAGACCTTACAATCTACAATGAGGAGGGGGAGCTACAAAGTACAGTTGTTTATATACAATGGTTTATTTACAATGATGGTCCAGCCATTTTCAGGGAGTGAGGGATGGATGGAGATAGTGAATGGGCTACACACACACACAGTTACACGTAGAATGACTTTGATTAGTGAATGTGATAGGCCGCTCTGAACAAATGTGTTTTGAGTGTGGAAGTAGGGCTGTTAATGGGGATGTTGAAGTCTCCAAGGATAAGGGTTGGTACTTCTGAGGACATGAAAGTGCGGCAGCCAGGCAGAGAAGTGGTCAAGGAACTGTGTGGGCGAGCCTGGGGTCCGATATATTACCGCTACTCTAAGGGAGAGGGGACGAAAGAGCCTGATGGTGTGTACCTAATAATTTTCAAAATCTTAATATAAAATTTACATGTTACATATTTACATCTAGTATAAAACATTTAACCATTAAGCCTACTTACAGAACAAGGAAGTGTAAAAAAACTTGTGCTTAAAAAAAAAGTGCAAATTAAATGTGAGAAGGGCAGTGTAACAAATAATTTAGGAAAAAGATAAACTAACATCAAGTGCTGTGTGCTGTGTAAGAGCCAGACACATTAACATGAAATCAGTCTGGAATAGCGGTGATTTTCTCCCCATAACCCGAGTAACATTCTGGGGAGAGGGGTGTAGAGTCAACGATCAGCAACTAGCTACGGTAGATCAAATACCTGAAAAAAAAAATAAAAAAAAATGGTTATTTAACATTCATAAGATACATTTTATTTTATCAAAAAAAAATTAAATATTTAACATTCATAAGATACATTGTATTTAAAAAAAAAAAAAAAAAAATTATTTAACATTCCTAAGATAAAAAATTTTTTTAAACATAAAAACTATAATACACAGCAGGATCTTTAGTAAAAACCAGACTTACCACTGTAACCTCTTAATCCTTGCAAGCTTCAACACAACGTTGACAAGGTACACAGCAGGGGTGGTCGGTCTCCTAGACAACGAGCAAACTCCTTCATGTTGAGAGAGGCCACCATCTCCTTAGCTTTCTGGTACTTTTCTGTGGGAATGAGCTTGTCTCCAACCAGCCAGGAATATTCATTGAATGGCACACCATGGTTTGGTATTAGCACCCAGTACCAAAAGTGAAGCCAACCACAGTTCCCATTTCTCATGAACTTTATTTGATATACTGGCTGGCCAAACATTAGTTTCTCCACAAAGGAGCTGAAGACCCTGAGTGGCAGTAGGTGCAAGTCTCTCCAGCATGACCTGTTTGTTAGATATTTGCCGTCTACACCTAAAGAACATCTCTAGAATCCGCCCTTTTCTCACCATGGAAACAACAAAAACCCTCACTGTAGCATTGATCCACTCCCGCCTGGACTACTGCAATGCTCTATTACTTGGCCTCCCCATTACTCGACTATCCCCTCTCCAGTCCATCCTTAATGCAGCAGCCAGGGTCATCCATCTGGCTAATCGGTACTCGGACGCGTCCGCTGTTCGCCAGTCCTTACACTGGCTGCCCATTCATTATAGGATCCAATTCAAAGTACTGGTTCTCACCCACAAAGCTCTCCACAGTGCAGCACCCCCCTACATCTCCTCCCTCATTTCTATCTATCGGCCTAACCGACTGCTGCGCTCTGCAAATGACTTTCGACTAACCTCTGCAGTAATCCGTACCTCCCACTCCCGACTCCAAGACTTCTCCCGCGCTGCGCAAATCCTCTGGAATGCTCTACCACAAGAAATTATGACTATCCACAATTTGCCTGGTTTCAGGCGCTCCCTCAAAACACATTTGTTCAGAGTGGCCTATCACATTCAATAAGCAAAGTCGTTCTATGTTTAAGTGTGTATGTGGAGCCCATTCACTACCTCAATCCATGCCTCACTCCCTCAAGATGGCTGGACCATCATTGGAAATGCACCATTATATATACACACCTGTACTTTGTATCTCCCCCACCTCATTGTAGATTGTAAGCTCTCACGAGCAGGGTCGGCTTATTTTGCTTTAATTATTGTATTGTTAACGTTGTTACCTATGACTTGTGTTTTGAAACTGTTAAAGTGTAAAGCGCTGCGGAATATGTTGGCGCTATATAAATAAAGATTATTATTATTATTATATCAGAGGGAAGAAGAGGATTGGGCCTTGACAAGGTGCCCGATTGCATCTTAAGTCTTATTGAATGTTGGAGCCAGTCCACCGTACAAAAGCAGCCATAGAGTGTCCGGGTACCTGCTTGGATTTCGATCAAAATGAAGACTACTTTGATGTACATGTACACCAATTCGAGAAAAATGACAAGGATGAGGCAGTAAGACACGCTCAGCAGAGTACAAGCAGCATTGCTTGAAGAAGTAACTTGAGCGTGATCAAAATTGAATAAATTAAAATCTCAGACTACAGTGAACACAACTCTTAGCTGTGAAAGGGCTTTTTGTGTCCTTCTACAGTGTTTTCAACCAATGTATTGGATACGGATGGAAGCACGTCACACTATAATTTCAATTGAATGGAGCAGCAAGAATTACACTAAAGAAAAAAAAAAAAAAAGAGTGAGAGTGACATGTGCAGATGCCTACATACAGCGTTGTATGCCGAGCAAACTGCAGCGCGTCACCTGCACTCACACACACACCTTGCAGAGCTGTGAAAAAAACACTGCAAGGCAAAAGGAAGATGTACACAGCGGTTGGTAAAGTAGCCTGCCTAAAGCACAGTACACAAAATCGCAATCTCTAACTGTCCCTCAGAGTCAGCAGAGCAGCGTTCTGTCCCAAACTGAATTAACAGCACAGTGACGCTAAAATGGCGGCTTTATCCCACAACAATACCTTCCTTGTGTCACGGTTAGGGTAGCGTGTGTCTATTATATGAGTGTCTGTAAAATGTAACGTTACGCAGACTTATTCTGCCTTTGGGACGCAAAAATAAGACAGCAGTAATCATTTACTGTATAAAACTCCACCTATGCGCAACAAAACAAGCACGTTCCCTCTTACGGTTCCTGCGCTGACATGTGAGTAGGGAGTTTGGAGACGTTCCTGAATTTATCCCAGGTATCCAAGCATATCAGGCCGATAGGAGAGCATTAAAACCACCCACGGTGGTGACTTAAATATGGTGAATCGAACCAGTGAAGAACTGTAGGTCGATGCGAATGAATGTGCGATCACATGACACACGTTTATAATAACCCTTGCTAGACACGAGTAACTTTGTAGACATTTGGACACACCTGAACCCAGATGGCAGTGAATATTCATTCTATTCGGCGCCACATGACTCTTGGTCCAGAATAGATTATATATTGCTAGCACAGGAGCTATTAAGGGGAGTGGAAGAGGCAGATGTGCACAGCGTAGCTATATATGACCACGCGCCGTATCAGTGACCCTGCCAGATATGGTGCAGATGGGGCCAAACCAAACTTGGCGCTTCCCGACCTATTTGTTAATGGATGAGAAGTTTCGACATCATGTGAAGCAATGGTGTTTTTAATATGTAAGGGATAATGGAGATACTAGGGATAGGCCGGAACTTTTATGGGCAGCAGGGAAGGGAGTAATGCGCGGGAAACTAATAGGTTATCAGACAACGCTAAAAAAGAAGATGGCGACAAACTACTCGCAGGCTAGCAGGATATTACGCGATAGGTACACGGCAAACAAGACAAGTTCATCAACACAGGTTAAAAATAGATGTAAGCAGGCTAAGGTTGACTTACACGTATGGGTATATCGACGAGAGAGAAGCAGTAATAACAATTATAGAGCCGATGTATATCGTTATGGTAGCAAATGAGGGAGACTATTAGCACGACTAGCGAAAGGAAATCACATTCGTCATCAACATATTACAGCGTTAACGAATAAACATGGGATCATGAACACAGACCCTCGAACCATAAACACCATTCTACAAGAATACTACTCAGACTTATATAAGGTGGAACATACGGATAGTGAGGAGGGTAACACCTTTGTAGATGGAATACGGTTACCATCCATCACAAACTATCAGCTTCTCCTTTTAAAAAAACAAATTGAGGTGACGGAAGTGACAGCGGCGATAAGTTACTTTAAATACGGGAAAGCTCCAGGATCTGACGGGTTTACAGCCAAATTATTAAAATTATTGAGTGAGGATATCCCGTCCACATTGGTACGCACCTTCAATCATATATTGGAGACAGGAGGGTTGCCCAGCCATTCAAACATGTCACACATGAAGTTGCTACTAAAACCAAACAAACCTTCACATCTGCCTGGATCCTATCGTACATTCTCACTCATTGACCATTATATCAAGATTTTGTCCAGGATCATGGAAGATCTTTTGAGTAGCATTGTTCCTACGCTGATAGGGCGATCACAACTGGCCTTTGTTAGCTACTTTGTTGGCTACTATCAGTCTCACTATGCATAACACATGTGTGCAGTGGGCAGTATTACCTTTGCCTTCGGTGGAGTAGGAAAACCCCTCTCCTATCGAAGTGTTAGTTGGGGAGATGGAAGATTTGACACCGGGACCTGAATTGTAATACTTAAATGTGACAGGTGACAAATTTGTTAAGGCGCAACTACGCGGCCCCTACGTTGAGTCTAGCCCGTGAAAATTTACTGGTTGTCAATGGGGAACCCCAACACCCCGGGGCAGCTACAGTATTTAAACAATTAGAGCTGAACCAAGATTTGCTGTATCAGGTTTATAAAATACATGTTGAAATTTTTTAGCAATTGCTGCTACCGCAGTCATATCGGAGGTTGGTAATGGACTTAGCGCATGCGCATGTACTAGGGTGACATTTGTGCCAAAAGAAAACCCTACACAGAATTATACAACGGTTTTACTGGCTGGGGGTCTATCAAGAAGTTAAACGGTATTGTAACTCTTGTCGCATGCGCCAGATACACAGTCCTCAGCCTCATTTTGTAAGTCACTTGGTGCCATTAAAAATTTTAGAGGTCCAGTTTGAGAGAATACCCATGGATCTGGTGGAGCCGGTTAATAAATCAGCAAGGGGTCATCAACAGGGGCAATAAAAGGGGCACTGTGTGGGTCACCAGTTTTGAGCACACCCGAGTTCAAAAGAGAATTCATTGTCCAGACTGATGCGTCAGAGGTAGGTCTGGGTGCCGTGTTGTCTCAGGACTGGAGCTTAACGGGGAGGAGCATCCCATTAGTTTCCTGAGTCGAAAACTTACTCCATCAAAAAACAGAGACAGCATTGTAGAGAGAGAGTGCCTGGCGATAAAGTGGGCACTGGAGTCGTTGCGCTACTATTTGTTGGGGATAACATTTTGTTTTGTAAATGATCATTCCCCTGTGACTGGCAGTGTTGTAGCCCAGGGAGTAGAGTTCAGGTGGTAGAAAGATGAACATAACAGGAGACTTGGAAAACGTTGGCAAACAGTTATTTAATCTGAAAACGGACAGGCAAATTCAGGTGAGATCCATGCCTTGTTCATTTTCAGAAAAATAAGCCGGTCTACATTGTCTGAGGATAGTCGCATGCGACGGTCTGTTAGTACACCACCTGCAGCACTAAAGACGCGCTCAGATAATACACTGGCAGCAGGGCAAGCCAGCACCTCCAAAGCATACCACACATCAAATACAAATATAACAGTAATAATAATATTATCAATAAAAAATGAAATTGCACACACAGTACACAGACACAGCTCATATGTGTGTATGAGAGAGAGTGTTTCTGTGTGTAGTTCATGCCTCTAGCCTAGAAGATCAGTCTTGCTAAAATCTTTAACACTGACCCCTGTTCTGTTCTTAAAATGGTGGATGCTGAACTGCTTCTCAGCCCCCTCATACACAATCATTATGTGGCACTGCTGGGCTCAGTCAGAGGCATCAGATTGAACTAGGCTGTCCTGAGTCATTCTCAATAGAACATTTTGTTCAGCAGTTCATCTAGTTCATTTAGTTCAGAGGTCACATGATGCATTTCCTATCAGCTCCTCACAGGATAGGGTGGAGAAAAACTGAACTAAATGAACTAATCTTTTGAACTAATCTTTTCAGTGAACTAGTTCATGGTGAACTAATCACCAAAATTAACTAGATTTCCCATCACTATGGTGTACACCTTGGTGGCGCTGTCACAAAACTTCGCCGCATTTGTAACATACAGCTCTTGCCCTGTGCAGAGGCGCTGCTTGTGCTCTCTCTTGTTGCAGAGGTGTCTACAATGCCTCGACGCACAGAGCTGCTTTGTAAAGCAGTAGCAGCAGCAGCGCTCTCGGCTGGAATGGAGAACATTATGGATTTCAACAGTGTGTCTTGGTCCTCCAACATTTTACGGTCCCGGTTCAACGGTGTGATGAGGCTTTGTAAGTTGTCCCAGTAGCGAGGGTCTAGGAGGGTGTACACCCAATAATCTGACGTGGTGAGAATGTGGCCGATGCAGCGGTCGTTTCTCAGGCAGTGCAGCATGAAATCAACCATGTGCTGCAGACTCACAAATGGCCAACAAACGCTGTCCTCTGGAAGAGCGTCACACTAATATATTTTTGTAAATTTAAAATAGAATAAAGCAGCAGCAATTTTTGAAAAATTACAAGGATGAGCCAGTGACAGACACTCAGCAGAGTACACGCTGCGGTGGTTGAAGTGGAGCGGGATCTACACTCCTACAAAAAAATGAAACCTCAGACTACAGTGAACACTGAAACACAACTGTTCACTTGCTGTGAAAGGCCTTTTTGTGGACTTCTATTAAGTTTGCAAGCAATGTATTGTATTTTGATGGAAGAGCGTCACACTAATATATTTTTGTAAATTTAAAATAGAATAAAGCAGCAGCAATTTTTGAAAAATTACAAGGATGAGCCAGTGACAGACACTCAGCAGAGTACACGCTGCGGTGGTTGAAGTGGAGCGGGATCTACACTCCTACAAAAAAATGAAACCTCAGACTACAGTGAACACTGAAACACAACTGTTCACTTGCTGTGAAAGGCCTTTTTGTGGACTTCTATTAAGTTTGCAAGCAATGTATTGTATTTTGATGGAAGAGCGTCACACTAATATATTTTTGTAAATTTAAAATAGAATAAAGCAGCAGCAATTTTTGAAAAATTACAAGGATGAGCCAGTGACAGACACTCAGCAGAGTACACGCTGCGGTGGTTGAAGTGGAGCGGGATCTACACTCCTACAAAAAAATGAAACCTCAGACTACAGTGCACACTGAAACACAACTGTTCACTTGCTGTGAAAGGCCTTTTTGTGGACTTCTATTAAGTTTGCAAGCAATGTATTGTATTTTGATGGAAGAGCGTCACACTAATATATTTTTGTAAATTTAAAATAGAATAAAGCAGCAGCAATTTTTGAAAAATTACAAGGATGAGCCAGTGACAGACACTCAGCAGAGTACACGCTGCGGTGGTTGAAGTGGAGCGGGATCTACACTCCTACAAAAAAATGAAACCTCAGACTACAGTGAACACTGAAACACAACTGTTCACTTGCTGTGAAAGGCCTTTTTGTGGACTTCTATTAAGTTTGCAAGCAATGTATTGTATTTTGATGGAAGAGCGTCACACTAATATATTTTGTAAATTTAAAATAGAATAAAGCAGCAGCAATTTTTGAAAAATTACAAGGATGAGCCAGTGACAGACACTCAGCAGAGTACACGCTGCGGTGGTTGAAGTGGAGCGGGATCTACACTCCTACAAAAAAATGAAACCTCAGACTACAGTGAACACTGAAACACAACTGTTCACTTGCTGTGAAAGGCCTTTTTGTGGACTTCTATTAAGTTTGCAAGCAATGTATTGTATTTTGATGGAAGAGCGTCACACTAATATATTTTTGTAAATTTAAAATAGAATAAAGCAGCAGCAATTTTTGAAAAATTACAAGGATGAGCCAGTGACAGACACTCAGCAGAGTACACGCAGCATTAGTTGAAGTAACTGGAGCGTGATCTGCATCAAAAAAAAAAAAAATCACAGACTGCAGTGAACACTGAAACACAACTGTTCACTTGCTGTGAAAGGCTCCATTGTGGACTTCTATAGTGTTTGCAACCAAGGTATTGTATACGGATGGAAGCGCGTCACACTATTATTTCAATTACATGGAGCAGCAAGAATTACACTGAAGAAAAAAAAAAGAGTCTGTGAGTGACACGTGCAGATGCCTACAGACAGCGTTGCATACAGAGCAAACTGCAGCGTCACCTGCACTCACACACACCTTGCTGAGCTGTTAAAACAACACTGCAGGCAAAAGGAAGCTTTACACAGCGGTTGGTGCTAGCCTGCCTACAGCACAGTACACTAAATCGCAATCTCTAACTGTCCCTCAGAGTCAGCACAGCAGCGTTCTGTCCCTTACTGAATTCACAGCACAGTGACGCTAAAATGGCGGCGGCGCCTTTTATACACTGAAGAAAAATAAAAAAGAGTCTGTGAGTGACACGTGCAGATGCCTACAGACAGCGTTGCATGCAGAGCAAACTGCAGCGTCACCTGCACTCACACACACCTTGCAGAGCTGTTAAAACAACACTGCAGGCAAAAGGAAGCTTTACACAGCCGGTGGTAAACTAGCCTGCCTAAAGCACAGTACACTAAATCGCAATCTCTAACTGTCCCTCAGAGTCAGCAGAGCAGCGTTCTTTCCCTAACTGAGTTCACAGCACAGTGACGCTAAAATGGCTGCGGCGCCTTTTATAGTGCATTCTGACATCATTTCAGCAGCCAATCACAGCCATGCCATTAGTTAAGATGACCGCAGCATTACAGGATGTGCCCACACTTCATAAGATTCATCATTGGCTGACTAACATCACATTGCCTCTCAAAGAATTATGGGAACTTCCGATTCCGGTATACGATATTGAAAAAGTATCGGAATTAAGTATCGGAATTCCGATAACGCGAATATCGGCCGATACCCGATACTTGCGGTATCGGAATGCTCAACACTAAACAGCAGACAAAATGGAGGAGCTGATCAAACACCTGATGAAAAGCAAACAGCAGCAGCACCAGAAGCAACTCCAGCAGCACCAGCAACAGCTTTATCAGCTCAAGCAGCAAGCCCAACTGGAGACAAATAAACTACTGTTGCAACAAATCCAACAGCAGATGGAACTCCTGGCAGGGTTGCCAGCAGCAGAGAAATCACCTCTCCCCCAAGTCCAAAGTGATGTCTCATATGTCAGGAAGGCGGTAAGACGTGTCATGCAAGAGATGACCCTAGGTGATGATGCTGAGTCATTTTTAACTGTGTTTGAAAGGGTAGCAGAGAGGAGAAGCTGCCACCGGTTAACAGTCTCCCACACACACTTCAGCTTTCCACAAAAACCCGGCCCCCAACATGGCTGATTAACCCATCTCAGAACCTAGTGTTCTGGAGCATTTTTTCCAGGTGCATAATACTGAGGCTAACATCCTCAGTGACACATATTTCCTCTCCAGTATTTTGCCAGTGACCTGGTCACATAGTCTACATAAGGCATGGTTCAGAGTGGACCTATTTAAATAGAGAGAGCCAGCTATAGTAACATAGACAATGAATGGGGCATTGGGTATGACTAGTTTTATTCTTCATTTTTCTGCTCTGGACAGATTTCTAACTTTGATAAGTTTTCTTTTATAAATGGAAAGTACAAGATTATTCTATTCCATAAATGTATACAGAAGGACATTGTTTGCATTGTCCTTAGATTCACCTTTCTTTTTGGTAGACTGCTGTGCAAAATATTTTTCAGAAAGCGCTTCCTCCCTTAAAGAAACACTCCTGCCAAAATATTTTTTCTCTTAATATATTGCAGTCATCATATTATACAGCACTTTTTACTTACAATTGCTAATTTTGCATTTCTACCCAGTTAATTCTTCTCTTTTACATTAGGTCTATGAGATCGCATGATTAAAATCAGACTAGCTAAATCCTTCTAAGCTCTATGTAGAAATAGGAGGTCAATTTTCCCTGCATAAGTCATGAGTCAGTGCAAAAGTCATGACAGGGGAGGAACGGAGCAGCGGGGTCAGGTGAGAGTGGAATGATAAACACAGGGACAACAGACTTTCTATTCTTACATAAAGCAGAGGAAAGAGAAGAAATAGCTGTGTAGAAAGGCAAAATGAGCAACTGTAAGTGATGGGCGAACCCGAACATTAAAGTTTGGTGTCCGTACGAAACATCTACTGTACAAGCACAGATCCCGAACACGTACCTCTGCAGGAAGTCCGTGCTACTGTTCAGGTTTTGCACCCCAAACATTGTGTGTTTTCCATGGTGTCATCTGCATGACGTCGTGAGAAACACTGGCATTTCTGATTGGCTGTAAGACCACATCTTAATCCACAACTGGACAGTGCCAAGACGCGACCGTGCAGGCTGAAAACCAAGGAAGAATGTTATGATTTGGTAGCCGAGGAGGACAGTAGCCAAAATAGCCAAGACAACCAGACACCCAGAGAGGTTGGTAACTAGCGGATTGCAGACCCCTAAACTGACAGCACAACTACAAGCAGCTGTGGGACATACCTACGGTGACCTAGACTCCTCGACACAGCCGGAGAGTTAATTAAGCCTAAAGAGAGAAAGGGGAAAGCTAACTGCCCTGGAGTAGAGCCCCCAAAGGAATAGGTAGCCCCCAAACATATATTGGCGGTGAGACAAGATGAAATACAAACACAGGCAGAAAATAGAGCAAACAAATGCTGGGGCCCAAACTGTCTAGATAGAACAGGACATGAAAGAATACTGTCTGCAATCCAGCAAAAACTCTAAGAAAAACTCCAACATGTCTGATATACAAAAATATTGAGACCACACAATTTCTCCCCCGCTAGATCAGAACTCTGGTGTGAACTGGTAGCAAATCAGCAGATACTGAAATAACAGGAAACTAAAAATACATAAAATTTCTCTGGTTTGTAATGGTAGCAAATCAGCAGATACAGAAATAACAGGGAACTGAAAATACATAAACAGTGGCAAATGAGAAACAGAGTCCAGCGCAGCCCCCGCAGGGGAACCTGGCTGTACTAACTCCAGAAGGGCAGAAAACTGAGATAGACAAAAACAAATGCCACAGAAATAAACAGCAAATAACTTATCTGAAAGTTGCAGGACAAAGCAGGAAGCAAGCTGACTTCCAAAAGGGACCAGGAAGAAACAAATCACTGGAAAGGATCATGGGAAGGTTGCTCACTTATATCTCCCCAGTCAGTAACACCTGATTGCCAATCATCACCCCCAGTTGATAGACTTCTATTAGCCAAAGCAGCTTCATTACTATTAGCAGCCACCAGAGGGAGCCCAAAGTCAGATTCAAAGTGTTCACAACAGGAAAATGAGCTGCTGCGAGTGCAGCGTCAATGACCTCAGGGAGACAACTGCTAGCACTGTGAGAAAAAGTCTCACAATGCAGCGCTGAGCTCAGCGAGTTCACCACAGTTCACGTTGAGAAATTTCTTATGGTGAACTCACTGAGCTCAGCACTGCATCATGAGACTTTTCTCATGGTGATAGCGGTGATCTCACTAAGGTCACTGCAGTTCATTAGCCCAGCTTACACTCAAGTGAGCTGGGAACGCAGCCTCAGTGACTTGCGGTAACCTCGATGACATCATCTCTAGTCACTGACGCTGCACTCGCAGCAGCTCATTCTCCCACGGTTTTTAGCTTTGACAGTCACATCTTGGCACTGTCCAGGTTGAAACCAATTATCGCAGACATGGATTATGGCTTGGAACATTATGTCAGACAGGTGAGGGATATTGTTGTTTTTTATTTTTGCTTTTTATTTTAAATGAGACAAGGGCTTCAATGGAATGGGAGTTAGATGAGTATTTTTGTTGTTTATTATGTTCTGTTTATTTTTTACAGGGGACGAGGGCTTCAATGGAATAGGCATAAGGTAAGTAAAATATTGTTTGTTATTTTTAAATGTACAGAATCTGGAGGAGCATTTAATTGCTTTGCTTCATTTTTTCCTGGAGATCTAACGTGAAGTCAGAACAGTAAATTATAATAATAAGGTGAACAGTATTGGGGCAATGACAAATGTAACAATAACAATAGTTAAGAAATTACGTGTGGATGCCGACTACTTATGTAAAACAAAATGGACATGACTCAATGCAAGAAAAAAGATTGCACAGCAAGAGGTGTCTGTAAGGTGCAGAGAGAAGGCAAAGTGTTATATAATTCCAGCAACAAATATAATGTGTGCTCACACCAAGAAACCTGTCACCTGAAATTATTCTTGCTTTCTCCACTTCCTATAATAGGTGAAAGCACTTTCTACCCATTACCTCTACCATCTTACATCTCATATGTGCAGAGCCACCACAGCTCCATACTGAAAAGACCAATTTGAAGAAGAAATATAAATGGAAAAATAAAATCACAGACATAATTTGGCTCTAATGTTTGACCACATTTTGTTTCCCAATTCTACCGGCATTTGGGGTTGGGACTGGTCACATATTGACTTCGATAAATAAACTGCAAACTTTTCCAAAGATGTGGTTTACTTGAGATTTTTAATGAACTTTTTTGGATGTCATTTTGTATTTACTATTACAGGGAAAACAGAGACCCTCTAGGGGAACAGTATACGGACCCTTTGCAGTTTAATAATGTAGAGTATTAAGCTTTGTTGATGGAATAGGCTTTGAGACCTCTTGGACCCCTGTGTACCTGAACAGGTTGCACCAATTGTACATTCAACTCTGATGTAGAGGACAAAGGAAAAGACCTCCTCTTACAAAAAAGTCTCCTTGAAGATACTTCTGTATGTCCTTGAAATACTTTCTTCAAGATGTTGCCTCCTTCTCTGCCTAGTTACAGAGAACTGATAGCTCTAGAAACAGCTCTGCTGTGCCTGACAACTAGTAACAAGGAATTAACTAGGGCAACCTCTCAAATTGTCCTTGCACTGCCTATAGTCACTTGGAGTCACTAAAGACCACTTTGCTCAATTATGGGTGCAGGAAAAATGGTTTTATGTAGCTGGGAATTGTACCAGCAGTAGCAGTCGATCACTTCTCTGCTTTACATCATTGCCAAGGGACATCTCCTTTTGGAATTGCCTAATCATAGTATCTATCTCTACCTTAATTTAAAGATCAGATTTAGAATCTACTGACTTTCTTTAAATGGTAATCCTTAACTTGCAGAAATTTAATAAATAATGACCAAATCAGATCTAAAAAAAAGGAGCCCAGAAGAGCCCCGCAATCAGTGGAGAGGTGTTCGGTATCCCATTAAATTGTATGGCAACTCTGTGAAATGAATGCCTACGAGGTGGTCACTTCTCTACTGAAAGTGTGCAACAGGGGCGCTATGTTCTTGAAGTAGATGTGGGTTACATTGGTTGGACCTGTATACACTATATATTTATGGCATATAATGTGAATATTTCATAAATGCACAAGCTCTTCACTTCACAGGCAGTGGGATGTAAGGTCTCCTCAGAATCCAACCTGATACTTTTTCCTTAGTACAGGGTTCCCCAACTCCAGTCCTCAAGGCCCACCAACAGGTCATGTTTTCAGGATTTCCTTTGTATTGCACAGGTGATGCAATTATCCCCTGGGCAATACTAAGGAAATCCTGAAAACATGACCTGTTGGTGGGCCTTGAGGACTGGAGTTGGGGAACCCTGCCTTAGTAGACATTTAATTCTATCCCCCACCACATTAGGGACAGAATTTTTTTTTTCTATCCCAGTGTAGCATTTTTCTGTATATATTACATTCTCTAGAATTCAATGGTTAATCCTGATATTATCAGACAAGCATTTCTGTCACGATCCACTTTTGGATCTGTGGCAGATCTCTCTTTGCATATTAAAACCTTTTGTTAGAACCCTCTTGTTAGATTTTGTTTCAGTTTGCTGGTCACATGACCTTTTTTCCCTATTTAGTCTGGCTCCGCCCTTCTGGCTTTGCTGGACTTCATTGTATTATCTACTCTTAAGCTAGCCAGGTGCTTAGGTGCCTTTCTCTGTCAGTTTTGCTTGATCTTAGGATCTCTTAGTATTTGTTTTCTGTTTTATATTCCCTGCTACACTTTCTGTTAGGAGGTGTCCACCTTTTCACCCAGTCCCTAGATCTTGTAGGGATTCCTCCCTCGCAACTATAGGTCTTCGTTCAGACTAGCTGAGGACTTTAGCGGGTCTGGTCGCAGGATCAGGTCCCCCCTTACATCGTAGGGATCCAGCTCAGTCCTATTGTAGGGACAGAATTCCTACCTTTCCTTAGTGCTTGTAGCAGATCATAACAGTAAGTCCAGCCCAAAGAAAAAAAAATAAAAAATCTCTAAGGAAAGATTTTCAGTTTCTATTATGGTGTCGGTTCAGGATTTGGCTCAACGCCTGCAGCGACTCTCTCTGGAGGTGGCTGAAATCCAGCAACACGTGAGTAGTTGTTCTGGAGCTGATTTCATGGAGCCAAAGGTACGTTTGACTGATTTATTTTTTGGTGAACAACAAGATTTTTCACAGCGCATAGGGTTCATAATGTCACTTTTGCGCAAAGAACCTCAGGACTGGGCCTTTTCTCTGCAGCCTAGTGATCCATGCTTTAGATCAGTGGATAGTTTTTTTTCTGCTTTGGGGTTATTGTATGACGATCCGGATCGTGTTTCATCAGCTGAGACAGAATTGAGACGTTTGAGACAGGGATCAGGTAATGTGGAAAAATATTGTACTCACTTCCGAAGGTGGTCCGCTCAGGTGGGCTGGAACGATTCAGCTTTGAAAAGTTTATTTCTTGCAGGGTTAAGTGAAAGGGTTAAAGATTTGCTGATTGCTTATCCCATACCTGGTAACTTGCAAGAGGCAATGCAATTAGCCATACGGGTGGATAGGAGACTGCGTGCAAGGGTTAATGAGAGTAAATCTGCCTTGTCAGCTCCAAGTTTGGAGAAGGAATGTACTGACATTGCAGAGCCGATGGAAATTGGAGCAATGACACCTCACTCTCGAGAAAAAGAACGCAGATTTGATCAAGGTTTGTGTTTCTACTGTGGTAAATCTGAGCATTTCATTAAGAACTGTGCGCTTCGAATGAATAAAGAGAGAAAAAAAAATGAGGTCAGTTTTGCCCGCATAGCTTGTTTAAACAATAAAGGTGTCTTTCTTTCTGCTACCACTGCTGTTGAGGAGGAATTAATGGAGTTTCAGGTATTTGTGGATTGTGGTTCAACTCTCAATGTGATTGATGGGAAATTTTTGGAAAAACTAAAATTAAAACCCAAACTTCTATCTTCTCCTATTAACCCCTTCACCCCCAAGGGTGGTTTGCACGTTAATGACCGGGCCAATTTTTACAATTCTGACCACTGTCTCTTTATGAGGTTATTACTCTGGAACGCTTCAACGGATCTTCGCGATTCTGAGATTGTTTTCTCGTGACATATTGTACTTCACGTTAGAAGTAAAATTTCTTCGATATAACTTGCGTTTATTTTTGAAAAAAACGCAAATATGGCGAAAATTTTTAAAATTTTGCAATTTTCAAACTTTGAATTTTTATTCCCTTAAAACAGAGAAATATGTCACACAAAATAGTTAAGAAATAACATTTCCCACATGTCTACTTTACATCAGCACAATTTTGGAACCAAAACTTTTTTTTGTTAGGAAGTTATAAAGGTTAAAAGTTGACCAGCGATTTCTCATTTTTACAACAAAATTTACAAAGCCATTTTTTTTAGGGACCACCTCTCATTTGAAGTCACTTTGAGGGTCTATATGGCAGAAAATACCCAAAAGTGACACCATTCTAAAAACTGCACCCCTCAAGGTACTCAAAACCACATTCAAGAAGATTATTAACCCTTCAGGTGCTTCACAGGAACTAAAGAAACGTGGAAGGAAAAAATGAATATTTAACTTTTTAGCCACAAAAATGATCTTTTACAAACTTTTTTTTTATTTTGACAAGGGTAAAAGGAGAAAATGGACAGATAAGTTTGTTATGCAATTCTCCTGAGTACGCCAATACCCAATATGTGGGGGAAAACCACTGTTTGGGCACACGGCAGAGCTCGTAAGGGAAGGAGCGCCGTTTGACTTTTTCAATCTAAAATTGGCTGGAATTGAGATTGGACGCCATGTCGTGTTTGGAGAGCCCCTGATGCGCCTAAACAGTGGAAACCCCCACAAGTGACACCATTTTGGAAACTAGAACCCCTAAGGTACTTATCTAGATCTGTTGTGAGCACTTTAAACCCCCAAGTGTTTCACAAAAGCTTATAATGCCTGGGTGTGAAAAAAAAAAAAACAATTTTCCACAAAAATGATTTTTTAGTCCCAAATTTTTGAATTTTCCCAAGGAAATTGGACCACAAAAGTTGTTGTCCAATTTGTCCTGAGTACGCTGATACCCCATATGTGGGGGGGGGAAACTGTTTGGGTGCACGGCAGGGCTTGGAAAGGAAGTAGTAACGTTTTGGAATGCAGACGTTGATGGGGGTCATGTTCCGTTTGCAGTGCCCCAGATGAGCCTAAATAGTGGAAACCCCCCACAAGTGACACCATTTTGGAAACTAGACACCCTAAGGAACTTATCTAGATCTTTGGTGAGCACTTTGAACCCCCAAGTGCTTCACACAAGTTTATAATGCCCGGGCATGAAAATAAAAAATCCTATTTTTTTCCACACAAAAATTATCTTTTAGTCACTAATTTTTTATTTTCCCAAGGGTAACAGGAGAAATTGGACCACGTAAGTTGTTGTCCAATTTGTCCTAAGTACGCTGATACTCCATATGTGGGGGGGGAACCACTGTTTGGGCTCACGGCAGAACTCGGAATGGAAGGAGCACCATTTGACTTTTTCCAACCAAAATTGGCTGGAATTGAGATTGGATGCCATGTTGCATTTGGAGAGCCCCTGATGTGCCTAAACAGTGGAAACCCCCACAAATGACCCCATTTGGGAAACTAGACCCCTAAGGAACTTTTCTAGATCTTTGGTGAGCAATTTGAACCCCCAAGTGCTTCACACAAGTTTATAAGTAGAGCTGTAAAATTAAAATATATTTTTTCCACAAAATGATCTTTTCACCCCAATTTTTATTTTCCAAGGGTAACAAGACTCCAAAAGTTATTGTGCAATTTGTCCTGAGTCGCTGATACCCCATATGTGGGGGTAAACCACTCTTTGGGTGCATGGCAGAGTTTGGAAGGGAAGGAGCGCCGTCTGACTTTTTCAACGCAGAATTGGCTGGACGCCATGTCGTGTTTGGAGAGCTCCTGATCTGCCTAAACAGTGGAAACCCCCATAAATGACACCATTTTGGAAACTAGACCCCTCAAGGAACTTATCTAGATGTGTGGTGAGAACTTTTAACCCCCAGGTGTTTCACTAAAGTTTATAACGTACAGCCGTAAAATAAAAAATCCTTTTTTTTTTTTACAAAAATGATTTTTTTGCCCCTAATATTTTATTTTCACAAGGGTAACAGAAGAAATTGGAACCCAAAAGTTGTTGTCCAATTTGTCCTGAGTACGCTGATACCCAATATGTGGGAGAAAACTACTGGATGGGCGCACGTCAGGGCTCGGAAGGGAAGTAGTGACGTTTTGGATTGCAGACTTTGATGGAATGGTCTGGGGGCGTCATGTCACATTTGGAGAGCCCCTGGTGCACCTATACAGTGGAAACCCCCCACAAGTGACCCCATTTTGGCAAATAGACCCCACAAGGAACTTATCTAGATGTGTGGTGAGCACTTTGAACCCCGAAGTGCTTCACAGAAGTTTATAACGTACAGCCGTAAAAATAAAAAATCTTTTTTTTTTTACAAAAATGATTTTTTCGCCCCCAATATTTTATTTTCACAAGGGTAACAGGAGAAATTGGACCCCAAAAGTTGTTGTCCAATTTGTCCTGAGTACGCTGATACCCAATATGTGGGAGAAAACTACTGTATGGGCGCACGTCAGGGCTCGGAAGGGAAGTAGTGACGTTTTGGATTGCAGACTTTGATGGAATGGTCTGGGGGCGTCATGTCGCATTTGGAGAGCCCCTGATGCGCCTAAACAGTGGAAACCCCCCACAAGTGACCCCATTTTGGAAAATAGACCCCACAAGGAACTTGTCTAGATGTGTGGTGAGCACTTTGAACCCCGAAGTGCTTCACAGAAGTTTATAACGCACAGCCGTAAAAATAAAAAATCCTTTTTTTTTTTGCAAAAATGATTTTTTTGCCCCAATATTTTATTTTTACAAGGGTAACAGGAGAAATTGGACCCCAAAAGTTGTTGTCCAATTTGTCCTGAGTACGCTGATATCCAATATGTGGGAGAAAACTACTGTATGGGTACACGTTGGGGCTCGGAAGGGAAGTAGTGACGTTTTGGATTGCAGACTTTGATGGAATGGTCTGGGGGCGTCATGTCGCATTTGGAGAGCCCCTGATGGCCCTAAACAGTGGAAATCCCCAACAAGTGACCCCATTTTGGAAAATAGACCCCACAAGGAACTTATCTAGATGTGTGGTGAGCACTATGAAGCCCCAAGTGCTTCACAGAAGTTTATAATGTACAGCCGTAAAAACAAAAAAATAATTTTTTTTGTACAAAAATGATATTTTCGCCCCCAGTTTTTTATTTTCCCAAGGGTAACAGAAGAAATAGGACAAATTGCACAATAACTCTTGGGGTCCAGAGTACGCTGATACCCCATATGTGGGGATAAACTACTGTTTGGACGCATGGCAGAGCTGAGAAGTGAAGGAGCACCGTTTGACTTTTTCAACGCAGAATTGGCTGGAATTGAGATCAGACGCCATGTCACATTTGGAGAGCCCCTGATGTGCCTAAACAGCGGAAACCCCCCAATTCTAACTCCAACCCTAACCCCAACACACCCCTAACCCTAGTCCCAACCCTAACCACAAACCTAACCCTAACACACCCCTAATCCCAACCCTAACCCTAATCCTAACTTTAGCGCCAACCCTAACCCTAACTTTAGCCGCAACCCTAACCCACTAATGGGAAAATGGAAATAAATACTTTTTTTTAATTTTATTATTTTTCCCTTACTAAGGGGGTGATAAAGGGGGTTTGATTTACCATTTATAGCGGGTTTTTATGATTGGCAGCTGTCACGCTAAAAGACGCTTTTTATTGCAAAAATAGTTTTTGCATCATCACATTTTGAGAGCTATAATTTTTGCATATTTTGGCCCACAGAGTCATGTGAGGTCTTATTTTTTGCGGGACGAGTTGACGTTTTTATTGGTACCATTTTTGAGCACGTGACATTTTTTGATCGCTTTTTATTTCGATTTTTGGGAGGTTAGAATGAACAAAAATCAGCAATTCATGAATTTCTTTTGGGGGAGGCGTTTATACCGTTCCGCGTTGTTAAAATTGATAATGCAGTTTTATTCTTCGGGTCAGTACATTATGGCGATACCTCATTTATATCATTTTTTCATGTTTTGGCGCTTTTATAGAATAAAAACAATTTTATAGAAAAACTAATTATTTTTGCATCGCTTTATTCTGCGAGCTATAACTTTTTTATTTTTTTGCTGATGATGCTGTATGACAGCTCGTTTTTTGCAGGACAAGATGACGTTTTCAGCGGTACCATGTTTTTTTATATCGGTCTTTTTGATCGCGTGTTATTCCACTTTTTGTTCGGCGGTATGATGATAAAGCATTGATTTTTTGCTTCGTTTTTTTTTTTTTTTTTAAGGGGTTCACTAAAGGGGTTAACTAGTGGGACAATTTTATAGGGGGGGTCGTTATGGACGCGGCGATACCAAATATGTGTACTTTTATTGCTTTGTTTATTTTATTTACAGGAAGAAGTGAATTTATTGGGGAATATTTTTTTTTTCTTTATTTTTGGATTTTTTTTTTAAACATGATTATTTTTATTTTTTTAACTTTTTTACTTTGTCCCAGGGTGGGACATCACTGTATTTTGTCAGATCGCTGGTGTGACAGTGTGCACAGCACTCTGTCACACCAGCGATCGCTCAGGCAGTGCAGCAGGCTTCTCAGTGCCTGCTCTCAGCAGGCACTGAGGAAGCCGCCTCCCTCCAGGACCCCGGCGCCATCTTGGATCCGGGTCCTGGGAGGGAGGAAGCCCTCAGAACAGCGCGATCACATCGCGCTGCTCTGAGGGTCTCAGGGAGGCGCGCAGGGAGCCCCCACCCTGCGCGATCCTCCCCTGTGCCCCCAGTACACCGCGATCATGTTTGATCGCGGTGTGCAAGGGGTTAATGTGCCGGGAGCGGTCTGTGACCGCTCCTGACACACAGTCATGGGTGTCAGCTGTGATAATCAGCTGACACCCGGCCGCGATCGGCTGCGCTCCCCCCGGGAGCGCGTCCGATCGCACGAGACGTACTATCCCGTCCATGGTCATACGGGCCCAGGTACCATGGACGGGATAGTACGTCCGATGGCAGTAAGGGGTTAATGTGGTGTCTGTGGATGGTTCTCACTTGAAAAATGTTACTCACCATATCTGTGAATTTCCTCTTACTATTAATGGTGTTCATCAAGAGAATTTGGATTTGGTAGTTTTGAATAATTTGCCCTCACCGGTGATTTTGGGGTTACCCTGGTTAAAATTGCACAATCCGGTACTGGATTGGTCTACCAATGAAATTAAGTCCTGGAGTCCTAAGTGTTATGACAAGTGTTGTAACGGGCGTATTGCTGCTGTAGTTAAGGGGGAGTTACCTGTACCTATTCAGGATTTTTGGAAAGTTTTTTCTGATAAGGAATCGCAGGTATTGCCTCCTCATAGAGATTATGATTGTGCAATTGAATTTGTCCCTGGAGCGACTCTTCCTAAAAGTCGTTTATTTAATTTGACTATTCCTGAGAGAAAGGCTTTGGAGGAATACATACAGACAAGCTTGGCCGCCGGTCACATTAGGCCTTCCAAATCTCCTGTGGCGGTTGGATTTTTTTTTGTTAAAAAAAAGGACGGCGGTTTACGGCCTTGTCTAGACTTTCGTGAGATTAATAAGATTACTGTACGCAATCCTTACCCACTGCCATTGATTCCTGATTTGTTTAATCAGTTAGTGGGGGCCAAGTGGTTCTTGAAAATTGATCTTCGAGGGGCATACAATTTGTTGCGCATGAAGGAGGGGGATGAATGGAAGACTGCGTTTAACACTCCACTGGGTCATTTTGAGAATCTGGTTATGCCTTTTGGACTTTCCAGTGCTCCGGCATTTTTTCAGAATCTTATTAATGACATCCTTAGACCTTTGATCGGCAGAAGTGTGGTTGTGTATTTGGATGACATTTTGATTTATTCATCAGATTTGCAGTCTCATTGGAGGAGTGTGCGTGAAGTATTACAGTTACTGAGTGATAATTCACTTTTTGCCAAACTAGAAAAATGTGAGTTCGCTGTACAGAGACTTAGTTTTTTGGGCTACATTGTCTCCAGTGAAGGTTTTGAGATGGACCCGGTGAAAGTGCAAGCTGTGCAGGATTGGCCTAGACCTATTGGTGTGAAATCAATACAGAGGTTTTTGGGGTTCGCCAATTATTATAGAAAATTCATAAAAAATTTTTCTGTGATTGCCAAACCTCTGACCGATCTCACCAGGAAAGGTGCTGATGCGGTTCAGTGGACTACTGAGGCCATTGAGGCTTTTGTGTTGCTAAAGGAGAAGTTCAGCTCTGCTCCCATCCTTACGCAGCCTGATGTGACTAAACCATTTTTGGTTGAGGTTGATGCTTCTTCTGTGGGGGTCGGCGCGGTGTTGTCTCAGGCAAAGACGGATGGAGTACATCCCTGTGCTTTTTTTTCAAAGAAATTTTCTGAGTCTGAACTAAATTATGATATCGGTAATCGGGAATTGTTGGCAATTAAACTCGCATTTGAACACTGGCGTCATTTTTTGGAGGGAGCGGAATTTCCCGTTCAAGTCTTCACCGATCATAAAAATCTGATCTACCTTGATGCTGCCAAACGCTTGAATGCCCGTCAGGCTAGGTGGGCACTGTTTTTCTCACGGTTTAATTTTACCGTTACTTACATCCCAGGTACTAAAAATGTTAAAGCTGATGCTTTGTCTCCAGCTTTTCTCCTATGGTGGGTACTGAGGAGGAGGAGGAAAACATCTTGCAAGAGGGGGTTGTTATTGCTGTTTTGGACTCCGTGTTGGAAGATGAGATTCTTAAAGCACAGGAGAATGCCCCATCTAACACACCGCATGGGAGGTTGTTTGTGCCTGATACCCTGAGGAGAGATTTGTTTGTTGAATGTCATGACTCTCGCTTGGCAGGTCATCCTGGAATCTCTGAGACCAAGAGACTTGTGGGTCGCAGTTTTTGGTGGCCAGGATGGCAGAAGGAAGTCATTAAGTGGGTGCGTCAATGCACGGTGTGTGGTAGATCTAAGTCTTCTCATACTCCTGCTGCGGGGTTGCTTTGCCCTCTGGAGGTCCCTAGTGCACCTTGGACACATTTGGCTATGGACTTTATTACTGACCTTCCCCCCTCTGAGGGTTTCACTGTCATCTGGGTGGTCGTGGACCGTTTTAGCAAGATGTGTCACTTGGTTCCTTTCATCAAATTACCTGCACTAAGAATCTCGCTAAGGCCTTTGTCAAGGAAATAGTCAGACTACATGGTGTTCCTACTGACATTGTTTCTGATAGGGGACCTCAGTTTGTGGCTCGTTTTTGGCCGCTTTTTGTGACAGGTTGGGAGTTCATTTGTCGTTTTCATCCGGATATCATCCTGAGTCTAATGGCCAGACAGAAAGGAAAAACCAGGATGTTGACAGTTCTTGCGTTGTTTTGTGACTGATAATCAAGAGGGGTGGTCTGAGTTTCTGCCACTTGCTGAGTTTGCTCTTAACAATCATACATCCGCTTCTGCTGGTTGTTTGCCTTTTTTTTGTTGTACTGGGAGTAGTGTTGAGCATTCCGATACCGCAAGTATCGGGTATCGACCGATATTCGCGTTATCGGAATTCCGATACTTAATTCCTATACTTTTTCAATATCGTATACCGGAATCGGAAGTTCCCATAATTCTTTGAGAGGCAATGTGATGTTAGTCAGCCAATGATGAATCTTATGAAGTGTGGGCACATCCTGTAATGCTGCGGTCATCTTAACTAATGGCATGGCTGTGATTGGCTGCTGAAATGATGTCAGAATGCACTATAAAAGGCGCCGCAGCCATTTTAGTGTCACTGTGCTGTGAACTCAGTTAGGGACAGAACGTACTCTGCTCACTCTGAGGGACAGTTAGATATTGCGATTTTGTGTACTACTGTGCTTGAGGCAGGCTAGTTTACCAACCGCTGTGTAAAGCTTCATTTTGCCAGTGTTGTTTTAACAGCTCTGTGCAAGGTGTGTGTGTGACAGTGCAGGTGACGCTGCAGTTTGCTCTGCATCCACCGCTGTTTGTAGGCATCTGCACGTGTCACTGACTTTTTTTTTTTTATTTTATTTTGTGGAATTGGTGCAGCTCCATTATATTAGAAAAAAATCAAATCTATTAGTGTGACGTGCTTCCATCCGTATACAATACATTGGTTGCAAACAGTATAGAAGTACAGAAAGGAGCCTTTCACAGCTACTGAACAGTTGTCTGCAGGGTTTACTGTAGTCTGTGAGCTTTTAATTTTGTGAGTGCAGATTACGCTCCAGTTAGTTCTTCAACCACTGCCGGTTGTAGTCTGCTGAGCGTGTGTCACTGCCTCATCCTTCACATTTTTCTCTAATTGGTGCTGCTCCATTTTAGTGGAAAAAAATCTAATCTATTAGTGTGACGCGCTTCCATCCGTATACAATACATTGGTTGCAAACACTATAGAAGTAGACAAAGGGGCCTTTAACAGCTACTGAACAGTTGTGTTTCAGTGTTCACTGTAGTCTGTGAGCTTTTCATTTTTTGAGTGCAGATTACGCTCCAGTTTGTTCTTCAACCACTGCCGGTTGTAGTCTGCTGAGCGTGTGTCACTGCCTCATCCTTCACATTTTTCTCTAATTGGTGCTGCTCCATTTTAGTGGAAAAAAATCTAATCTATTAGTGTGACGCGCTTCCATCCGTATACAATACATTGGTTGCAAACACTATAGAAGTAGACAAAGGGGCCTTTAACAGCTACTGAACAGTTGTGTTTCAGTGTTCACTGTAGTCTGTGAGCTTTTCATTTTTTGAGTGCAGATTACGCTCCAGTTTGTTCTTCAACCACTGCCGGTTGTAGTCTGCTGAGCGTGTGTCACTGCCTCATCCTTCACATTTTTCTCTAATTGGTGCTGCTCCATTTTAGTGGAAAAAAATCTAATCTATTAGTGTGACGCGCTTCCATCCGTATACAATACATTGGTTGCAAACACTATAGAAGTAGACAAAGGGGCCTTTAACAGCTACTGAACAGTTGTGTTTCAGTGTTCACTGTAGTCTGTGAGCTTTTCATTTTTTGAGTGCAGATTATGCTCCAGTTTGTTCTTCAACCACTGCCGGTTGTAGTCTGCTGAGCGTGTGTCACTGCCTCATCCTTCACATTTTTCTCTAATTGGTGCTGCTCCATTTTAGTGGAAAAAAATCTAATCTATTAGTGTGACGCGCTTCCATCCGTATACAATACATTGGTTGCAAACACTATAGAAGTAGACAAAGGGGCCTTTAACAGCTACTGAACAGTTGTGTTTCAGTGTTCACTGTAGTCTGTGAGCTTTTCATTTTGTGAGTGCAGATTACGCTCCAGTTTGTTCTTCAACCACTGCCGGTTGTAGTCTGCTGAGCGTGTGTCACTGCCTCATCCTTCACATTTTTCTCTAATTGGTGCTGCTCCATTTTAGTGGAAAAAAATCTAATCTATTAGTGTGACGCGCTTCCATCCGTATACAATACATTGGTTGCAAACACTATAGAAGTACACAAAGGGGCCTTTCACAGATACTGAACAGTTGTCTGCAGGGTTCACTGTAGTCTGTGAGGAATAACCACACTTAGGCCTTATAACTTTTCTGACTTTCTTTATCAATCTACCAAGATGAAGAAGTCAGTGAGTAAGGCACGTGGTCGTGGTCGTGGCCGTGGATTTGCAGCAGGGAGAGGACGTGGGGATTCTGTGGCTGCTGCCGCACCCAGTGACACAGCATCCACCAGTTTTCCCCGTGAGCGTTCCTTTATGCGCACTTTTGTAGGAGCTCAGCGAACCCCCCTGCTGCGTGAAGAACAAATTGAAGCCGTTGTTGGTTGGATGGCAGCCAATGCATCGACTTCAATAGCTTCCACCTCCTCTCAGGACCACAGCACTGTTGAACAACCATCAGTCTCTTCACCGCTGCCAAATTGCCCAGGCAGTCAGAGAGCTCTGTACAGGAGCCAGCTGAGTCTCTGCTTCTGTTCTCAGAATCTGTTGGCTTGCAAACAGGGGCCCAGCCAAGCAGCATTCTGGAATGTGAAGAAGAGGCAGTATGCAGTGATGCGCAACAGCTGTGTCTCTCTGAATCTGAAGAGGCGGGTGAGCCAGTGCCGATGGTCAGCACACCGCAGAACGCATCTGATGATGATGAGACTCAGTTGCCAGTTTCTGTTGAGCATGGTGCTGGCCAGACCACCCAACAACAGCAGGTGTTGGAAGAGGGTAGTGGTGGAGATGATGAGGTCCAAGACCCAACATGGCGTGAGGAACAGGAAGGTGGTGGGAGCAGCTCTGAGGAAGAGATTGCCCCAACGGTCCAAACAGTAGGGAGAGGTAGGCTGCAGACTCGCTTGCCTGTAGCCTCCAGTTTGGCACCCGTTCGGAGCAGTTCTCCTCCAACAGCCAAACCGGGCGCTCCCAGGACTTGCTCTGCGTGGTCCTTTTTTGATACAGTTGCAGATGATATTTGCTATGTCAAATGCAAGCTGTGTAATCAAAAAATTAAAAGAGGTAAAAGTGTCAGTAACCTTAATACAACAAATATGTGGAAACATGTGCGGTCAAAGCACTTTGTTGAGTTACAAAGACACACTGGAGATGTAGGCCAACCTACAGCAGCACCTACATCTTCAGCTCGTGTTGGAGCCTCTTCCTCCAGTTCACACACAGCTGGTTCGGCTTCCTCACAGGATCGCCATGGAAGAACCTCTGTCACTGTTGTCCAGAGACACAGTGTTATTCCACCCACAGCTGCAAGTTCCCTGTCATCCTCACACACCCAGGCCACAAAACAGCCATCGGTAGCACAGGCATGGGATAAAAGACGGCCATACTCGGCAAACCATCCACGAGCACAGGCTCTGAATGCTGGCATTGCAAAACTCCTGTCCCTTGAAATGCTGTCATTCAGGCTGGTGGAGACTGACAGTTTCCGTGAATTAATGGCATTGGCAGTCCCACAATACAATGTGCCCAGCCGATTTTATTTCAGCAGGCAAGCCGTCCCTGGTCTGCAGAAGCATGTTGAGGCAAAAATTAAACATGCGCTACTAAACGCCGTCAGTAGCAAGGTCCACCTGACCACCGATGCGTGGACCAGTACCCATGGCCAGGGACGATACCTTTCACTCACTGCCCATTGGGTGAATGTTGTGGAGCCGGGTACAGATCTTGCGAGTGGCGCTGTACGTGTTCTGCCAACTCCAAGGATTGCCGGAATCAAGTCTGTCCACATTGACTCCTCCTCCTACTCCAGTTCCTCAGAATCATCGCTGCAGGAGCCGTCACGGTCTACCTCCACATGGACCCGTGGACGCTTACCTGATGCGACCGATATGAGCACAGCCGTGGCCAAACGTCAACAGGCCGTTCTGAAATTAATTCCCATGGGGAATCGAAGCCACACAGCGCAGGAGGTCTGGAATGCCATCAAGCAGGAGAGCGACGTGTGGTTTTTGCCAGCGAATCTCCAGCCAGGCTTGGTGTGTGTGACAATGGCCGAAATCTGGTGGCAGCTCTGGGCCTTGGCAAACTCACTCACATACCATGTCTGGCACATGTGCTCAACTTGGTCGTGCAGAGTTTTTTGAGGGACTATCCGGATCTTGATGCACTGCTGCACAAGGTCCGCCTAGAGTGCGCTCACTTGCGACGTTCCAGCATGGCCAGATCGCGCATTGCAGCTCTGCAACGCAGATTGCGCCTTCCTGAACATCGCATCATATGTGACGTATCCACCAGGTGGAATTCAACGTTACATATGTTGGAGCGGTTGTGTGAGCAGCAGCCAGCAGTAATGGAGTATCAGCTGCATCAGGCGCAATCAACACGCAATTTGCGCCGTCCACACTTCACCATTAATGAGTGGGCCACTATGAAGGACATGTGCCACGTTTTGCGTGCGTTTGATGAGTCAACGCGGATGGCGAGTGCAGATGATGCACTAGTCAGCCTGACTGTCCCCCTTATCTGCCTGCTTCAAAAAACACTGCAAGCAATAAGGGATGAGGTTTTGGAAGAGGTGGAGGAGGAGTCACAAATTCCATCACCTTCTGGAAAGTCAGCGCAACGTGGTTCCTCACAAAGGTCTGGGCAGGGCTCACTTTGTGAGGAGGATGAGGAGGAGGAGTCAATGGAGGAGGAAGACATCGCTCCAGAGGGAGGTACACAACGCTCTAGTCAGTATGTAGAGCGAGGGTGGGGTGATGCAGAGCAGGCAGAGATGACGCCTCTTGCAGAGGACAGCGTTTCTTTGCCAGTTGGGAGTCTGCAGCACATGGTTGATTTCATGCTGCAGTGCCTAAGAAACGACCGCCGCATCGCCCACATTCTCACGACGTCTGATTATTGGGTGTACACCCTCTTAGACCCTCGCTACCGGGACAACGTCAAAATCCTCATCACACCGTTGAACCGGGAGCGTAAAATGCGGGAGTACCAAGACACACTGGTGCAATCCCTAATGTTCTACCTTACTGCCGAGAGCACTGCTGCTGCTACTGCTTTACAAAGCAGCTCTGTGCGTCGAGGCAGTGTAGAGAACTCTGCAACAAGAGGGAGCACACGCAGTGCCTCTGCACAGGGAAAGACCAGTATGTTAAAAATGTGGCAAAGTTTTGTGGCAGCGCCACAAATGTCTACACCATCCGAGAGGGCTCCAGTCAGCGGGAGGCAACGTATCCGTCAGATGGTGACAGACTACTTGGCTTTGCCTCTCAGTGTACTCCCAGATGGCTCTTCCCCATTCAAGTTTTGGGTCTCTAAGCTGGATACATGGCCAGAGCTTAGCCAGTATGCATTGGAGGTGCTGGCTTGCCCTGCTGCCAGTGTATTATCGGAGCGCGTCTTTAGTGCTGCAGGTGGTGTACTAACAGACCGTCGCATGCGACTATCCTCCGATAATGTAGACCGGCTTACTTTTCTGAAAATGAACAAGGCATGGATCTCGCCAGAATTTGTCTGTCCGTTTTCAGATTAAATAACTGGTTCGCAACGTTATCCATGTCTCCTGTTATGTTCATCTTTCTACCACCTGAACTCTACTCCCTGGGCTCCAACACTGCCAGTTGCTGCTCAGAAGTGTCGTGTCCACAGAACAAAACACAAGCTCTACTGTTAGTGGGGTTCAGTAACGCCAGCTGTTCCCCTGCTGTGTGAACGGCAAGAAGTCTCCTGTTCCCGACACATGGACAGAAAAAACACATGACCAACATGCTCCAAATAGGGAAGAGCCGTCACCCTGCTTGTTATGCTGAAAACATGAAATTGTGAAGTTTTGCAGGCCTAGAATGATAAATTTTTATGACAAATATGGACAAATAATAATTTGTCATCACAGCGCATATCTGCACATGTCTATTAGAAATGGTAACAAAAATAAAACATAGTCTACTCTTCACATTTTGAAATTAATGCATAAAAGTACATTTCATACTTATGAATTAATGCTTTTTAAGGAACTTTATCTGTACCTGTAAGATAATGCAGTCAATGGATGTACGAATCATTAAATCCTCATCATCATCATCACGAGTTTTATTTATGACAGACATTATAAAATACACATACTGATGCCAACTGTAACTTCAAACACCATATATGAAATGGCCAGCATGTAAACATGGTAATAATGTCCAATAATAAATTATTACATCTAGAAAGTGCATCATGCATACTGACAATAGGTAGTTATACCTGCAAGTGCTGTTGAAACAACCACAAGAGATATAAATTAATACTGGTATATAGGTATCACAGTGCATAGTTACTCATGGACAATGTTGATGTAATACTGTATCTCAATTAAGTCAGCGTCAACCATTAGGCTTGTTAGTCTTGTACATTGTTAAAGAGGGAACGTAATTTTTTTGTTTGTCATAGGTGGAGTATTACACATTAAATTATTACTGCTGTATTTTTTTTTGCGTCCCTAGTGCGCAATAACGCAGCCTAACCTCACATTTTATAGTCAGCTAATTGCCACACGCTACCCTACCCTACGCGTGACAGTAGGAAGGTAGTGTTGACGGATAAAGCTTTGCCAACCAGACATTCTTTTACCCTCTTCAACACTCTACAAGCAAAAAATGCATGATTTCAGCCGCAGACTTTATTGACGTACAGTATAACATCGGCATTACCCATCAGAGGCTGTCCACTGTCTGATACAGACATAGAATATACCTTTGCTATCCATAGCCTTTGTTTCACCTACACTTGCAGGCACACACTTAAATTGTGACAAACAATGCCTAATGTTTTTTTAAATGGTTATTTTTTATCGTACATTATTGTGTCATCAATCATCACATTGATGAGTCCATGCTGGACATGTCATACATGCTATAGAAAGTTACGATTTTATGAACTTAAATAATTGAAATGTCTGTGACTGTCACATAAAATTTGCGATGATGATGATGAGTGACTATTACAAAATCCATTGTCTTCACTATGTTATGGTTTAACATAGCGTTCCTTAAGCATTATTCATAAAAAAAAAATGGACTTTTATTCTTAAATTTACAACACTATATTTTGTTACCAATTTTTTGGGTGTTGTGTTGTTCCATTTATTTTTGGCATGTGCATATATGCGTTTATATTTGTATTTTCTTTATTTTTCCTTCTTGAAATTAGAAAACATGTGTATCTTTGTACCGTGTTAGCCAGTAGATAGAAAAATATTTAGACTTCAGAGTCAGCAGTGGTTGATACCTTTTAATGGATAACTGAAAAGATGGAAACAAATTGCAAGCTTTCAAGGCTACTCACGTCTCTTCATCAGGCAAAGACTAAATAAAAAAATTAAGCATCACATATTTCTATACACAACAGGACACAGGAATAGTGCAATAGGTAAGACAAGTAAGTGACGTGTATCAGAACTGTCATTATCTCACAGGGATGAACATAAATATTGGAACAGTTCCTAGATAAGGATAGAAAGTTTGATTGCCCTCTCATTGGCGTCTTTTTTGGGGTTTTCATGACCCTGGAGGGGCATAGACGCAGATTCCTTAATTGATATAGAATGACATAAATCCATGTGATCTATTCATTCCATCACTAACAGTGTCAAAGGTCATGATGAGCTTATATTCTGAAACCTTTGTACGTTTCTCATATTTGAAGTTATATTTTAATACCAGTAATTCCATATCCATCATGCTATGACCGGGCATACAAAAGTCTTTTGCCACAGGTAAATTCATTAATTTATCTGTGATTGTGTGGCGCTGATAATTCATCCTTGTTCTCCTTTTTGTTGCCGGTCTCCCCTCACTTGTCCCTCCCTCACTTGTCTTAGCTATTCCTGTGTCCTGTTGTGTGTAGAAATATGTGATTCTTCATTTTTGGCTTTACTCTTAGCCTGATGAAGACACCTGAGTAGTCTCGAAAGCTTTGAATTTGTTACCATATTTTCAGTTAGCCATTAAACGTTATCAACCACAGAGGACTGTCAAGTATAAATATTTTTCTATTCTTGTAATTGAAATTCATCATTTTATTGTCGTAGTAAAACTTCATTTATTCTTGTTTGAAGTACATACATTTGCAATGGCCACGTAACAAGGCAATAACTCAATATTTTATGCCTACACCCTCCTTGACCCTGGGCTTCAACAGCGCCAGTTGCTGCTCAGAAGTGTTAGATGCACAGATGAAAACAATCGCTGATGTGTTTCTGGGGTTCAGTAACGCCTGCTGTTCCCCTGCTGTGTGTCTGGCAAAAATTACTGCTGCTAACTACAACTTCTACTTCAAACGTCTCATACTAGGCCTCTGCCTACACCCTCCTTGACCCTGGGCTTCAACAGCGCCAGTTGTTTCTCGGAAGTGCTGTTAGCACAGTCTACACTTGCTCCTGTGTTACTGGGGTTCAGTAATGTCAGCTGTTCCCCTGCTGTGTGAACGGCAAACAGTCCTGCTGCCTCCACCCTGTTCTCTTCTCATCCCTGGGTTACAACACCGCCAGTTGTTTCTCGGAAGTGCTGTTAGCACAGTCTACACTTGCTCCTGTGTTCCTGGGGTTCAGTAATGTCAGCTGTTCCCCTGCTGTGTGAACGGCAAAAAGTCCTGCTGCCTCCACCATGTTTCTCTTCATCCCTGGGCTACAACACCGCCAGTTGTTTCTCGGAAGTGCTGTTAGCACAGTCTACACTTGCTCCTGTGTTACTGGGGTTCAGTAATGTCAGCTGTTCCCCTGCTGTGTGAACGGCAAACAGTCTCTGCCTCCACCCTGTTCTCTTCTCATCCCTGGGTTACAACACCGCCAGTTGTTTCTCGGAAGTGCTGTTAGCACAGTCTACACTTGCTCCTGTGTTACTGGGGTTCAGTAATGTCAGCTGTTCCCCTGCTGTGTGAACGGCAAAAAGTCCTGCTGCCTCCACCATGTTCTCTTCTCATCCCTGGGCTACAACACCGCCAGTTGTTTCTCGGAAGTGCTGTTAGCACAGTTAACACTTGCTCCCGTGTTACTGGGGTTCAGTAATGTCAGCTGTTCCCCTGCTGTGTGAACGGCAAAAAGTCCTGCTGCCTCCACCATGTTCTCTTCTCATCCTGGGTACAACACCGCCAGTTGTTTCTCGGAAGTGCTGTTAGCACAGTCTACACTTGCTCTGTGTTACTGGGGTTCAGTAATGTCAGCTGTTCCCTGCTGTGTGAACGGCAAACAGTCTGCTGCCTCCACCCTGTTCTCTTCTCATCCCTGGGTTACAACACCGCCAGTTGTTTCTCGGAAGTGCTGTTAGCACAGTTAACACTTGCTCCCGTGTTACTGGGGTTCAGTAATGTCAGCTGTTCCCCTGCTGTGTGAACGGCAAAAACTCCTGCTGCCTCCACCATGTTCTCTTCTCATCCCTGGGCTACAACACCGCCAGTTGTTTCTCGGAAGTGCTGTTAGCACAGTCTACACTTGCTCCTGTGTTACTGGGGTTCAGTAATGTCAGCTGTTCCCCTGCTGTGTGAACGGCAAAAAGTCCTGCTGCCTCCACATGTTCTCTTCTCATCCCTGGGTACAACACCGCCGTTGTTTCTCGGAAGTGCTGTTAGCACCCGTCTACACTTGCTCCTGTGTTACTGGGGTTCAGTATTGTCAGCTGTTCCCTGCTGTGTGCAACGGCAAACAGTCTGCTGCCTCCACCATGTTCTCTTCTCATACCTGGGTTACAACACCGTCAGTTGTTTCTCGAAGTGCTGTTAGCACAGTCTACACTTGCTCCTGTGTTACTGGGGTTCAGTAATGTCAGCTGTTCCCCCGCTGTGTGAACGGCAAAAGTCCTGCTGCCTCAACTTTAATTTCCATGGGTACCTTCTGCTACCCATCCGGGTTCCAGTACCGTCAGCTGGTTCTCCGCAGTGCCTTTGGCCTAGGTGCCTCCATGTCGGTATCCGAGTTCCAGCAACGTCTGCTGGTCCTTGGTAGTGCTTTGGAGCACAGGTACCTCCTGCTTAGTAACCGTGTCCCAGTAACGTCAGCTGGTCCTCGGTTGTGCCATTGGCTCTTTTCCTTCTGCTGACCCTCCGGGTTCCAGCACAGTCAGCTGGTCCTCGTTACTTTCATTGGCTCTTGTACCTTCTGCTACCCATCCGGGTTCCAGTACCGTCAGCTGGTTCTCCGCAGTGCCTTTGGCCTAGGTGCCTCCATGTCGGTATCCGAGTTCCAGCAACGTCTGCTGGTCCTTGGTAGTGCTTTGGAGCACAGGTACCTCCTGCTTAGTAACCGTGTCCCAGTAACGTCAGCTGGTCCTCGGTTGTGCCATTGGCTCTTTTCCTTCTGCTGACCCTCCGGGTTCCAGCACAGTCAGCTGGTCCTCGTTACTTTCATTGGCTCTTGTACCTTCTGCTACCCATCCGGGTTCCAGTACCGTCAGCTGGTTCTCCGCAGTGCCTTTGGCCTAGGTGCCTCCATGTCGGTATCCGAGTTCCAGCAACGTCTGCTGCTCCTTGGTAGTGCTTTGGAGCACAGGTACCTCCTGCTTAGTAACCGTGTCCCAGTAACGTCAGCTGGTCCTCGGTTGTGCCATTGGCTCTTTTCCTTCTGCTGACCCTCCGGGTTCCAGCACAGTCAGCTGGTCCTCGTTACTTCCATTGGCTTTTGTACCATCACCAACAGGACAAAGAAGGTTAAGACAAACTACAAGATACAGAACAAGAGACAGAAGAACAATAAGCAGAAGATCAAAAAGCAGAAGAACATTAAGTATAAGACCAAAATGAAGAGCAAAATATATGCTCTAAATTCTAAGCAGAAGAAGACTAAGCAGTGTATGGGGGTGAGTCCGTTCCTCCTCGTGGTGCCCCTGGAAAATGCCTGATGCTGCTGCAGGCTAAACTGAACGCGGACAAATACTGTTGTAATTAAAATCTTTCGTGACAGCAAGAACGGAAGGATGAAAATTCAGAGTTTTACAGATTACAAGTACAGGAATGTCTGTCACAAATAAGAATATGATGAAAAGGATGAATAGGAAGAAGATGAAGAAGTAGAATATGAAGAATAATAACTGTTTAATAAGAACAATATAAGTAATGTTAACAAAAAGATGAATAGCAAGAAGTTTTAGAAGATTAAGAAGGTGAAGATGAAGAATAATTTGATGAGAAAGATGATGCTGCTGAAGATTATGAAGGAGAAAGTGTGTGAAAAGTTAAAAAGGTGAAGAGCATGGAAGTTGTGAAACAGACATATTTGACAAAATAGAAAAAAGGTTAACAACATTGTCAATTTCTTCGTCAATCCAAACGTATTTAAAAAAAGAAATATTAATGCTATTCCATTGCATTGTGTTAAACATCTATGCCTTTAATGTCTCCTCAACCTCCCCCAATAAATTCTACATTACTCTTTGTTGTTTTCCTTCATGTACAATTAACCAACAAGGCAAGAATGGGTTTTTTTTAATTCCGATATTTTGTTCCCATAGACTTACATTGTATTTCCGGTATCGGTATCGGGTATCGCCGATATTTTTTGGGTATCGGCGATACCATTCCGATTCCGATACTTTTGGATATCGGAAAGTATCGCTCAACTCTAACTGGGAGACATCCGTCTTTTGGGTCATTTTCCAAGTTGGGATCGGCTGTACCTGAAGAGGAGAATTTTTCTGGTGTTTTGGAGAGAGTTTGGACTGATGTACGTGGTAATCTTCAGGAGGCTAACAAAAGATCCAAAGTGTATTTTGATAGAAAACGACAAGAGGTTTTGTTTGCTATTGGTGACATGGTTTGGTTGTCCTCTAAGAATCTGCGCTTGAGGATTCCGTCTAAGAAATTGGGTCCCAAGTTTGTAGGGCCCTTTAAGGTGCTTCAGGTTATTAACCAATCTGCTGTTAAGTTGGAGCTTCCTACCTCCTGGAAGATTAATCCGGTGTTTCATGTTTCTCTCTTGAAAAAAGCTGAGGTCTCAGTGGAGACGTCTCGGCCACTGTTCCCCTGGTGGTGGAGGACGGGCAATATGAGATTTCCCGCATCCTAAATTCTAGATGGTATAGAGGGAGTTTGCAGTACCTCGTCGCTTGGAAGGGTTATGGACCCGAGGATAACTCATGGGTGAGGGCGGATGATGTTTCTGCGTCTAGACTTGTCAGAGCATTTCACAAGAGGTTTCCGGATAAGCCTAAGTCCTAGGGGATCCGGAGGATCCTCTTAGAAGGGAGGGTACTGTTAGAACCCTCTTGTTAGATTTTGTTTCAGTTTGCTGGTCACATGACCTTTTTTCCCTATTTAGTCTGGCTCCGCCCTTCTGGCTTTGCTGGACTTCATTGTATTATCTACTCTTAAGTTAGCCAGGTGTTTAGGTGCCTTTCTCTGTCAGTTTTGCTTGATCTTAGGATCTCTTAGTATTTGTTTTCTGTTTTATATTCCCTGCTACACTTTCTGTTAGGAGGTGTCCACCTTTTCACCCAGTCCCTAGATCTTGTAGGGATTCCTCCCTCGCAACTATAGGTCTTCGTTCAGACTAGCTGAGGACTTAAGCGGGTCTGGTCGCAGGATCAGGTCCCCCGTTACATCGTAGGGATCCAGCTCAGTCCTATTGTAGGGACAGAATTCCCACCTTTCCTTAGTGCTTGTAGCAGATCATAACACCTTTTTCCTTTCAGGCCATCGGGGGTTAATGCCAATCTTTTCCCCGGTGGCCGCTGGTGTAATTACATTGCTGCTGACTTATCAGGGGAAGGTGGTGACCACTCCCACCATCCTTTATAAGGTCACCTGAGGCGTCAGCTGACTGTTGGTGATATTGCTACGTTTTCGAGACCAACCAAGCTGGAGTTTGGAGCTAGCTGAGCGCACTGGTACTTCTGCTGTTTCCCTGATCTGGTACCTTTCTCTGCTGTTCGGTGCATTGCAGCAGAGCAAGCTAAGTGTTTAGTTGATTTAACCCCTGGATGTCTGTCTTTCCTTTTGGTTATTTTGGTGTAGTTAACTTTATTCCCTGTCTCACCTCCTGGGGAGGGGTTTAGCTCAGGGCTAAACAGGAGACTGGGACAGGTCGGTGGCTTGGGCCTCACTATGTTCAAGTGTACCCCCAAGTTAAGGAAAGACAGTGCACTCCCTTAGCTTTAGAGGCAGTTCAGGGGCCCAGGTTCCTCGTTCCCTGTATACCTACAACTGCCCCGTGACAATTTCATTGCAATTTCTAGTGTAACAGCGCAGGGCATTATCTGTGGGTAAGGTACTCGTCTCCCACGTAACTCCACACTGCATGAAAATGGGGGTCCTGGCTAGGAGTCTGTGCTCTTCTTACCTGGTTGATACGCCTCTGCAGACCGCATGGTGTCTCTATATCGGGCATGCCTGGACCAGATGTTGAGGAGATGAGTGAGAGAGACCAAAGTCCAGAAATAAACTTCTCTTTTTTTACTGAACAGTAACTTTTTAAGAACTATGTACTGTCACGATCCACATTTGGATCTGTGGCAGATCTCTCTCTGCATGTTGAAACCTTTTTCCTGTCTGGCCAGCGGGGGTTAATCTCAGTCTTTGCCCTGGTGGCCGCTGGTGTAATTGCATTGCTTGACTTGTCAGGAGAAGGTGGAGTCCACTCCCACGATCCTTTAAAAGGACACATTAGGCCTCAGCTGGTGTTGGTAATATTGCTTCCTCTGGAAACCAACCGAGCTGGAGCCAGGAGCTGCTGAGAGCAGTTGTACTTCAGTTGCTTCCCTTATCTGGGGACTTAAGGGTATGCCACACTAAGTGAGATC
>JARQOD010000008.1:162706882-162739060 GCA_033576555.1 Oophaga sylvatica | reverse complement strand
GCTAATGAGATCGCTACTACGTCACCATTTATGACGCAGTAGCGATCTCATTAGCGACTTAGCTGTGTGTGACATGTAGCAGCGATGTGGCCCCTGCTGAGATGTCGCTGATCGTTTATGAACGTTCTGAGCCGTTTTTTGGTCGTTGGTGTCCCGCTAGTGAGTCTGAATCGCTAAGTGTGACACCCTTTATGAACGACTTCACCAGCATCGCAGGTGGGACTAGGTTTTCCCAACGACTGCAAATGTCGTTATACAGATCGCTGATGAGTTGTGTTTGGAATCACAGATTGCTGATGAGTTGTGTTTGGAATCTAACTAGCGATCACATAGCGATCGCACTAGCGATCTCGCCAGATTAAGTCGTTATTGTGATCGCTAGTGTGATCGCTAAGTGTGGCAGTGCCTTTACTCTGCTGTGCAGAGCTTAACAGCAGAGAAAGCTAAGTGTTATTGTTTTGTTGATTTAACCCTCAGGTGTCTGTCTTTCCTTTTGTTGTTTTTGGTGTTGTTTACATTATTCCCTGTCTCACCTCCTAGGGAGGGGGTTGGTGGGTTTAGCTCAGGGCTAAACAGGAGACAGGGACAGGTCGGTGACTTGGGCCTCACTACCTTTAAGCGTACCCCCAAATTAAGGAAAGACAGGTCCTCCCTTAGCTTTAGGGGCAGTTCAGGGGCCCAGGTTCCTCGTCCCCTGTATTCCTTCATCTGCCCCGTGACATGTACATCAGATAATCACATCACAAATGTTTCGCCTGCGTTAAGGAGGAATGGTCACTTCTTTGTTACATTTACTGACACTTCTCTTTCCTTGTACTTGAGAATCCTGCATCTCACGACAGTACAGCAAACTCTTATGGGGAGCTTCGTCTTTCCCTATGAGGGCCGCACAGGTTAAGTTGTAGTGCTACAGCCTCTCACAGATATTCTCAGTTCCCAAATGACTAATGAGGAAATTAATGTAATTAGTCAATAGTACCTTGAATGTCCCCTGCTCTCCGCAAGAGAATTGATCTCCAAATATATTGACCAAAGCTTTCTTTTAATGTAGAGTATTTTTCAGTAACGTTCTTGTGATACAGTTCCCTCTGACTTTCATCACCTTAAAGTGGGCCTTCTGATCTCTCCTGGGGAAAGTACCGTTTAAATGACCTCACTCGTCTGGGTACTGTGACAAAGTCACTGGTAAAATACTGGAAGGGAGATATGTGTCACTGAGGATGTTAGCTTCAGTGATATGAACCTTGGAAAATGCTCCAGCACACTAAGTGCTGAGATGGGTTAATCAGCCATGTTAAGGCTGGGTTTTTGTGAGGCTAGATCATGATAAGTATTTTGGGCATCGCCAGTTAGATAGGGGGCCAGCACCTCTGCTGCAGACTTCCCCTGTCAGGAGTTCCGTCTGCCATTTATGTTGTTGGATCTGTTGAATCAGGAGTTTGTCTCCTACTGGGCTTGCTGCTACAGGTGCTGCTAGAGCTGATGCTGGTGCTGCTCCTGGAGTTGCTTCTGGTGCTGCTGCTGGCTTTGAATCAGATTGTAATGTATGTAGTACAGTTCATATAGCGTCTTGTGCTTGGGTGCGATGAAAACACAGGAGTCACAGGTTTGATATAGAAAAGTCCTGTATTACTTCATACAAGTTGTCAGAAATAGTCACACAGTTTGCAGACACAGAAACAGGAGACACAGCAGGCCAGAGTAATCCAAGCTCAGCAATCACTCTCCAATACAGATTCAGGATCTTCTTCTCTGTTACCGTAAGTCCATGCAAACGTGGGTCTTTCAAAGAGCAGGGTTCAGAGTCCACAAGTGCTTCAGAGTTCCTCAGTAGGAATAGCTGGAGTACAAGGTCCAAGGCTTACAGGAGTCAAGTCACAGGTTCACTGCAGGCTAGATTCTGAAGCACTGATTGCTCAGCTGTGGCTGCTTAAGAAGCAAAAGGAGAGAATCAGGGCGGGAACATGCAAGCTGGAAACTCCATTTTGACTGAGGGCAAGATAGCTGCAGCAAGACAGAAAGTAAAATGGCTGACGAACAAACTGAGTTTCAGGAACATGTACACAGAACCTTACATTACTCCCCCCTTAGGGACAACCTCCGGATGACCTCAGACCAGGCTTGTGTGGGTACCTCTGATGAAACTGACGGAGCAAGCGAGGAGCATTAACGTTATTGACTGGTTCCCATGAGTTGTCCTCCACTGGGTAGCCCTGCCATTTAATCAGATATTGTAACTGATTTCTATACAACCTGGAATCTAAAATCCTTTCCACCACAAATTCTTCCTGACCATCGACTAGCACTGGGTCAGGGCAAGGAGAAGAACGTCCAGGAAACGTATTGGGTGTTGCAGCCTTTAGTAGGGATACATGAAAGACAGGGTGAATTCTCATAGTTCTGGGCAGTTGAAGACGACAAGCAACGGCACTTATAATTTTACTGATTTTATAGGGTCCAATGTATTTATGTCCCAACTTAGACGATGGAATCCTTAACTTAAGATTTCTGGTTGACAGCCAGACCAAGTCTCCTACCTTGAAAGCTGGTGCAGGTTTACGAAATTTATCTGCTGCTTTCTTGTACCTTTCCTGAGCCGATTCCAGATTCTCCTTTAGAAGATCCATATTCTTCTGTAAAGACGTGATTCTTTCAGCCACTGCTGGTAAAGGCGTTTCTATGGGAAATCGTGGTAGAATGTTAGGATGATAACCTAGATTAGAGTAAAAAGGAGACTGCTTAGTGGAGGCACTCTGAGAGTTGTTATACGAGAACTCAGCTAATGGAAGTAGATCCACCCAATCATCCTGTAGGTGGCAGATAAAGCAGCGGAGATACTGCTCCAGGGTTTGATTGGTTCGTTCGGTCTGTCCATTAGTCTGGGGATGAAAAGCAGAAGAAAGGTTTACTTTAATGTCCAATGCTGCACAGAAATTTTGCCAAAACCTAGAAGTGAATTGCACCCCTCGATCCGAAATAACCTCATCCGGTACTCCATGTAAGCGAAACACATCTTTAATCATCAAATCTGATGTCTGTTTTGCAGTGGGTAAGCCGACACAAGGGATAAAATGAGCTGCCTTTGTTAGACGGTCAACCACCACTAGAATGGTGTTCTTCCCCTGAGAGGTTGGTAACTCCACAATGAAGTCCATAGAAATGGATCCCCACGGGCGGGACGGGGTGGGAAGAGGCTGTAACAGACCAGTTGGTGAGGAGCGAGGTGTTTTGCATCTTGCACAGACCTCACATGAAGTGACATAATTCAAAACATCCTTCCTGCAAGTGGGCCACCAAAAGAAACGAGAAAGAAATTCCTGTGTCTTTAGAATTCCTCTATGCCCAGCTATCTTGGAATCGTGAATGAGTTGCAATACTCTTAATCTGACTGTTTCAGGAATATACAGACGTTGTCCCTGAATCCACACACCATTCTTAAAGACAAGACTTACGTCCCTTGGGGGTTGTGCCAAAAAGGAATCCGCATGGTATGCTTCCTTGATGTCCTTAAGTAGGTCTTGATTATGAATTACTCCTAGGAATCTAGAGTCAGGAAGAATAGTCTTAGGAGGAGTAATTGGACGTGTCTCTGCTGAGTAAATCCTAGAGAGTGCATCAGCCTTTCCATTGCGCGATCCTGGTCTATAAGAGATGATAAAATTAAATTGGTTTAAGAAAAGATTCCAGCGAGCCTGGCGAGGAGTCAGGCACTTAGCCGACCTGATAAACTCAAGGTTACGATGGTCTGTCAGGACGACTATTTGCTGTGCAGCTCCCTGAAGAAGGTGTCTCCATTCTTTGAAGGCGGCAATAATGGCCAACAACTCTCTATTGCCCACATCGTAGTTCCTCTCAGCCGAAGACAACTGCTGGGAAAAGAAGGCACAGGGATGCAAGACATTCTTCTCACCTGTTCTCTGAGAGAGTATAGCTCCAACGGCACAGTCTGAAGCATCCACCTCTATTATGAAGGCAAGCTCAGGGTTGGGATGTACTAGGATAGGTGCAGTGGTAAATTTATCTTTTAGACGGGAAAATGCTTCCTGGGCTTGGGGGGTCCAGGAGAACCTAGACTCTTTCCGGGTAAGTTGAGTGATAGGTGACACTACCTCAGAGAAATTTCTAATGAAACGTCTATAGAAGTTGGCAAACCCGATGAAGCGCTGTACCTCCTTCACATTTCTAGGACTTGGCCAATCCTTGATGGCTTGGGTTTTGCTTCCATCCATACTAATTCCTTGTGTAGACAGTACATACCCCAGAAATTGAATTTCGGTCCTATGGAATTCACACTTTTCAAGTTTGATGTAAAGATGATTTTGTCTTAGACGTTCCAAGACCATTCTCACATGTCCATGATGTTCCTCTGTGGAGTTAGAAAAAATTAGAATATCATCCAAATAAATTACCACGAATGTATCTAGGAGATCCCTGAAGATGTCATTCACCAAGTGTTGGAAAGTGGCTGGGGCGGTACTCAGACCAAAAGGCATAACTAGATATTCAAAGTGTCCATAGCGTGACCTGAATGCAGTCTTCCATTCATCCCCAGGTCTAATACGACTAAGTTATAGGCCCCACGAAGATCTAGTTTAGAAAAAATTTTGGCATGTCGCACTCTCTCCAATAACTCAGGGATTAAAGGCAATGGATAACGGTTTCTAATAGTAACCTTATTGAGTTCCCTATAGTCTACGCATGGTCTCAGAGATCCATCTTTCTTCTTTACAAAGAAGATGGGTGCACCTGCAGGAGATGAAGAGGGGCGTATGAAGCCCTTGGCTAGATTTTCATCTATGTAATCCTTTAAAGCCTTTAGCTCGGGCCCCGCCAGGGGGTAGATCTTACCAAAAGGTATCTCTGCTCCAGGCAATAATTCAATTGGACAATCATATGGACGGTGAGGAGGAAGCTGGTCAGCGTTCTTCTTGTCACATAAATCCACATAGTCCTGGTATACAGCTGGTAGTTCAGGGACTGACATGATTCCTTTAGGAACAGAGCAAGCTGAAACTTTTGGACTCATCTGTTTCTCTGGAAAGTGTAATTCCTTGGTCTCCCAGTTAATGGTAGGATTCTGAGCCTGCAGCCATGGTAGCCCTAGAATAATGGGAAAGTGGGGAGAAGAGATAAGCATAAAGGACAGTTTCTCTTGATGATCTTTACCCATAAGAACCCTCAAAGGCTCTGTTTCCTGATCCACTGGTCCAGAGGTCAGCAGGGAGCCATCCACAGTTTCCATCTGTACTGGAGTAGCCTTCTTCACTGAACGTATTCCCTGTTTCAAAGCAAAGGAGACATCCATAAAATTTCCACTTGCCCCTGAGTCGATCATAGCAGAGCTAGACACCCAAGCTGAGTCAACCCAGAGTTTGATGGAAAGAAAGCAATGAGAATTGTTTTTCTTACAACTCAGCTGGGACACCGCTGAGGAAACTTGAAAAATGGCAGCGTTTACACAATCAACGTCCTCAGAGGTAACGGAGTTTAAGTCCGAGAAATCAAGATCTGTTGCTGCAGATCTCTCTGGAGCCTGAGGCTCGGACCTGACAGATCCCCTCTCGCAACACTCACAATGAATGAGTGCTGCAGTAGTCTTACGAGAACGGCTGGGGCAGTTTATAATGAAGTGCCCTGACTTACCACAATAGAAACATAGATTCTCCTTAAAACGATGTTCCTTGCGTGCATCACTAACCCGTCGTTGTAAAGAGTCTACCTGCATGGGTTCAGGTTCAGGTTCCCGTGTAATCCTACTCAAAGGTTCCTTAGCTGGAGAGGAAGGTAGGAAAAGGTTAGTACGATTGCTTTCGAACCATCTCTCTTGCCTGCGTTCAGTCAGACGAGTATCAATACGGATGCAGTAGTTAATAAAGTCACCTAACGCAGTGGAGGGTCGGCACGAGCAAGTTCATCCTTAATCAGTGGAGATAACCCCTTTCGAAAAATAGATTTTTTGGCGGAACTGTCCCAGGTGGTATCAAGGGCCCATCTCCTGAAATCCAAGGCATATTCAGCTACCGAGTGCTTACCTTGGCGCAAAGCTAACATGGCTGCTTCAGCTGTTGCACCTCGATTGGGGTCATCAAACACCTGCCCCATGGCTGAAATAAAATCATCAAGGTGATTCAAACAATCATCCTCAGTCTCAATCAGAGGGTTTGCCCACATTAAAGCCTTGTTGGTAAGCAACATAATTATAGTAAGCACCTTAGATCGTTCAGTGGGAAATTGTGAAGCATGTGCAGAAAAAAAAAGATTGCATTGATTAATAAATCCCCTGAATTTCTCACTTTCACCGCCAAAACGAAAAGGGGGCAACTTGGGAATCCCAGCACTCGGGGCTACGGCAGGAGCCTGGACTCGCCCCTCTAGAACCTCAATCCTGGCTCGCAAATCCTGGGTAGTCTGTCCAACCACTTGCAAATTGTGATTATTGAGGTCCTGTAGATTTGTAAAACGGGTCTTTATATTCTGCAAATCTGCAAAGATATTATCAGTCACTCCGCAAAGTTCCTTTATGCGGGCCTCCATTTTCCAGATCTTTTAAGACAGGATTACTGGAATGGTTGTGAGAAGTCACAACCACTATCATCACAGAAAGTTTCAACCAGACATCTGATATCCAGAGTTACAGCAGACAAAAAAGAGAAAAGAAAGGAAAAAAAAAAAAACAATAGTGTTTACCTGTGGTAACACTGCAAAAAGAAAAAACTTAAGGGAATTGCTCACCTGGAATGGTTGTGAGAAGTCACAACCACTGTCATCACAGAAAGTACAACCGGACGTCTGATATCCACAGTACAGCAGACACAGCCTTCCAGACCCAGCAGACACTAACGTTTTGGCTTCAGAATCTTGTAATGTATGTAGTACAGTTCATATAGCGTCTTGTGCTTGGGTGCGATGAAAACACAGGAGTCACAGGTTTGATATAGAAAAGTCCTGTATTACTTCATACAAGTTGGCAGAAATAGTCACACAGTTTGCAGACACAGAAACAGGAGACACAGCAGGCCAGAGTAATCCAAGCTCAGCAATCACTCTCCAATACAGATTCAGGATCTTCTTCTCTGTTACCGTAAGTCCATGCAAACGTGGGTCTTTCAAAGAGCAGGGTTCAGAGTCCACAAGTGCTTCAGAGTTCCTCAGTAGGAATAGCTGGAGTACAAGGTCCAAGGCTTACAGGAGTCAAGTCACAGGTTCACTGCAGGCTAGATTCTGAAGCACTGATGGCTCAGCTGTGGCTGCTTAAGAAGCAAAAGGAGAGAATCAGGGCGGGAACATGCAAGCTGGAAACTCCATTTTGACTGAGGGCAAGATAGCTGCAGCAAGACAGAAAGTAAAATGGCTGACGAACAAACTGAGTTTCAGGAACATGTACACAGAACCTTACACAGATGCTTGATCAGCTCCTTCATTTTGTTTGATCACTGTTCCATCAAATCTGACGAATGGGTGAGAGGCTCTTCACCATATCTAAACCACAGGGTGTGGTCCAGAGGGTAAACAGACAGCCTTCTGACTCTTTTGGTGTTTTGAGTGCCTGGAGATGAGGTCTCCAGAGCTGTGCTCGTGTTGAACTGAACCTTGTTGCTATCTTGAGCAGACAGATCCCCGCAGTCACACTGAATGTAGTTTATGCTATTTTTTTTTTTTCCATTTTGCCAGAAGGGCCGTGTTTATTTACTTAACTTTGCACTGGTTTATGCAGAATGCTTTTTAATAAGCCAGTGGAAGATGTAAACGGAAAGCGTTCCAAATGTCTACCTCTGTGAGCAGCCAGTGAGCCAATCTGCCACAACTGTTTGAAGATATTGGGCATGTTTACATGTAGGGGAACAATTCTTATATTGATTTTGTAGCAAATCCACAGCAAAATCTTCAGGAAAGAAACTTAACATTGTGAGCAGTAAAGCCTTCTCACCATAACTTAGCAAATAAAAAGTTCAGCTATACAAATAAATGGAGGAGGCTGAAATGAGCTGGTGGATTTGATAACTACAGCAATGCTGAGTTTATTGTAATATCAATGTTCAATAAAACCTTACCAACAGTGACCACAGTATAATTTTACTGTTCCTAAATTGTCAAGAGCAAACCCATGCTGGGAAAGCAAATTTCCCATACTAAAGGGAGTCTGTCAGCAGTCCTCTCTTTACCCTCACTGCATTGATCTCTAAGTTCAATGCATCAAGAAAACCAGAATTGGGTTAATCAGTGTTAAGTCTCATTTGAAGACCACTTTAATATGGCAGTTACAGAGGTAACGGATGGACTGCAGGTGTAAAAAATTAAAGAGGTTGTCCGGATTTGACATAAAAGTCTGCAGTCATTCTCTGTGATGGAAGACTTGTAAAGCCTCACATCACACATAGCGTGTACTGTCAGGATTCTTCGGTGCTGGCCCTGGGAGCGGGTAGTCATGTTACCGCAAATATATGATATGCATACTCTCGGCCACATTCTGACATTACACAGTCTCACTCAATACAAGTACAATACATGGGACATTTTAAGATCTACCATGCCCAATTCTATCCCCCCCAACATCAGCCGTGCTGTTGTGAATAGGCTGGAGATGAGTTCTGAGCGGAGGCTCCCTCTGGTGGTTATAAACGGTACTGGACTGTCCAGTGAAGATTGTGAGGATTGGGAATCAGGTGTTACTGACTGGTCTTATATAAGGGAGTCGCCTTCCCATCAGGGTTGCCGGTGATCAATTGTTCTGGTCTCAATCCTTGATTCCTGTTTCCTTTGTAGCCTGCTGTGTCGTGTCTGAATCTCCTGCTAACAGATAAGACATTTTCTTCTTTTTGTTTTTGTGCTTGATTTTTGCATTTTGTCCTGCACTTCCGTGGGGGTCTTCAGGGTCCCCTCTGGGGGCTTTTGCCCTCTCAGTTCAGTTCAGCCACTGATGTTTGTACATTTGCTTTTTCCAGTTTTTTCAGTGGCTGCTGTTTTGTTTTTGGTTACACCAGAGAACTAATTTAGGTGGTAGAGGTCGTGTGATCTCAGGTGTTTTTGAAATTAGTAGAGTTGGTGCCTTTCAGGGTTTTTTGAGATTGCAGTAAGTGCCCTTCCTATCCTTTTCTATTTAGTAAGTTTGGGCCCCAACGTTTGCTCATACTATTTTCTGTCTGTGTCAGTATTTCTTCTTGTCTAACCGCCATTACATGTTTTGGGGCTTTCTATGTTCTTTGGGGATCTGCTCCGGGGCAGATAGCTTTCCTCTTTCTATCTTTAGGTGTAGTTAGTTTCTCAGGCTGTGACGAGGCGTCTAGGACCAACGTAGGAACGCTCCACGGCTGCCTCTAGTTGTGGTGGTTAGTCAGGGTATTGCAATCTCATAGTTTCCAACTGCTCTGGTGTATTTCCTTTTTTGCCTGCTCTCAGCTACCAAATCATAACAGTATCACCGGCCTAAACTAAAAATTATATGGTACTCACAGAAGGGAAAAATATTGTGGAAAGAAAAAAGTTGTCAGAGTTGTCAGAGATTTTTTTTTTTTTCTGTTTGTTGCATTTTTTTTTCCCTCTGTATCTCTGGGTGCTGAGGAGGATTTTTTTTTTCTCTCTCAATGGAGTTTGCGCAGTTGTCTGGCCGTGTGGATCAGCTTGCCACTGAGGTTCGGAGTATTGCTACCTATCTTGCTGGGTTGCCTGTTGTGGAACCTAGGATTCCCATGCCAGATTTGTTTTTAGGGGATCGAGCTAAGTTTCTGAATTTCAAAAATAACTGTAAGTTGTTTTTTGCCTTAAAATCTAAGTCCTCAGGGAACGCAGCGCAGCAGGTTCAAATTGTCATCTCTCTCCTGCGCGGCGACCCTCAGGATTGGGCTTTTTCCCTGACACCTGGGGATCCTGTTTTGAGTGATGTTGATGCGTTTTTTCAGGCTTTGGGGTTATTGTACGATGAGGATATCTATAAAACGAAAGACAGTGAGGAAACACTTAGCTAACATAAATGAATTCAAGTCTCCAGGTCCAGATGAATTACACCCCAGGGTACTGAAGGAGATAGCAGAAGAAATTCTTGAACCACTGTCCATAATCTTTGAAAATTCTTGGAGAACAGGAGAAGTCCCAGAAGACTGGAGAAGAGCAAATGTTGTTCCTATCTTCAAAAAGGGGAAGAAGGTGGACCCAGGGAACTACAGGCCGGTGAGTCTGACTTCTATACCAGGAAAGATCTTTGAACAAATTATTAAAGAACATGTATGCAAGTACCTGGATAAGAATGAAGTGATTAAACAGAGTCAGCATGGGTTTGTAACTAATAAGTCATGTCAGACTAACTTAATTTCCTTCTATGACAGAATCACTGACTGGGTGGATCAGGGAAATGCTGTAGATATAGTATATCTTGACTTCAGCAAAGCATTTGACAAAGTATCTCACACAATCCTTATTGAAAACATGACTAAGTATGGAATGGACAAGGCAACTGTTAGGTGGATTCATAACTGGCTTAGTGATCGGACCCAAAGAGTGGTTGTAAATGGCTGCACATCCAGTTGGAAGAATGTCTCAAGTGGGGTACCACAAGGCACTGTTTTGGGCCCTGTATTGTTCAACATCTTTATCAATGATTTAGATGAAGGAATTGAGGGTAAACTGATCAAATTTGCTGATGACACAAAGCTAGGAGGGGTAGCTAATACTAGAGAAGAGAGAGAGAGGATTCAAAAAGATATACATAAACTGGAGCAGTGGGCAGCAACTAACAGAATGGATTTTAACAGGGAAAAATGCAAAGTACTACATCTGGGCAATAAAAATGAAAAAAGCATATACAAAATGGGAGGAATAGGGCTAAGTAACAGCACATGTGAAAAAGACTTGGGTATACTAATTGATCACAGACTTAACATGAGTCAACAGTGTGATGCAGCAGCAAAAAGGCAAATGCAATTCTAGGATGTATCAACAGAAGCATACAGTCTAGATCACGTGAGGTCATTATTGCCCTCTACTCCTCTTTGGTCAGACCTCATCTGGAATACTGTGTCCAGTTTTGGGCACCACATTTTAAAAAAGACATCAACAAACTGGAGCAAGTTCAGAGAAGAGCCACCAGAATGGTGACCGGTCTGCAAACCATGTCCTATGAGGAACGGTTGCAGGATTTGGGAATGTTTAGCTTGCAAAAAAGAAGACTGAGAGGAGACTTAATAGCTGTCTACAAATATCTCAAGGGCTGTCACATTGTAGAAGGATCATCTTTATTCTCATTTGCACAAGGAAAGACTAGAAGCAATGGGATGAAACTGAATGGGAGGAGACACAGATTAGATATTAGAAAAAACTTTTTGACAGTTAGGGTGATCAATGAGTGGAACAGGCTGCCACAAGAGGTGGTGAGTTCTCCTTCAATGGAAGTCTTCAAACAGAGGCTGGATAGACATCTGTCTGGGATGATTTAGAGAATCCTGCTTTGAGCAGGGGGTTGGACCAGAAGGCCCAGGAGGTCCCTTCCAACTCTACCATTCTATGATTCTATGCCTAATGTCACTGATCAAGCTGAAAAAACTTTGTTGGCATTAAGTCAGGGGCTTGAGGACGCTGAGTTATACTGTCAGAGATTCTGTAGGTGGGCAGTCCTGACCAAATGGAATGACGACGCTTTGGCAGCTCTTTTTCGGAAGGGACTGTCAGATAATGTAAAGGATGTTATGGTGGGATTCCCTGTTCCCTCTGGTCTCAATGATTCTATGTCATTAGCGATTCAAATTGACAGACGTTTGCGTGAGCGGAAAGGTATGCGTGGAATAATGTTGCCTTGTGAACCTGCTTCTGAATCCATGCAGTGTGATAGAGTGGTTTCTGGGGCACAGCGTCATGAATTTCGAAAGCGTAATGGGTTATGTTTCTACTGTGGTGATGCCTCTCATGCTATTTCAGTCTGCCCTAAGCGGGGAAGACGTTTTGCACGCTCAGTTGTCTTGGGTAGTGTTCAGACTAAGTTTTTATTAACTGTTACCCTGATATGCTCTCTGTCCTCATTTTCTGCTCAGGCTTTTGTTGATTCTGGAGCAGCTATTAACCTGATGGATTTTGATTTTGCTAAACGTTGTGGGTTTCCCTTGATACCCCTACGGAAGTCTATTCCCCTACAGGGGATCGATTCTACCCCTTTGGCTGAGAATAAACCTCAGTTCTCTACTCAGGTGATAATGAGGGTAGAACCTGATCATCAGGAGAGTTGCAAATTTTTGGTTCTGTATAATCTGCATGACATTATCGTACTGGGTTTCCCTTGGTTACAGTCTCATAATCCTGTTTTGGATTGGAAATCTGTGTCTGTTACCAGTTGGGGCTGCCAATGTGTTAATACCAACACTCCTGTTTTTTCTGCCTCCCCCCAGGCTCAGGATGTTCCTGACTTTTTGATTGATTTTTCTGATGTGTTTAGCGAAAGTAAATCTGCATCCTTACCTCCCCATAGGAGCTATGACTGCGCTATTGAATTAGTGCCTGGTAGTAAATTCCCTAAAGGTCGCCTTTTTAACTTGTCTGTACCTGAACATGACACTATGCGGTCTTATATCAAGGAGTCATTGGAGAAGGGTCATATCAGACCATCCTCTTCACCCTTAGGTGCCGGTTTTTTCTTTGTGGCCAAAAAGGATGGTTCATTAAGGCCGTGTATTGATTATCGTCTCTTGAACAATATTACTGTGAAATATCAATATCCTTTACCCTTGATCTCTGATCTGTTTTCCAGGGTGAAAAACGCTACTTGGTTTACCAAGCTTGACCTCAGGGGGGCATATAACCTTATTCGCATTAAGCACGGGGATGAATGGAAGACGGCTTTTAATACCCCTGAAGGGCATTTTGAGTACCTTGTGATGCCCTTTGGGCTCACTAATGCTCCTTCTGTCTTCCAGTCCTTCATGAATGACATTTTCAGGGATTTTGTGGATAAATTTCTGATTGTTTATTTGGATGATATCTTGATTTTTTCCAATGACTGGGACTCTCATGTAAAACATGTTCGGACTGTGTTCCAGATTTTGAGAGAGAATGCTCTGTATGTGAAGGGATCAAAGTGTCTTTTTGGCGTTCAGAGGATCTCATTTCTGGGATTCATTTTGTCCCCATCTGTTATTGAAATGGACCCGGTCAAAGTTCAGGCCATCTGTGATTGGGTCCAACCTACTTCATTAAAGGCTCTTCAAAGATTCTTGGGTTTTGCCAATTTTTATCGTAAATTTATTGGTAATTTCTCTGTTATTGTTAAACCATTAACTGATTTGACCAAGAAGGGTTCTGATGTGGTGAATTGGCCTCCTGAGGCAGTCTCTGCATTTCAGGAACTTAAGCAGAGATTCACTTCTGCTCCTGTTCTACGGCAGCCTGATGTTTCTCTACCATTTCAGGTGGAGGTTGATGCCTCTGAAATTGGGGCAGGTGCCGTTTTGTCCCAAAGAGATCCAGAGACCTCTAAAAGTAACCCTTGTGCCTTTTTCTCTCGAAAATTTTCTCCCACTGAACGTAATTATGACGTGGGTAATCGGGAGTTATTAGCCATGAAGTGGGCTTTTGAAGAGTGGAGACATTGGCTGGAGGGAGCCAAACATCAGGTGGTGGTCCTTACGGACCATAAGAATCTAGTTTATCTGGAATCTGCCAAGCGACTTAATCCTAGACAGGCCAGGTGGGCCTTGTTTTTCACACGTTTTAATTTTGTTGTTTCATTTCTTCCTGGCACTAAAATGTTAAGGCGGATGCCCTCTCGAGGAGTTTCCTGGCGGACTCTCCTGAGTTATCTGATCCTTCTGTTATTTTGAAAGAGGGTGTAGTTCTTTCCGCCATCTCGCCCAATTTGAGACTGGCTCTGGAGGGGTATCAGGAGGATAAGCACGAGCGCTGCCCTGTTGGGAAATTGTTTGTCCCGGACCAGTGGAAAAAGAGTGTAATGTCTGAGATTCATTGTTCCGCGTTGGCCGGTCATCCTGGAATTTTTGGTACCAGAGACTTGGTTAGTCGGTCCTTTTGGTGGTCTACCTTGTCTCGTGATGTCAGGGAGTTTGTGCAGTCCTGCGGGACTTGCTCTCGCTCCAAGCCTTGCTCTCGTTCTAGTGGTTTGTTGATGCCATTACCTGTGCCTAAGAGACCATGGACCCATATCTCTATGGATTTCATTTCCGACCTCCCTGTTTCTCAGAGAATGACCGTCATCTGGGTGATTTGCGATAGGTTTTCCAAGATGATACATCTTGTGCCATTACCTAAGTTGCCTTCCTCCTCTGAATTGGTGCCTTTGTTTCTTCAGCACGTGGTTAGTTTACACGGCATTCCTGAGAACATTGTGTCTGACAGAGGAGTCCAGTTTGTTTCCAGATTTTGGAGGACCTTTTGTTCTAAAATTGGTGTTCAATTGTCTTTCTCCTCGGCGTTTCATCCTCAGACCAATGGTCAAACTGAGAGAACAAACAGACATTGGAGACTTATCTAAGATGCTTTGTGTCTGCTGATCAGGATGACTGGGTCTCTTTTTTGCCTTTGGCTGAGTTTGCTCTTAATAATAGGGCTAGCTCTGCCACTTTGATGTCTCCATTTTTCTGTAATTCTGGGTTTCACCCTCGATTTTCTTCAGGACAGACGGAGGCTTCTGTCTGTCCAGGTGTTGACTCTGTTGTGGAGCGTATGCAACAGATTTGGGACCAGGTAGTGGAGAGGTTGTCCCTCTCTCAGGAGAGGGCCCAGCGGTTTACTAACCGGCATAGGACTGATGGTCCTCGGTTTAAAGTGGGGGACTTGGTCTGGTTGTCCTCAAGAAATATTCCTATGAGAGTGGCATCTCCTAAATTTAAGCCTAGGTTCATTGGACCTTATAAGATCATGGAGATTCTTAATCCTGTTTCTTTTCGTTTGCTTCTTCCAGGGACATTTAAGATCCATAACGTGTTCCACAAGTCCTTGTTGAAGAGGTTTGTTGAGCCAGTGGTTCCTACTATTGTGCCTCCTGACCCTGTTTTGGTTGAGGGCAATCTGGAGTTTGTGGTTGAGAGAAAATATTGAATTCTCGTTTTTCTAGACGGAAACTCCAGTATTTGGTTAAATGGAGAGGTTATGGTCAGGAAGACAATTCTTGGGTGTTTGCTTCGGACATCCATGCTAGGAGACTCATCCGTGCGTATCATAGAACTCATCCTGACCGACCTGGTTGCTCAAATGAGGGTTCGGTGACCCTCCTCAAGGGGGGGGTACTGTTGTGAATAGGCTGGAGATGAGTTCTGAGCGGAGGCTCCCTCTGGTGGTTACAAACGGTACTGGACTGTCCAGTGAAGATTGTGAGGATTGGGAATCAGGTGTTACTGACTGGTCTTATATAAGGGAGTCGCCTTCCCATCAGGGTTGCCGGTGATCAATTGTTCTGGTCTCAATCCTTGATTCCTGTTTCCTTTGTAGCCTGCTGTGTCGTGTCTGAATCTCCTGCTAACAGATAAGACATTTTCTTCTTTTTGTTTTTGTGCTTGATTTTTGCATTTTGTCCTGCACTTCCGTGGGGGCCTTCAGGGTCCCCTTTGGGGGCTTTTGCCCTCTCAGTTCAGTTCAGCCACTGATGTTTGTACATTTGCTTTTTCCAGTTTTTTCAGTGGCTGCTGTTTTGTTTTTGGTTACACCAGAGAACTAATTTAGGTGGTAGAGGTCGTGTGATCTCAGGTGTTTTTGAAATTAGTAGAGTTGGTGCTTTTCAGGGTTTTTTGAGATTGCAGTAAGTGCCCTTCCTATCCTTTTCTATTTAGTAAGTTTGGGCCCCAACGTTTGCTCATACTATTTTCTGTCTGTGTCAGTATTTCTTCTTGTCTAACCGCCATTACATGTTTGGGGGCTTTCTATGTTCTTTGGGATCTGCTCCGGGGCAGATAGCTTTCCTCTTTCTATCTTTAGGTGTAGTTAGTTTCTCAGGCTGTGACGAGGCGTCTAGGACCAACGTAGGAACGCTCCACGGCTGCCTCTAGTTGTGGTGGTTAGTCAGGGTATTGCAATCTCATAGTTTCCAACTGCTCTGGTGTATTTCCTTTTTTGCCTGCTCTCCTCAGCTACCAAATCATAACACCGTGCGAGGAAATCAAGAGACCTCATTCCTCATAGACATCAGATCATCAGCCTGACATTTATCTTATCTGTGTGGCAAGCTGTAGTCTCCATTAACTTTCTTCTTGGGGCATTTGATTGAGATTTACCCAGCCAACTGCACAACCGTAACGATTCCTACATCTCCCATTGACTTTCACTCATCTCCCATTAATGAAAATTTTTCGCTTCAGTTTTAAAGGAGATCTTGCACTTAATTTTTTCATGTAAACTGAGTACCTCCTCCAATTGCCGCTTCTCTATTGATTCTCAAACAGTTTTTCCGTTTCTTCTGTGCCTCTCTGTTCCAAAAGTTCTTTCCCAGTAATAATGGTGCAAACTTTCCCTTCAATGAACTAGACATGGGTGTGGCTGTGTTTTTATTGGCCAGCATCAGAGGAGAAAAAGAAAACACCCACAAGCAAATTCTGTGGTACGCGCCCAATTGGTTATGGGAAAATTTGCACAATTATTACCGTAAGGCATAACTTTTGAACAGAGGGGCAAAGAAGAAAAAGAAAACAGTTCCTAAATCAGTGGAACAATAGCAATTAGAGGAGGTACTAAGTTTAAATTAGTTTAAATCCACCACAAGATCCTCTTTAAATCTAAAGAAAATGATTAGCATCGGTTTCTGAATAGTTAGTTCAAATGTGACATCCAATAGCATCAAATGGTTAGCTGAATTATTAAAGTATAAAGTCTTCTTGTGTATTCAGAAACAATGTGCAAATCTACAACATGTTTGGATCTTGTCACTATACCGCCTATCGGTGTCTCAGTGAGTGACAGTTCAGCCGTTCAGTCTAGGACAGAGGCGTGTTGAGTTGTCAGTATGGTGATGGACAGCTCAGTCATCCAATCGTAGGCTGGGGTGGGCTGAGTTTTCAGTGTGTTGAGTGACAGTTCAGCCATCCAATCGGGGCTGGGGCGTACTGGCCCTTTTCCCATGTTTCCCATTCAAGTAATTATCTGGATATTTATCTGGCTTTCTACCTACAATTAGTGCCAGTTGAAGCTTTCCTCAAGTGTTGTGTGTTTACTCTGTACTCTGTGTTTCTGTATTTGATCTTTGTTGCCCATCCTTGGAACATGCCTTTAACCATGCGTTTTCCTTGCCTCTTTGTCTACCTTCCCGGAATTCTGACCTCAGACTGTGACCTGACTATGTCTTTGCCTTACCCCTTCGTTTATGACGAGCCCTCTTGGTATCTGATCTGTTGGCTGTACAGCCTCATGGATTGCCTGTGAGTAGTGACCAGCGTCACAGATCCTCAATCTGAGATCTTTCTCAGACCTTCACATTGCACAACTACTGTCCTCCAGGTTTAGAGGTATTGCACTAAAGAGTGCCCCCTGGCCGTTACAGCAAAACAGAAAATGCCAAAATCTTTGTAAGCAGTTGGGTATCATTATATTAATCAATGTCACTGTCATTTGTGATTTATTTGTGCATGGTCTTTTTTCTACTTTTTGGGTGGAAATCCTTTTGAAAACCTCGCCAGGTCTACTTTGAAAGTTATAAGAAAGCACTGAATTCCTCCTTCTCTAGGTATTACTTAACTGGATAGAGAGCACATAATTCAAGGCAATGACGGGAACATCCACACAAAGTGCGAATCTCTAACAACCACAGATGATGAACGGCACAATTTAGGTCTTTTAATTGTTTTGTATTGTACATATGGCAGATGTTTGCCGTGTTTCCAGGCAGCTGCTGTTTAGAAAGTCTCTGTACAGCAGGATCTACGCTGATGAGGGCCTTCTTGAGGCCTTTCCAAGAACAATTGGTCTTTGGCAAACTAATTATTGGTTGTAAAATGCTATTATCTTGGAAAAGGGGATGCTGGACAAGATGGCACACACATAACAGGCAGGAATGGATCCAAAATGTTGTAGATTTTTATCTAGAATTGTTTCAGCTAATGATGAAGGAACGGAAGAGGCAGATTCCAGGTGGCTGCAGAGTTTTCAGCTGGCCGACATTCTGCCCAGTCTTATTAGAAATGTGTTGTCTAAATAAACTTTGACAAGGGAGAGCAGATAAAATGACTTCATTATAGTCTTTATGTGCACATTTCTGAGGCACATGAGTACTTCTCATTCAACGTGCACATTGTTTCACTGCATTTAACGGAAAATAACTTATACATCAAGGGGTTTTTCTAGGTGAACTAATTGTTCTATTTATATGAGCATAATTATGATTGTCATGTTTATGGGTTTGTTTTAGTTGACCTCCATAGAGCGGGTGGGAGGAGGTCCACCGTATCTCCACCTGCTGAGTCTTGTCCGGACCTGTGTGATGTCAAGGTCATGTGATCATCAAATGGGGGTGTTAAATACCTGGTCATGTGAGTCAGTGGGTGTCGTGGTGTCTTGGGAGAGCAGGAACTCCCACACAGCTCCCGGAGGAGCTAAGGACTGTGCAGGTTAATTGCAGGTGAACCCGGCAGGGAAAGGACTCTTATGGACTGGGAACTGTGTTTTGTTTGTGTTACTATTATGCCAGCAAGGTTCTCTGTATTGTACTGAACCCTGCCAAGGTTTATGCTATCCACAATAAACCAACAGATGATTCTCTACCAGAACAGTTCCTGTGTCTACCTAGGAAAGCAGCTGAGTGCGTCAACCCCTCACAATATTCAGGGTGGGCCATTTATTTAGATCCACCTAAATAAAATGGGAATGGTTGTTGATATCACCTTCCTGTTTGTGGCACATTAGTATATGGGAGGGGGAAAACTTTTCAAGATGAGTGGTGACCATGGCGGCCATTTTGAAGTCGGCCATTTTGGATCCAACTTTATTTTTTCCAATGGGAAGATGGTCATATGACACATCAAAATTATTGAGAATTTCACAAGAAAAACAATGATGTGCTTGCTTTTAATGTTACTTTATTCTTTCATGAGTTATTTACAAGTTTCTCTTATCACGTAGAAACTCGTTAGAGTTGACAGCTGCTGCAGCTCCACTGGTCAGCCGGTGGCCAAATTATAATATTAGAAACTGGAGAAATTCATGGAGTACACCTGCGCTGCTGTACAAAATCTGATAAACACAATTTAGGGATAAAGATGATGATTTATTCACTCAACGCGTTTCGAAGTCTCTCAGACTTGTTCTTCAGGAGATGCTATATTTGTACAGACACACTACATACTGTTTAGATAGATACAGCATTCAAATCTGGTGCCAACACAAGGAGAATCACATGTCAAACAATGTCAAAGTTCAAAAATCAGACACATGGTATATATGACAATTCATAATAATAACGAGAGAAACCAATATGATCAAATTGTGATTAAATATTCTTATTTCTAAGTACATTATTACAGAGGAAAACATCAGAAAAAACATAAAGAAAAATATATATAAAAGACAAATATCGGGGAGCGAACCCCTCAGAAAGGGTGGTGTGGTCCATAGGCTTGGTGCTCCTGCAGTCTTCTCACTTTTTCCTTCCCTTTCTGGCTTCCGATCTCTCGACTCCTTGATGAAATCTTTTGAGTTTCTCCTAAAACTTCCCATACAGATTTCCACATCACAGGTGTGGACATCCCATTTTTAAGGGAACCTGTCATGTTGAAATGAGGCAGTATGTTATAAAGCAGGAGGAGTGGATTTGATTGATCTATAATTTTGTGGGAAAAGTTTCAGTAAAACTTCCATTTTATTGATTGTAATCGCTGATTTTTCCATGCACGTGAGTCCAGTGGGACCTAGTATTCAGTGGTTGACAGTCTTCACTGTATGATAAAATGCAATTTAATTATTTAAAAATCATACAATGTGATTTTCTGTTTTTATTTTTAGACTAGCTTGGCCCATGCGAAATTTTCGCACATTGGTCGTCGGGGGCGCAGGCAATTTCACAAAAAGCAACTGGTGAAATGTAAATGTATTTCATGAGATGATGAACACAGACAGGTATTTATATATGTAGATTGGTAATACAATAAATTGGTTTGATAAGTAGAGGCCAAAAAATGTCTTCCGGTTGAGGCGCCACCTGCAGGTCATTGTGTCTTTCTGCAGGTTTATGAAAATGAATGTTTAAACTGTATTTAGTGATCAAATCGTGGATGTGTGTTTGTTTGGCTCTTTTCTTGCTGAGGGGGCAAGTTTACCTTTCAAATGGTGTATCATTTGTGTGTGTGGGGCGAAATAATCAGCGAAAAAGCAGTGCATGTTTACAAATGTGTTTGCATATGTGACTCACCTGCAGCTTGTGGTAGTGTGCTTTGGGGTAGTGTGCTTTGGGGTAGTGTGCTGCCACCTGCAGGTCATTTTTCCTTACTGCAGGTGTATGAAAATTAATGTTTAAACTGTATTTTGTGATCAAATCGTGGATGTGTGGTTTGTTTGGCTATTTTCTTACTGAAGGGGGCAAGTTTACCTTTCAAATGGTGTATCATTTGTGTGAGTGGGTGCAGTATGAATGGAGATACAAAGTAATCACCGAAAAACAGTATTTAGAAATAATAGAATAGATTCTGACTCTCACAGTAGAAGTGTACCAACTATAAAAATTAAAGACCTCTCCATTTCCATTCTTTATAGATGGTGTAACAGGGCCCCTGGCAATGTATGTGAGGGGAGATACAGTATGTGTCACGAAGGTTGCTATCTTCCATGATGTAAAACTCAGAAGTTACTCTCCAGCGTGTTATGTGCTTGGAGTTAATCGACCATGACAGGATTGGGTTTTTTTGTGAGTCGCTGTAATTGATGGGTGGGATGGCCATTCACCATATCTCCACCTCATGGTTGTGGTTGATGAAGTTAAATGTCCAGCTACTGTGTTTTTTTTCCTCTGCTGTGTGTTTGGAAACAGGAAAGTTTCCAGTCAGTAGCTTCAGTGGGAGCTGAAGTTTACTGGATCCTGAGAGGGTGAATCTCTTGGGCACATAAACTGTGCTATAAGTTATCTTTTGTTTTTGCTGTGATACCAGAAAGGTCATGTTTATTTTGTTAACTCCTGCATTGGTTTATGCCATTGTTTTATAAATCAGCAGATTAACCCAAGAAGCATTCCTGTGTCTACCTCTGAGAGCAACTGAGTGAGTCAACCTATCACAGTGGGAAAACTTGCAAAATTGGCAGTGTATCAAATACTTATTTTCCCCGCTGTATTGTGTTCACTTTGGGCTCTTCTCATCTCATCTTGGTGATTAGCACCATAGTTTTCTTGTTACCTGACCTAGTTTAAACAGAATGCTATCAGCATAAGACATTTGCCAGTCACTAATAAATTATTCCAGACAGTACATGTTTCCTAGTGTTGCTGTGCGACGGAATGATGTGCGCTCCTCCTGATACTTACTCTTTCCCAAGAGTCTTACGCCGATTCTGTTTTCTAGCTTGCAAATTACAAATGTTAATGAAGGACCTGGGACTTGCTGAGATTCCGCAGAATCATGTAGTTGCATCCACTAGGAACACCTCCCGTAGATATCATGACGTACCTAAATTGTTTCCAAACCCCCTAAGGTTGCATTGAAAAGTAATAAGTCCCCATGAGATCAGCGAAACATTAAAATTCAGGTGTGGTGCGTATGAGCATCTGATGACAGGCAGGGCCTCTGTTCCATCTCCCAGGCCGGGCACCAATCCTCATGTGAATAATTTTATCAGAGAACTTGGATTCACTAATAATTTGGACATGATCAGATCACAGTGAAATATGTCAGAATACAAAGCTAAATTAATGTAGATATCAGGCATCTCAAGGTCGATAAGCCTCAGAAGTGTTATTATTAGAAGAAATTAATTTATGGAGGCTTTTATGGGAACGTTAGTTCATGAATGTCTTCATCATGGATTCAACCATGTTAGTGCTGGTAGATTTCTAACCTAGGGAGCGTTTGAAAAAATAGATCAGAAGAAATTTTTCTTAAAAATAAAACAGGAAACTGATATTGATTGACAAAAATATGTTTGCTAGAATTTAAAATGTTCCATGCAACCAGTGCAAGAAATGGCACAATAGACTCTGCTTTTGTTCTTATTCCTGCTGCTCCCCTGAGTATTCCATTTCTTTCGTATGTGTTTGTTTTTTTTAAATCCGCCATACGGTTCCAGAGATATAAGCCTTTTTATTTAGTGCTAATTTTTACAGTCTTTACAAGCAAGGGGGCGTGGCTCACAGAGTAATGATACAGAGGAGCCTAAAGACACGCCCCAGAGGATCCTTTGAGCTACCTCCACCATCATTCTTCCTCGGCATCTGACGTCTCAGCACAGTGGGTGTGATGACTTCACTACATGGTGCCTTCCCGTTATTATACTATATGGAGGGTTATGGGGTGCATTATACTTTATGGAAGACTATGGGGAGTGCATTCAGGGCCAGACAAACCATCTGACAGTTCTGGCATTTGCCAGAGGGGCTGCTCCCTGATGTGGGCCACTCACTATGCTGAAGCCCCTTTGATGTGGTGAGAGTACAGGAGCAGCTCAGGAGGAGCAGGAAAAGGAGGTGCAGCCTGAACTCCTTTCAGACCTCTCTGGTTCCAGTAGAGGAACAGGAGTCGGCAGTCAGGAGGAAGGGGCTGCCTGAATGAACATTGTAGCAGTCATCCTTGCTTCAATGGCCGGTGAGTGAGTGAGGACGTTCAAACAGAGAGTAAAACGATCTACACAAGCTGTTGTCCCTGCAGATCCATCAGTCTCCTTTTTTCAATGTTCATGACTAGAGATGGAGAAAAGTCAGGACTGCAGCATTTATTGTGTCACAAACACAACCAGTGTCCAGGGTAGTGCACAGAGCTGAGTGCAATATTCTGCTGTCTATATACAGAAATCTCAGCTCTGCTGTGTTATTACATTCATTTTAACCTTTGCTGCATTATACCCTATGAGGGGTATGCATTATACCCTATGAGGGGGGCTGCTGTTATGATTCGGTAGCTGAGGAGTGCAGGCAAAAAGGCAATACACCAGAGCAGTTGGAATCTATGAGATTGCAGTACCCTGACTAACCACCACAACTAGAGGCAGCCGTGGAGCGTTCCTACGTTGGTCCTAGACGCCTCGTCACAGCCTGAGAAACTAACTACACCTAAAGATAGAAATAGGAAAGCTATCTGCCCGGAGCAGAACCCCAAAGATAATAGCAAGCCCCCAAACATGTAATGGCGGTTAGACAAGACGAAATACTGACACAGACAGAAAATAGTATGAGCAAACGTTGGGGCCCAAACTAACTAAATAGAAAGGATAGGAAGGGTACTTACTGCAATCCCAAAAAAAACCCTGAAAGCACCAACTCTACTAATTTCAAAAACACCTGAGATCACACGACCTCTACCACCTAAATTAGTTCTCTGGTGTAACAAAATCAAAACAGCAGCCACTGAAAAAACTGGAAAAAGCAAAAGTACAAACATCAGAGGCTGAACTAAACTGAGAGGGCAAAAGCCCCCTGAGGGGACCCAGAAGGCCCCCACAGAAGTGCAGGACAAAATGCAAAAATTAAGCACAGAAACAAAAAGAAGAAAATGTCTTATCTGTTAGCAGGAGATGCAGACACGACACAGCAGGCTTCAAGGGAAACAGGAATCAAGGATTGAGACCCGAACAATTGATCACCGGCAACCCTGATGGGAAGGTGACTCCCTTATATAAGACCAGTCAGTAACACCTGATTCCCAGTCCTCACAATCTTCACTGAACAGACCAGTACCGCTTGTAACCACCAGAGGGAGCCTCTGCTCAGAACTCATCTCAAGCCCATTCACAACAGTACCCCCCCTTGAGGAGGGGTCACCGAACCCTCATTTGAGCAACCAGGTCGGTCAGGATGAGTTCTATGATACGCACGGATGAGTCTCCCAGCATGGATGTCCGAAGCAAACACCCAAGAATTGTCTTCCTGACCATAACCTCTCCACTTAACCAAATACTGGAGTTTCCGTCTAGAAAAACGAGAATCTAATATTTTCTCAACCACATACTCCAGATTGCCCTCAACCAAAACAGGGTCAGAAGGCACAGCAGCAGGAACCACTGGCTCAACAAACCTCTTCAACAAGGACTTGTGGAACACGTCATGGATCTTAAATGTCCCTGGAAGAAGCAAACGAAAAGAAACAGGATTAAGAATCTCCATGATCTTATAAGGTCCAATGAACCTAGGCTTAAATTTAGGAGATGCTACTCTCATAGGAATATTTTTTGAGGACAACCAGACCAAGTCCCCTACTTTAAACCGAGGACCATCAGTCCTATGCCGGTTAGCAAACCGCTGGGCCCTCTCCTGAGAGAGGGACAACCTCTCCACTACCTGGTCCCAAATCTGTTGCATACGCTCCACAACAGAGTCAACACCTGGACAGACAGAAGCCTCTATCTGTCCTGAAGAAAATCGAGGGTGAAACCCAGAATTACAGAAAAATGGAGACATCAAAGTGGCAGAGCTAGCCCTATTATTAAGAGCAAACTCAGCCAAAGGCAAAAAAGAGACCCAGTCATCCTGATCAGCAGACACAAAGCATCTTAGATAAGTCTCCAATGTCTGGTTTGTTCTCTCAGTTTGACCATTGGTCTGAGGATGAAATGCCGAGGAGAAAGACAATTGAACACCCAGTTTAGAACAAAAAGTCCTCCAAAATCTGGAAACAAACTGGACTCCTCTGTCAGACACAATGTTCTCAGGAATGCCGTGTAAATGAACCACGTGCTGAAGGAACAACGGCACCAATTCAGAGGAGGAAGGCAACTTAGGCAATGGCACAAGATGTATCATCTTGGAAAACCTATCACAAATCACCCAGATGGCGGTCATTCTCTGAGAAACAGGAAGGTCGGAAATGAAATCCATAGAGATATGGGTCCATGTTCTCTTGGGCACAGGCAATGGCATCAACAAACCACTAGAGATGGCAGAGAAACATCAGGCTGCCGTAGAACAGGAGCAGAAGTGAATCTCTGCTTAACCCCTTCACCCCCAAGGGTGGTTTGCACGTTAATGACCGGACAATTTTTACAATTCTGACCACTGTCTCTTTATGAGGTTATAACTCCGGAACGCTTCAACGGATCTTCGCGATTCTGAGATTGTTTTCTCGTGACATATTGTACTTCACGTTAGTGGTAAAATTTCTTCCATATAACTTGCGTTTATTTTTGAAAAAAACGCAAATATGGCGAAAATTTTGAAAATTTAGCAATTTTCAAACTTTGAATTTTTATTCCCTTAAAACAGAGAAATATGTAACACAAAATAGTTAAGAAATAACATTTCCCACATGTCTACTTTACATCAGCACAATTTTGGAATCAAAATTTTTTTTTGTTAGGAAGTTATAAGGGTTAAAAGTTGACCAGCGATTTCTCATTTTTACAACAAAATTTACAAAGCCATTTTTTTTAGGGACCACCTCACATTTGAAGTCACTTTGAGGGGTCTATATGACAGAAAATACCCAAAAGTGACACCATTCTAAAAACTGCACCCCTCAAGGTACTCAAAACCACATTCAAGAAGTTTATTAACCCTTCAGGTGCTTCACAGAACTAAAGCAACGTGGAAGGAAAAAATGAATATTTAACTTTTTAGCCACAAAAATGATCTTTTACTAACTTTTTTTTTATTTTCACAAGGGTAAAAGGAGAAAATGGACAGATAAGGTTGTTATGCAATTTCTCCTGAGTACGCCAATACCCCATATGTGGGGGAAAACCACTGTTTGGGCACACGGCAGAGCTCGTAAGGGAAGGAGCGCCGTTTGACTTTTTCAAACTAAAATTGGCTGGAGTTGAGATTGGACGCCATGTCGCGCTTGGAGAACCTCTAATGCGCCTAAACAGTGGAAACCCCCCACAAGTGACACCATTTTGGAAACTAGACCCCCTAAGGTACTTATCTAGATCTGTTGTGAGCACTTTGAACCCCCAAGTGTTTCACAAAAGTTTATAATGCCTGGGTGTGAAAAAAAAAAAAAAAATTCCACAAAAATGATTTTTTAGTCCTAAATTTTTGAATTTTCCCAAGGAAATTGGACCCCAAAAGTTGTTGTCCAATTTGTCCTGAGTACGCTGATACCCCATATGTGGGGGTGGGAAAACTGTTTGGGCGCACGGCAGGGCTTGGAAAGGAAGTAGTAACGTTTTGGAATGCAGACGTTGATGGGGGTCATGTTCCGTTTGCAGTGCCCCAGATGAGCCTAAACAGTGGAAATCCCCCACAAGTGACCCCATTTTGGAAACTAGACCCCCTAAGGAACTTATCTAGATCTTTGGTGAGCACTTTGAACCCCAAGTGCTTCACACAAGTTTATAATGCCTGGGCATGAAAATAAAAAATCCTATTTTTTTCCCACAAAAATTATCTTTTAGTCACTAATTTTTTATTTTCCCAAGGGTATCAGGAGAAATTGGACCACATAAGTTGTTGTCCAATTTGTCCTGAGTACGCTGATGCCCCATATGTGGGGGGAACCACTGTTTGGGCGCACGGCAGAGCTCGGAAGGGAAGGCGCACCATTTGACTTTTTCCAACCAAAATTGGCTGGAATTGAGATTGGATGCCATGTTGCATTTGGAGAGCCCCTGATGTGCCTAAACAGTGGAAACCCCCACAAATGACCCCATTTGGGAAACTAGACCCCCTAAGGAACTTATCTAGATCTTTGGTGAGCAATTTGAACCCTCAAGTGCTTCACACAAGTTTATAACGTAGAGCCGTAAAATTTAAAAATCATATTTTTTCCACAAAAATGATCTTTTCACCCGAATTTTTATTTTTCCAAGGGTAACAAGACTCCAAAAGTTATTGTGCAATTTGTCCTGAGTACACTGATACCCCATATGTGGGGGTATACCACTGTTTGGGTGCATGGCAGAGTTTGGAAGGGAAGGAGCGCCGTCTCACTTTTTCAACGCAGAATTGGCTGGACGCCATGTCGTGTTTGGAGAGCTCCTGATCTGCCTAAACAGTGGAAACCCCCCACAAATGACACCATTTTGGAAACTAGACCCCTCAAGGAACTTATCTAGATGTGTGGTGAGAACTTTGAACCCCCAGGTGTTTCACTAAAGTTTATAACGTACAGCCTTAAAATAAAAAATCCTTTTTTTTTTTTTTACAAAAATGATTTTTTCGCCCCCAATATTTTATTTTCACAAGGGTAACAGAAGAAATTGGAACCCAAAAGTTGTTGTCCAATTTGTCCTGAGTACGCTGATACCCAATATGTAGGAGAAAACTACTGTATGGGTGCACGTGTGGGCTCGGAAGGGAAGTAGTGACGCTTTGGATTGCAGACTTTGATGGAATGGTCTGGGGGCGTCATGTCGCATTTGGAGAGCCCCTGATGTGCCTAAACAGTGGAAACCCCCCACAAGTGACCCCATTTTGGAAAATAGACCCCACAAGGAATTTATCTAGATGTGTGGTGAGCACTTTGAACCTCGAAGTGCTTCACAGAAGTTTATAACGCACAGCCGTAAAAATAAAAAATCCTTTTTTTTTTTACAAAAATGATTTTTTTCGCCCCCAATATTTTATTTTCACAAGGGTAACAGGAGAAATTGGACCCCAAAAGTTGTTGTCCAATTTGTCCTGAGTACGCTGATACCCAATATGTGGGAGAAAACTACTGTATGGGCGCATGTCAGGGCTCGGAAAGGGAAGTAGTGACGTTTTGGATTGCAGACTTTGATGGAATGGTCTGGGGGCGTCATGTCGCATTTGGAGAGCCCCTGATGCGCCTTAACAGTGGAAATCCACAACAAGTGACCCCATTTTGGAAAATAGACCCCACAAGGAACTTATTTAGATGTGTGGTGAGCGCTATGAAGCCCCAAGTGCTTCACAGAAGTTTATAATGTACAGCCGTAAAAAACAAAATAATCTTATTTTTTTTACAAAAATAATATTTTCGCCCCCAGTTTTTTATTTTCCCAAGGGTAACAGAAGAAATAGGACAAATTTCACAATAACTCTTGGGGTCCAGAGTACGCTGATACCCCATATGTGGGGATAAACTACTGTTTGGACGCATGGCAGAGCTCAGAAGTGAAGGAACACCGTTTGACTTTTTCAACGCAGAATTGGCTGGAATGGAGATCAGACGCCATGTCACATTTGGAGAGCCCCTGATGTGCCTAAACAGCGGAAACCCCCCAATTCTAACTCCAACTCTAACCCCAACACACCCCTAACCCTAGTCCCAACCCTAATCCCAACCCTAACCCTAATCCTAACTCTAACCTAATCCTAACTTTAGCGCCAACCCTAACCCTAACTTTAGCCGAAACCCTAACCCTAACCCTAATGGGAAAATGGAAATAAATACATTTTTTTAATTTTATTATTTTTCCCTAACTAAGGGGGTGATAAAGGGGGGTTTGATTTACTATTTATAGCGGGTTTTTATGATTGGCAGCTGTCACGCTAAAAGACGCTTTTTATTGCAAAAAGTAGTTTTTTGCATCGCCACATTTTGAGAGCTATAATTTTTGCATATTTTGGCCCACAGAGTCATGTGAGGTCTTAATTTTTGCGGGACGAGGTGACGCTTTTATTGGTACCATTTTTGAGCACGTGACATTTTTTGATCGCTTTTTATTTCGATTTTTGGGAGGTTAGAATGAACAAAAATCAGCAATTCATGAATTTCTTTTGGGTGAGGCGTTTTTATTGTTCCGCGTGTGGTAAAATCGATAAAGCAGTTTTATTCTTCGGGTCAGTACGATAACGGCGATACCTCATTTATATCATTTTTTTATGTTTTGGCGCTTTTATAGAATAAAAACAATTTTATATAAAAAATAATTATTTTTGCATCGCTTTATTCTGCGAGCTATAACTTTTTTATTTTTTTGCTGATGATGCTGTGTGACAGCTCGTTTTTTGCGGGAAAAGATGACGTTTTCAGCGGTGCCATGTTTATTTATATCGGTCTTTTTGATCGCGTGTTATTCCACTTTTTGTTCAGCGGTATGATGATAAAGCACTGATTTTTTGCTTCGTTTTTATTTTTATTTTTTTAAGGGGTTCACAAAAGGGGTTAACTAGTGGGACAGTTATATAGGGGGGGTCGTTACGGACGCGGCGATACCATATATGTGTACTTTTATTGTTTTATTTTTTTTATTTACAATAAGTAATTAATTTATTGGGGAATATATATTTTTTTTTTTATTTATTTTGGATTTTTTTTTACACATGTTTATTTTTACTTTTTTTTTACTTTTTTACTTTGTCCCAGGGTGGGACATCACTGTATTTCATCAGATCGCTGGTGTGACAGTGTGCACAGCACTCTGTCACACCAGCGATGTGACAGGCAGTGCAGGACGCTTCCTCATGCCTGCTCTCGGCAGGCACTGAGGAAGCCGCCTCCCTCCAGGACCCCAGCACCATCTTGGATCCGGGTCCTGGGAGGGAGGAAGCCCTCAGAGCAGCGCAATCACATCGCGCTGCTCTGAGGGTCTCAGGGGGGCGCGCAGGGAGCCCCCACCCTGCGCGATCCTCCCCTGTGCCCCCAGTACACCGCGATCATGTTTGATCGCGGTGTGCAAGGGGTTAATGTGCCGGGAGCGGTCCGTGACCGCTCCTGACACACAGTCACGGGTGTCAGCTGTGATAATCAGCTGACACCCGGCGGCGATTAGCTGCGCTCCCTCCGGGAGCGCAGCTAATCGCCTATGACGTACTATCCCGTCCATGGTCAGAATGGCACGGGTTTTATGGACGGGATAGTACGTCTAATGTCAGAGAGGGGTTAAGTTCCTGAAATGCAGAGACTGCCTCAGGAGGCCAATTCACCACATCAGAACCCTTTTTGGTCAAATCAGTTAATGGTTTAACAATAACCGAGAAATTACCAATAAATTTACGATAAAAATTGGCAAAACCCAAAAATCTTTGAAGAGCCTTTAATGAAGTAGGTTGGACCCAATCACAGATGGCCTGAACCTTGACCGGGTCCATTTCAATAATAGATGGGGACAAAATGAATCCCAGAAATGAGATCCTCTGTACGCCAAAAAGACACTTTGATCCCTTCACAAACAGAGCATTCTCTCTCAAAATCTGGAATACAGTTCGAACATGTTTCACATGAGAGTCCCAGTCATTAGAAAAAAATCAAGATATCATCCAAATAAACAATCAGAAATTTATCCACAAAATCCCTGAAAATGTCATTCATGAAGGACTGGAAGACAGAAGGAGCATTAGTGAGCCCAAAGGGCATCACAAGGTACTCAAAATGCCCCTCCGGGGTATTGAATGCCGTCTTCCATTCATCCCCGTGCTTAATGCGAATAAGGTTATATGCCCCCCTGAGGTCAAGCTTGGTAAACCAAGTAGCGTTTTTCACCCTGGAAAACAGGTCAGAAATCAAGGGTAACGGGTATTGATATTTCACAGTAATATTGTTCAAAAGACGATAATCAATACACGGCCTTAATGAACCATCCTTTTTGTCCACAAAGAAAAAACCGGCACCTAAGGGTGAAGAGGATGGTCTGATATGACCCTTCTCCAATGATTCCTTGATATAAGACCGCATAGCGTCATGTTCAGGTACAGACAAGTTAAAAAGGCGACCTTTAGGGAATTTACTACCAGGCACTAATTCAATAGCGCAGTCATAGCTCCTATGGGGAGGCAAGGATGCAGATTTACTTTCGCTAAACACATCAGAAAAATCAATCAAAAAGTCAGGAACATCCTGAGCCTGGGGGGAGGCAGAAAAAACAGGAGTGTTGGTATTAACACATTGGCAGCCCCAACTGGTTACAGACACAGATTTCCAATCCAAAACAGGATTATGAGACTTGTAACCAAGGGAAACCCAGTACGATAATATTATGCAGATTATACAGAACCAAAAATTTGCAGCACTCTTGATGATCAGGTTCAACCCTCATTATCACCTGAGTAGAGAACTGAGGTTTATTCTCAGCCAAAGGGGTAGAATCGATCCCCAGAAGGGGAATAGACTTCTGTAGGGGTATCAAGGGAAACCCACAACGTTTAGCAAAATCATAATCCATCAGGTTAATAGCTGCTCCAGAATCAACGAAAGCCTGAGCAGAAAATGAGGACAGAGAGCATATCAGAGTGACAGTTAGTAAAAACTTAGTCTGAACACTACCCAAGACAACTGAGCGTGCAAAACGTCTTCCCCGCTTAGGGCAGACTGAAATAGCATGAGAGGCATCACCACAGTAGAAACATAACCCATTGCGCTTTCGAAACTCATGACGCTGTGCCCCAGACACCACTCTATCACACTGCATGGATTCAGAAGCAGGTTCACAAGGCAACACTATTCCACGCATACTTCTCCGCTCACGCAAACGTCTGTCAATTTGAATCGCTAATGACATAGAATCATTGAGACCAGAGGGGACAGGGAATCCCACCATAACATCCTTTACATTATCTGACAGCCCCTTCCGAAAAAGGGCCGCCAAAGCGTCGTCATTCCACTTGGTCAGGACTGCCCACCTACGGAATCTCTGACAGTATAACTCAGCGTCATCAAGCCCCTGATTTAATGCCAACAAGGCTTTTTCCGCTTGATCAGTGACATTAGGCTCATCATACAATAACCCCAAAGCCTGAAAAAATGCATCAACATCACTCAAAACAGGATCCCCAGGTGTCAGGGAAAAAGCCCAATCCTGAGGATCGCCGCGCAGGAGAGAGATGACAATTTGAACCTGCTGCGCTGCGTTTCCTGAGGACTTAGATTTTAAGGCAAAAAACAATTTACAATTATTTTTGAAATTCTGAAACTTAGCTCGATCCCCTAAAAACAAATCTGGCATGGGAATCCTAGGTTCCACAACAGGCAACCTAGCAAGATATGCAGCAATACTCCGAACCTCAGTGGCAAGCTGATCCACACGGCCAGACAACTGTGCAAACTCCATTGAGAGAAAAAATCCTCCCCAGCACCCAGAGATACAGAGGGAAAAAAAAAAAATGCAACAAACAGAAAAATTCTCTGACAACTCTGACAACCGTTTTTTCTTTCACAATATTTTTCCCTTCTGTGAGTGCCATACAATTTTAAATTTAGGCCGGTGATACTGTTATGTTTCGGTAGCTGAGGAGTG
>JARQOD010000008.1:162640830-162706782 GCA_033576555.1 Oophaga sylvatica | reverse complement strand
GTTGCAGAAAGAATGTCAGTGGATATTTAGACTTAAGTCGCTTACGCCGGATGGCTTGAATGAACAACAAAATTTCTGTTGTTTTATTTGACTCAGTGTCCAATATTGTAAATCAGCCAAGAAACTGGTGCATGAGACCCGGTTATATATATCTTTTTATCAATATCTAAAATCGTCTTCCTTTTATCTTGTGTGATCCCTTTATATCTCTGACATCTATAAATGATAAGCACCATATATCTATGAATTGAGATTATAATTAGCTGTGTCATTGATATTGCGTGTGCGGTCATAAAAATGTATGTTTTATCCTTGGCTGTATTTATAGTGCAATATTGCTGGATTGATCAATAATATTTATCACCAGAATGGTGCATTTTTGATAATGGATATAATATGGTGCGCTTGGATATTGCTACCAGTCTTTGGTGATGACATCTGTTAGGGATCGAGTTCCCTCTTCGGCACAAGGAGAATCTCGAACCATCCCTGCTGCGGTCTCCCATCTGTCTCCGGCCACAGTGGACTCTGCTCACCAGAGACGTCGGTCCCAGTGTCTCGCCCATTCTAACATTGTGCAGAGGATTACTGCTGCCTCTCCAGGTTCTGCTATTGCAGCCAGTACTGGTCAGCGGCGAGCAGACATCTTTAGGACTAAGTCCTGCGTTTCCCCTTCTGAGCATGCCCAGGGTAAGACCTCTCATTGGAGATCAGGGGTCACACGCTCAGGTACTGCAGCAGCTCCAATTGGTCCGCCAGGAACGTCCTGAAACTACAAGTGTTCTGGAACAGTTTCTCATTGGTCCTTTTCTGGCAGGTCCTGTAGTTGCTACTATAAAAGGGTTGCATGGCCCTGCGGCCATGCGCTAGTATCAATTGCATTATGTGCTTTGCGCCAGTGTGATCATGCACGCATGTGGTTAGGGCTCGGCTGAAATAAACCCCTAGAATACCGGCACCTCCAGTGAGGAGATTTGTATGCACGTGTTCAGGGCCTGGCTGAAATAAGCCCCTAGAATACCAGCTTCCCCGGTGAGGAGTTGCTTGTTTGCGTTGCTGAATGCATGATCACAGACTGCTATCCGCACAGCAGTTATCTGTGTATCCCTGTGGTGTTAACAGGACACAGTCTCTATTTCTGCGTCTCTACTTCAGCGACTCTGTGGTGTAACAGAGTTTGCTTATACTGCCATATAGTGCTACAGCATCTATGTCTGCGACTCTGTGAAGTAACAGAGTTCGCTTATACCGCCATCTTACTAGCAGCAGGCTCCGCCTGCAAGGTGGAACCCGGGCTGCGAACGCACCTATTATATTTATTTTGTGCGTTCCGCCAGCCCTAACTGTTCTGAATGTGTTAGAAGTGAATTCTGAGCAGAAGCTCCCTCTGGTGGTTGCAAACACTACTGAACCATTCAATGAAGATTGTGAAGATTGGCAATCAGGAGTTACAGACTGGTCTTATATAAGGGAGGTTCCCTTCCATCAGGGTTGACGGTGATCAATTGTTCTTGTCTCAACTTTGGTTCCTGGTTCACTTGGAAGCTTGCTGAGTCTTGCCTGCATCTTCTGCTAACAGATAAGATATTTTCTGCTTTTATTTTTGTGCTTGCTTTTTGTATTTTTTCCTCCACTTCTGTGGAGGGCAGCCAGGTCCCCTCCGGGGGCTTGTGCTCCTCTCAGTTTATCTGAGCCACTGTTATTTGTTCATTTGCCTTTTCCAGTTTTTTCAGTGGCTGCGGCTTAGTTTTGTTACACCAGAGAACTAATTTAGGTGGTAGAGGTCGTGTGATCTCAGGTGTTTTTGCAATTAGTAGAGTTGGTATTTTTTTAGGGTTTTGTGGATTGCAGTAAGTGTCCTTCCTATACTTTTCTTTCTAGGAAGATTGAGCCCCAACGTTTGCTCATACTATTTTCTGTCTGTGTCTGTATTTCCTCTTGTCTAACCGCCATTACATGTTTGGGGGCTTCCTATTGTCATGTATAGTGTACAGTTCCTATAGCGTCTTGTGCTTGGGTGCGAGGAAAACACATGAGACATAGGTTGATATGAAATGACTTGTATTACTTCATACAAGCATGCAGAAAAGGTCACACAGTTTGCAGGAACAGAGGCAGGAGAACACAGCAGGCAGGAGAACACAGCAGGCCAGAGTAACTTCAAGCTCTACAATAACTCTCCAAGCAGGTTCAGGATCTCTTCTCTGTACCGTAATTCCTCTGCAAACATGGATTCACCAGACAGCAGGTTTCCAAAGTCCAAAAGTGTTCCAAAGTTCCTCAGTAGGAAATAGCTGGAGTCCAAAATCCTAGGTTTCCAGGAGTCAGGTCACAGGATGACTGAGGCTTGATTCAGGAGCACTGATTGTTCAGCTGAGGCTGCTTAAGAAGCAAGAGGGAGAGAATCAGGGCGGGAACATGAAAACTGGAAACTCCATATTAACTGAGGGCAAGAGCTGCAGAAAGACAGAAAGCAAAATTGGCCGACGGAAAACTGAGTTTCAAGGAACATGTCAAAAGAGACAAAGAACCTTACATTACTCCCCCCTTAAGGACAACCTCCGGTTGACCTCAGACCAGGCTTGTCAGGGTACCTATGATGAAACTGGCGGAGCAGGCGAGGAGCATTTACATTATTGACTGGTTCCCATGAGTTGTCCTCCACTGGGTAGCCCTGCCATTTAATCAAATATTGCAACTGATTTCTGTACAACCTGGAATCTAGAATCCTTTCCACCATAAATTCTTCCTGACCATCGACCAGCACTGGGTCAGGGCAAGGAGAAGAGCGTCCAGGAAACGTATTGGGTGTTGCAGCCTTTAGTAGGGATACATGAAAGACAGGGTGGATTCTCATAGTTCTGGGCAGTTGAAGACAACAAGCAACAGCACTTATAATCTTACTGATCTTATAAGGTCCAATGTACTTATGTCCCAATTTAGACGATGGAATCTTTATTTTAAGATTTCTGGTTGACAGCCAGAACAAATCTCCTACCTTGAAAGCTGGTGCAGGTTTACGAAATTTATCTGCTGCTTTCTTGTACCTTTCCTGAGCCAATTCTAGATTTTCCTTTAGAAGATCCATATTCTTTTGTAAAGAAGTGATTCTTTCAGCCACTGCCGGCAAGGGCGTATCTATGGGAAATCGAGGAAGAATGTTAGGATGATAACCTAGATTGGAGTAAAAAGGAGACTGCTTAGTGGAGGCGCTCTGAGAGTTATTATAAGAGAACTCAGCCAGTGGAAGTAGATCCACCCAATCATCTTGTAGGTGGCAGATAAAGCAGCGGAGATACTGCTCCAGGGTCTGATTGGTTCGTTCTGTCTGTCCATTAGTCTGGGGATGAAAAGCAGAAGAAAGGTTTACTTTAATGTCCAATGCGGCACAGAAATTTTGCCAAAACCTTGAAGTGAATTGCACCCCTCGATCCGAAATGACCTCATCTGGTACTCCATGTAAGCGAAACACATTCTTAATCATCAAGTCTGATGTCTGTTTTGCAGTGGGTAAGCCGACACAAGGGATAAAATGAGCTGCCTTTGTTAGACGATCAACCACCACTAGAATGGTGTTCTTCCCTTGAGAGGTTGGTAACTCCACAATGAAGTCCATAGAAATGGATCCCCACGGGCGGGACGGGGTGGGAAGAGGTTGTAACAGACCAGTTGGTGAGGAGCGAGGTGTTTTGCATCTTGCACAGACTTCACATGAAGTGACATAGTTTAAAACATCTTTCCTGTAAGTGGGCCACCAAAAGAAACGAGAAAGAAATTCTTGTGTCTTTAGAATTCCCCTATGCCGGCTATCTTGGAATCGTGGATGAGTTGCAATACTCTCAATCTGACTGTTTCAGGTATATACAGACGTTGTCCCTGAATCCACACACCATTCTTAAAGACAAGACTTACGTCCCTTGGGGGTTGAGCCAACAAAGAATAAGCATGGTATGCTTCCTTGATGTCCCTAAGTAGGTCTTGATTATGAATCACTCCCAGGAATCTAGAGTCAGGAAGAATAGTCTTAGGAGGAGTAAGTGGACGTGTCTCTGCTGAATGAATCCTAGAGAGTGCATCAGCCTTTCCATTGCGCGATCCTGGTCTATAAGAAATTACAAAATTAAATTGTTTAGGAAAAGATTCCAGCGAGCCTGGCGAGGAGTCAGGCACTTAGCCGACCTGATAAATTCAAGGTTACGATGGTTTGTCAGGACGACTATTTGCTGTGCAGCTCCCTGAAGAAGGTGTCTCCATTCCTTGAAGGCGGCAATAATGGCCAACAATTCTCTATTGCCCACATCGTAGTTCCTCTCAGCCGAAGACAACTGCTGGGAAAAGAAGGCACAGGGATGCAAGACATTCTTCTCACCTGTTCTCTGAGAGAGTATAGCTCCAACGGCACAGTCTGAAGCATCCACCTCTATTATGAAGGCAAGCTCGGGGTTGGGATGTACTAAGATAGGTGCGGTGGTAAATTTGTCCTTTAAACAGGAAAATGCTTCCTGAGCTTGCGGGGTCCAGGAGAACCTAGACTGTTTCCGGGTAAGTTGGGTGATAGGTGACACTACCTCAGAGAAATTCCTAATGAAACGTCTATAGAAGTTGGCAAACCCGATGAAGCGCTGCACCTCCTTCACATTTCTAGGAATTGGCCAATCCTTGATGTCTTGGGTCTTGCTTCCATCCATACTAATCCCTTGCGTAGATAGTACATACCCCAGAAATTGAATTTCGGTCCTATGGAATTCACACTTTTCAAGTTTGATGTAGAGATGGTTTTGTCTTAGGCGTTCTAAGACCATTCTCACATGTCCATGATGTTCCTCTGTGGAGTTAGAAAAATTAGAATATCATCCAGATAAATCACCACAAATGTATCTAGGAGATCCCTGAAGATGTCATTCACCAAGTGTTGGAAAGTGATGGGGCGGTACTCAGACCAAAAGGCATAACTAGATATTCGAAGTGTCCATAGCGTGACCTGAATGCAGTCTTCCATTCATCCCCAGGTCTAATACGGACCAAGTTATAGGCCCCACGGAGATCCAGTTTAGAGAAAATTTTGGCGTGCCGCACTCTCTCCAATAACTCAGGGATTAAATGCAATGGATAACGGTTTCTAATAGTAACATTATTGAGTTCCCTATAGTCTATGCAGGGTCTCAGAGATCCATCTTTCTTCTTCACAAAGAAGATGGGTGCACCTGCGGGAGATGAATAGGGGCGTATGAAGCCTTTGGCTAGATTTTCATCTATGTAGTCCTTCAAAGCTTTTAGCTCGGGCCCCGCTAGGGGGTAGATCTTACCAAAAGGTATCTCGGCTCCAGGCAATAATTTGATTGGACAATCATATGGACGGTGAGGAGGAAGCTGATCAGCGTTCTTCTTGTCACATAAATCCGCATAGTCCTGGTATACAGCTGGTAGTTCAGGGACTGACATGGTTCCTTTAGGAACAGAGCAAGCTGAAACTCCTTGACTCATTTGTTTCTCTGGAAACTGTAATTCCTTGGTCTCCCAGTTAATCGTAGGATTCTGCGCCTGCAGCCATGGTAGCCCTAGAATAATGGGAAAGTGGGGAGAAGAGATAAGCATAAAAGATATTTTCTCCTGATGATCTTTACCCATAAGGACCCTCAAAGGCTCTGTTTCCTGATCCACTGGTCCAGAGGTCAGCAGGGAGCCATCCACAGTCTCCATCTGTACTGGAGTAGCCTTCTTCACTGAACGTATCCCCTGTTTCAGAGCAAAGGAGATATCCATAAAATTTCCACTTGCTCCTGAGTCGATCATAGCAGAGCTAGACACCCAGACTGAGTCCACCCAGAGTTTGATGGAAAGGAAGCAATGAGAATTATTTCTTTTACAACTCAGCTGGGACACCGCTGAGGAAACTTGAAAAATTGCAGCGTTTATACCGTCATTGTCCCCAGAACTAACAGAGTTTAAGTCCGAAAAATCAAGATCTCTTGCAGCAGATCTCTCTGGAGTCTGAGGCTCGGACATGACAGAGCTCCTCTCGCAACACTCACAGTGAATGACTGCTGCAGTAGTCTTACGAGAACGGCTGGGGCAGTTTATAATGAAGTGCCCTGACTTACCACAGTAAAAACATAGATTTTCCTTTATACGATGTTCTTTGCGTGCATCACTAACCCGTCTTTGTAAAGAGTCCACCTGCATGGGTTCAGGTTCTGGTTCCCTTGTGATCCTACTCAAAGGTTCCTTAGCTGAGGAGGGAGGTAGGAAAAGGTTAGTGCGATTATTTTCGAACCATCTCTCTTGTCTGCGTTCAGGCAGACGAGCATCAATACGGATACAATAGTTAATAAAGTCACCTAACGCAGTGGGAGGGTCGGCACGAGCAAGTTCATCCTTAATCAGTGGAGACAACCCTTTCCGAAAAATAGATTTTTTGGCGGAAGTGTCCCAAGTGGTATCAAGAGCCCATCTCCTGAAATCCAAGGCATATTCGGCTACTGAACGCTTACCTTGGCGCAAAGTTAACATGGCTGCTTCAGCTGTTGCACCTCGATTGGGGTCATCAAACACCTGCCCCATGGCTGAAATAAAAGCATCAAGGTGATTCAAACAATCATCCTCAGTCTCAATCAAAGGGTTTGCCCACATCAAAGCCTTATTGGTAAGCAACATGATTATAGTAAGCACTTTGGATCGTTCAGTGGGAAATTGTGAAGCATGTGCAGAGAAAAATAGATTGCATTGGTTAATAAATCCCCTGAATTTCTCACGTTCACCGCCAAAACGAAAAGGAGGTAACTTGGGGATCCCAGAACTCGGGGTTATGGCAGGAGCCTGGACTCGTTCCTCTAGAGCCTCAATCCTGGCTCGTAATTCCTGAGTAGTTTGTCCAAACACTTGCAAATTATGATTAGTGAGGTCCTGTAGGCTTGCAAAACGGGTCTTTATAGTCTGTATATCTGCAAGGATTGTATCAGTCACTCCGCAAAGCTCCTTTATGCGGGCCTCCATCTTCCAGATCTTTTAAGGCAGAAGTGCTGGAAGGAGAAGAGGAAAGGAAAAAAAAAAAAACAATAGTGTTTACCTGTGGTAACACTCCAGAGTAACATTTAAGGGAATGCGCTCACCTGGAATGGTTGTGAGAAGTCACAACCACTGTCATCACAGAAGGTATTAAACGGAAATCTGATATCCACAGTCACAGCAGACACGGCTTTCCCAGACCCAGCAGACACTAAACATTGGCTCCTGAATCTTGTCATGTATAGTGTACAGTTCCTATAGCGTCTTGTGCTTGGGTGCGAGGAAAACACATGAGACATAGGTTGATATGAAATGACTTGTATTACTTCATACAAGCATGCAGAAAAGGTCACACAGTTTGCAGGAACAGAGGCAGGAGAACACAGCAGGCTAGAGTAACTTCAAGCTCTACAATAACTCTCCAAGCAGGTTCAGGATCTCTTCTCTGTACCGTAATTCCTCTGCAAATATGGATTCACCAGACAGCAGGTTTCCAAAGTCCAAAAGTGTTCCAAAGTTCCTCAGTAGGAAATAGCTGGAGTCCAAAATCCTAGGTTTCCAGGAGTCAGGTCACAGGCTGACTGAGGCTTGATTCAGGAGCACTGATTGTTCAGCTGAGGCTGCTTAAGAAGCAAGAGGGAGAGAATCAGGGCGGGAACATGAAAACTGGAAACTCCATATTAACTGAGGGCAAGAGCTGCAGAAAGACAGAAAGCAAAATGGCCGACGGAAAACTGAGTTTCAAGGAACATGTCAAAAGAGACAAAGAACTTACACCTATGTTCTTTGGGGATCTGCTCCGGGGCAGATAGCTTTCCTCTTTCTATCTTTAGGTGTAGTTATCCTCTCAGGCTGTGACGAGGCGTCTAGGACCAACGTAGGTACGCTCCACGGCTGCCTTTAGTTGTGGTGGTTAGTCAGGGTACTGCAATCCAGTAGATTCCAACCTCTTTGGTGTATTGCCGTCTTTGCCTGCTCTCCTCAGCTACCAAATGATAACAGTATCACCGGCCAAACTGAAAATTATATGGTACTCACAGAAGGGAAAAATAGTGTGAAAAAAAAAAAAAAAGTTGTCAGAGTTGTCAGAGATTTTTTTTTTTTTCTGTTTGTTGCATTTTTTTTCCCTCTTTTTCTCTGGGTGCTGAGGATTTTTTTTTTCTCTCAATGGAGTTTGCACATTTGTCTGGCCGTGTGGATCAGCTTGCCACTGAAGTTCGGAGTATTGCTACCTATCTTGCAGGGTTGCCGGTTATGGAACCTAGGATCCCCATGCCAGATTTGTTTTTAGGGGATCGAGCTAAATTTCTGAATTTCAAAAATAACTGTAAGTTGTTTTTTGCCTTAAAACCTAAGTCCTCAGGGAACGCAACACAGCAGGTTAAAATTGTCATCTCTCTCCTGCGCGGCAATCCTCAGGATTGGGCTTTTTCCCTGACACCTGGGGACCCTGTTTTGAGTAATGTTGATGCATTTTTTCTGGCTCTGAGGTTATTGTACGATGAACCTAATGTCACTGATCAAGCTGAAAAAACCTTGTTGGCATTAAATCAGGGGCTTGAGGATGCTGAGTTATACTGTCAGAAATTCCGAAAGTGGGCAGTCCTGACCAAATGGAATGATGAAGCTTTGACAGCCCTTTTTCGGAAGGGTCTGTCAGAGAATGTAAAAGATGTTATGGTGGGTTTCCCTGCTCCCTCTGGTCTCAATGATTCTATGTCATTAGCGATTCAAATTGAAAGACGTTTGCGTGAGCGTAGAGGTATGCGTGGAATAGTGTTGCCTTGTGAACCAGCTTCTGAACCCATGCAGTGTGATAGAGTGGCTTCTGGGGCACAGCGTCATGAGTTTCGAAAATGCAATGGGTTATGTTTCTACTGTGGTGACGCCTCTCATGCTATTTCAGTCTGCCCTAAGCGGGGAAGATGTTTTGCACGCTCAGTTGTCTTGGGTAGTGTTCAGACTAAATTTCTGTTGACTGTTACCCTGATTTTCTCCCTGTCCACATTTTCTGCTCGGTCTTTTGTTGATTCGGGAGCAGCTATTAACCTGATGGATTTTGATTTTGCTAAACATTGTGGGTTTCCCTTGATACCCCTACGGAAGTCTATTCCCCTACTGGGGATTGATTCTACCCCTTTGGCTGAGAATAAACCCCAGTTCTCTACTCAGGTGATAATGAGGGTTGAACCTGATCATCAGGAGAGTTGCAAATTTTTGGTGCTGTATAATCTGCATGACATTATTGTACTAGGTTTCCCTTGGTTACAGTCTCATAATCCTGTTTTGGATTGGAAATCTGTGTCTGTAACCAGTTGGGGCTGCCAATGTGTTAATGCCAACACAGATTTTTCTGATGTGTTTAGCGAAAGTAAATCTGCATCCTTGCCCCCCCATAGGAGCTATGACTGCGCTATTGAATTAGTGCCTGGTAGTAAATTCCCTAAAGGTCGCCTTTTTAACTTGTCTGTACCTGAACATGACGCTATGCGGTCTTATATCAAGGAGTCATTGGAGAAGGGTCATATTAGACCATCCTCTTCACCCTTGGGTGCCGGTTTTTTCTTTGTGGCCAAAAAGATGGTTCATTAAGGCCGTGTATTGATTATCGTCTCTTGAACAATATCACTGTGAAATATCAATATCCGTTGTGAGACAGTGAAAGCATATGTATTGAATGGGGTGTACATTTCACCTAGATACTTTGCTAACTGGTATAAGGGAAATGTGTGGCTTTGTAAAACTAGTGGTGGAGAAAGGTCACTACACCGTCCATTCAGTACACGCTTGCAGCTCAAACCTGTGGCCATTCAGGTGATAATTAGGAAGCCAGAAGTAGGTGTCTGGGAATACAGACAGAGAGCTTGCTTAGTCTGGACAAGGGGTCCAGGCACAGAAGGTGTCTCCAGGAGTATGAGCTGTCTCAGTCTGGGTGCTCGATGTACCCCGGACACAGGAGTAGTCTCTGTAAGAATCCATGCGGATAGCTGCTGAATAGGAGGGGAGCTCTCTCAAGTCTGGACGTTGAAGGTGCCTTCAGACACAAGGAGGAGACTCTGTGAACCTCAATGCTGGTAAATGCTGGTAAATGCTGAACATATGTGTTGTTTTGGCCCCGGCTGGTAGAGTCGGGACCCGGATAGATAGGGAAATCTATCTAAGTGTAATTAGTGGCTAGACAAGCCTAGGTCTTCTGTTTATGATTTGTTTTATATCTGTTTGCTGTGGACTTTAATAAAGCTGGTTGCGGCCAGTTTTCACCAGAACTGCTGTCTGAATGAACTGTTTCCGTGCCACTCTGTCTACCCAGACGGCGATCCCAGAGCTAAATCCCCTGAAAAGCTTACAATTGGTGGAGAATGCGGGCAGCACAGTGGCTGATACAATTGGTGCTGGAATGTGCGTGCAGCACAGTGGCGAGAGACAGCAATAAAGGTGAAGTCTGTTGAAGCAGCAGCAGAGAAAAAAAAAAAAGTGTGTCAGCAAAATAAACGTCTGTTGGAGCAGTCTTAAAGAGACAGTAGCCCTAATAGAGTTTGCAAAATAGAAAAAAAAAAAAAAGTGTGTGTCTGCACAGCAAAGCTGAATTTTCTGTGGAAAGACTGTGGAGTGTGTATGTCTTGTGTGAAGACTGCCGTTGTTAAGACAGAGAAGTCTGACAGCATGGACGACGAGTGTGGATACAAGCATCTTGCTGTGACTCAGTGGGGTCACGAAGGCATCTTGCTGTGACTCGGTGGGGGTTACGAAGATTGTCGTCGCACTCAAATCCAGTTTTGCTGTGGCTCGGCGGGGCCACGAAAATTTTTTTCAAGGGAAAGCGGTGAAGTTCTGGTGTGAACAGTGCTCCGCGATGGCTGTGAAAGGAGCAACGAATGGGTCTGACGAGTCGGACCGCATATTTGAGAAATGTCTACTGGACATGCAACTGGACATGGTGCGGGAGCTGTGGGCACCGTATAGAATGGCGGCAGTGGACCATTCTATGGACTCTCCGAGGGTGCCAGTGTTGTCACAGAGTGCCCGGGGAAGTGGTAAGAGATGTTGTGAACTGAGTCCTAAGACTACTGCTGATTTTTTTGTGTAAAAATTACCCTGCCGGTGTGGTTGTTAAAAAGGGGCGGAGTCTAAAAAAGGGGCGGATTTTCACAAGAGTGTAGAGTGTGGAAAACTGAAAATTGTTACTGGTTGTGGGTTGGTACCTCCTAAAAATGACAATGTCACCGTTGATAACGGGGTAGCTCCAGTAGAAGGGGGTGACGTCAAAGTGGGAGGTGACCTGTTAGTCCACAACACCATGGGGAGTGACACAGACCCCGTAGCTGACTGGGACACTATGAAAGTAAAAAGTGAGGTCAGTCAGGAGAGGCTAGACGAGGGAAGAGAGTCCCCCTCTCGTCGTCGACGGCGCAAGGGCCACAAAAAGGTTGTTCCGGTAGTACTCGCTGAAAATGAAAATGAAGAGAATGTAGTACTGTCTGCCTATGCTTCAAGTGTGGATTCTCCTTTAGAGGTAGAAGAGGAGGGGGCCAGTCATGGCCAAGAGCTGGAACCTATTCGGCTGCAGTATCAAAGTGACATGCTGCAATTATGTGAAAACCTGGAGGACGTGTCCTCAGACCAGCGAGATCTAGAAGGAAGCAACAAGGAAGTTACCCTGTGGAAAGAGATGTTCCACGCCATTAAAGAGGACCGCCGCAAAATCAAGGAAGAGGTTTTGCAGTTGAAGCGTGAGAAGGAGGCGCTGCAGGATGGAGTTTCTGGAAGTGAACAAATCCTAGAACGACTGCGCGAACAGCTCAACCAGGAGCTGTGTGACTCCAAGAAGGAGTGTGGTGAACGCAGTAGGGAACTGCAACAGATGAAGAGAGATTATGTGGATCTCCTCAGGGTCAAAGAAAAACTAGAAGAGGATAAGATGGATGCAGAGCAAATGCGCCAGGTGGTTGAGACCACTCTGCAGGACACCCGTGATGAAAATGGTGATCTGCGCAGAAAGACCCTTGGTCTGGAAGCTCAGGTGAAGGAGCTACAGATGTCCTGTGATACTCTCCAGAAGGCGGAGATGCGCCTTAAGGAAAAGCTCAGGCAAATGGAAGCTGAGCGGGAAAAGATGGAGGAGTCCATCAGAGAAGCTACAGACCAGGGCCAGGAGTTGGCCACTGGAGATAGGAGGTGTAAAGCAGATACTTCCTCGAGTGTTGTGAGTTCGGATGATTCGGTGGATGTCGGAGCCGAGATCAAGGAGCTCAAGGAGTGGTTACAAGCACAGTGGACGCAAGAGAAGCTTCAGAGACGGGCAGCTGAGAGGCGAATGGCGGAACTACAGGAAGAAGTTCTCGGGCTGAAAAGTCGCCTGATACAGTGTCACTCGGTGAACAAGGCCTCCTTGGAGAAAGAAAAGGGCAAACACGTTGCACTCGCTCCCTTTGGCCAGGAGAAGATAGACCTGAGGAGAGCTAAGAGTGTGGTAACGGAAGATAAATGTGAAATGGAAGTGGTCAGGACGGAAATTCACGAATTTGTAGCTGTGAGTCAGCTCAGAAGAAGCGTAAAGGGGGAAGAAGCTGAAAGTCAGTTGTCCCTGAACCCTGAGCTGGTTGATCATCTGGAAACCACTGGTGAGACCGAAACGTGTCGGTACAAGTGCCTCGTAGATGTACCCGAGGACTTGAGAGAAGAATGCACCCGTGAGTCTGTGCATGAAGCGTTTAGGAAGGCCGTGGGAGCCTGTAAGGTGTACTCGACCTCAGGAGCTAAACAGCTGGTGGTCTTGTCCACGACCGAAGTTACAGTGAAGAGGGTGGCAATCCTAAGTGACATGCACTGGCGATGTATTCGCACAAAGCGGTTTCTCCGGTTGAAGACAGAACAAGCCGTTAGACAACTGAAGCTTATGAGAAATGCTCACAGTCTGCGGGAAAAGGTCATCCGGGTGCCTCATGTTCTGGTGAGAAAGCTAATTGGGAGGAATGGCTGAGCCATGCAGATGATGGTGAAGAGGTCTGGTGTGGTGAAAGTAAGCAGTCCACGTGATTGTCGGGACTGGATACCAGATGAAGACGGCATGGTGTCATTCTACGCTATAGGAACGGAAGAAAGTCTGGAATATGTGCGCATGCTGGTGGCGTACCGTGTGACCTACCTGCGAGAGGTAGAACAATTGAATCTCGCTAGACAGCGAGTAGATAGACAGCATCATCTGAGCAGCAGAAGATGGCAGCCGTCTACTGAGGGTAGTGGGCGTGGGTTTAGAGGTAGTGAGACCTCCAGTAACTCAGGTTTGAGAGGCCCATACAGACGACCCGATAGAGTACGGGACAGTACGAAGTCTAACCGGACCTTAGATACCCAGGCAAGACCTGACAAGGTTACGATTGACCGCTGGGAGCGAAGGGGAGACCTGACAAGGTTACGACCCAGAAATGTGACTGGACGAAGTCTGTGACAATGACAGACGGTAGGTCCCTAAGGAATGAGCGAATGTCATTGACTAATATTCCGGGGGGCTGAACAGAGCAATGGACAAGTACATGGTCTCTGTGTGAACTGTGGGTTGAGGTGATTGGATGTATTTTGTGTTCAACCCTACAAGTTTGAAAAAGGGGGGGAATATGTAATGCAGCCCTTGGCTGGCATTCATTTAATGGCTCAGTGTGTGTGTTTTGACTGTCCATGTTCCTTCCCCCAGCTGACTAGTCACATGACTGTGACATCACACAGGTCCTTTTACACACACACAAGTCTGAACACATGACTATGACATCAGCTCAGGTCTTGTGTGTGTGTGTGTGTGTGTGTGTGTGTGTGTGGTGTGTGTAAGGGTATATAAACCCTGCTTAATTGGAGACAGGTGTGTCAGTGATAGGCGTCAGGCCTGTTTCCTGTTCCCCTGGTGTGGGGGACACCGTTTATGTGAGGCCGAGTGAAGCCTGACTGCCTGAAAGGTCAGAGACTGGATCCTGTGTGGATGCTAGTGGCCTTGGAAGGTAAATGGACGGTAGTGAAGATGAAGTCGATGATAGCCATGACTGGTCCGGAGTTCACTGTCTCTTTTGGATTTTTTATGACCAGCCCTCCGGTCTGGATGACCAGCCCTCCGGTCTGGATAAGAGGGGGGGGATATGTGAGACAGTGAAAGCATATGTATTGAATGGGGTGTACATTTCACCTAGATACTTTGCTAACTGGTATAAGGGAAATGTGTGGCTTTGTAAAACTAGTGGTGGAGAAAGGTCACTACACCTTCCATTCAGTACACGCTTGCAGCTCAAACCTGTGGCCATTCAGGTGATAATTAGGAAGCCAGAAGTAGGTGTCTGGGAATACAGACAGAGAGCTTGCTTAGTCTGGACAAGGGGTCCAGGCACAGAAGGTGTCTCCAGGAGTATGAGCTGTCTCAGTCTGGGTGCTCGATGTACCCCGGACACAGGAGTAGTCTCTGTAAGAATCCATGCGGATAGCTGCTGAATAGGAGGGGAGCTCTCTCAAGTCTGGACGTTGAAGGTGCCTTCAGACACAAGGAGGAGACTCTGTGAACCTCAATGCTGGTAAATGCTGGTAAATGCTGAACATATGTGTTGTTTTGGCCCCGGCTGGTAGAGTCGGGACCCGGATAGATAGGGAAATCTATCTAAGTGTAATTAGTGGCTAGACAAGCCTAGGTCTTCTGTTTATGATTTGTTTTATATCTGTTTGCTGTGGACTTTAATAAAGCTGGTTGCGGCCAGTTTTCACCAGAACTGCTGTCTGAATGAACTGTTTCCGTGCCACTCTGTCTACCCAGATGGCGATCCCAGAGCTAAATCCCCTGAAAAGCTTACACCGTGTTGTGAAAATCAGCGGCGCTCTAGTGAATAAAGTTAATAGTGCAGCAAACAAGAGCACTACCACTAAAGAGTGCCGGTAATAGTAAATTAATATATAAGACAAGTAGTTTGCGCACATAAAAACTAGAAACAAAGCAGTGTCAATAAAATGTGTATTAAGAAAAATAAACAATATAATGATAATACAATTGGTAGATATGCAAATGTGAAATTGCACTACGCCCAGTGAGAAAAGTGATAAGAGAAAGCCTATTTAAGAAATAACCACTCCCATTGTGACTTCAATTAAGAATTGATTTATTATATTAATCTATTTATATCACATAGAGTCAGGATATAGAAATAGTAGTATTACAAAATAAAAAAATATGGAATATGTCCCGGTACCTATGTATATAAGAAAAAGGCTCAAAGATGTTGAATAAATATATTACATAGAACTATCCCGGCTGGCAATAGTTCAATGGTAGGTGAATCCAGTAAAGATGAAATCCAACCTGCAAACGCAGGTGTTACCTTACAATCCCGATGGGTCTATTGTATAAACGCAATCCTCCTTCGGCTCCCTAGTCCTGGAGCAAAATTAAATTTGATTCCGCCTCCCTTGGCTTGGTAGAAATCCCGATGTCGGTAGCTGGGAACCGATAAGTGCAAAATCCTGCAGTACGTAAGAACCATCCGTTGAGAAATAAATAGAACAATCCGGGCAGGACCTGCCGTGACAGGCCAGATCGCGTGCCTCCAGGAAGATCCAATATACGGCAGTGTGAGAGTTGAATGTATCGTAGTCCCTCCGCTTACTGTGCGAGTGCGGACAGGACCTGCTGTGACGTGGGAGCCCGAACCCGCCCGTGCTTTGTTTCTAGTTTTTATGTGCGCAAACTACTTGTCTTATATATTAAAATATCAATATCCGTTACCCTTGTTTCTGACCTGTTTTCCAGGGTGAAAAGTGCTACTTGGTTTACCAAGCTTGACCTCAGGGGGGCGTATAACCTTATTCGCATTAAGCACGGGGATGAATGGAAGACGGCATTTAATACCCCAGAGGGGCATTTTGAGTACCTAGTGATGCCCTTTGGGCTCACTAATGCTCCTTCCGTCTTCCAGTCCTTCATGAATGACATTTTAAGGGATTTTGTGGATAAATTTCTGATTGTTTATTTGGATGATATCTTGATTTTTTTCCAATGACTGGGACTCTCATGTGAAACATGTTCGGACTGTGTTCCAGATTTTGAGAGAGAATGCTCTGTATGTGAAGGGATCAAAGTGTCTTTTTGGCATACAGAGGATCTCATTTCTGGGATTCATTTTGTCCCCATCTGTTATTGAAATGGACCCGGTCAAGGTTCAGGCCATCTGTGATTGGGTCCAACCTACTTCATTAAAGGCTCTTCAGAGATTCTTGGGTATTGCCAATTTTTATCGTAAATTTATTGGTAAATTCTCTGTTATTGTTAAACCATTGACTGATTTGACCAAAAAGGGTTCTGATGTGGTGAATTGGCCTCCTGAGGCAGTCTCTGCGTTTCAGGAACTTAAGCAGAGATTTACTTCTGCTCCTGTTCTACGGCAGCCTGATGTTTTTCTGCCATTTCAGGTGGAGGTTGATGCCTCTGAAATTGGGGCAGGTGCTGTTTTGTCCCAAAGAGATCCAGAGACCTCTAAAAGTAACCCTTGTGCCTTTTTCTCTAGAAAATTTTCTCCAACTGAACGTAATTATGACGTGGGTTATCGGGAGTTATTGGCCATGAAGTGGGCTTTTGAAGAGTGGAGACATTGGCTGGAGGGAGCCAAACATCAGGTGGTGGTCCTCACTGACCATAAGAATCTGGTTTATCTGGAATCAGCCAAGCGACTTAATCCTAGACAGGCCAGGTGGGCCTTGTTTTTCACACGTTTTAATTTTGTGGTTTCCTTTCTTCCTGGCACTAAGAATGTTAAGGCGGATGCCCTCTTGAGGAGTTTCCTTGCGGACTCTCCTGAGTTATCTGATCCTGCTGTTATTTTGAAAGAGGGTGTAGTTCTTTCTGCCATCTCGCCCAATTTGAGACAGGCTCTGGAAGGGTGTCAGGAGGATAAACCCCAGCGCTGCCCTATTGGGAAATTGTTTGTCCCAGACCGGTGGAAAAAGAGTGTGATGTCTGAGATTCATTGTTCCGCGTTGGTACCAGAGACTTGGTTAGTCGGTCCTTTTGGTGGCCTACTTTGTCTCGTGAATGCTCAACCCTACTCGTGACGTCAGGGAATTTGTGCAGTCCTGCGGGACTTGCTCTCGCTCCAAGCCTTGCTCTCGCTCTAGTGGTTTGTTGATGCCATTGCCTGTGCCCAAGAGACCATGGACCCATATCTCTATGGATTTCATTTCTGACCTCCCTGTTTCTCAGAGAATGACCGTTATCTGGGTGATTTGTGATAGGTTTTCCAAAATGATACATCTTGTGCCATTACCTAAGTTGCCTTCCTCCTCCGAATTGGTGCCTTTGTTCCTTCAGCACGTGGTTCGGTTACACGGCATTCCTGAGAACATTGTGTCTGACAGAGGAGTCCAGTTTGTTTCCGGATTTTGGAGGACTTTTTGTTCTAAACTTGGTGTTCAATTGTCTTTCTCCTCGGCTTTTCATCCTCAGACCAATGGACAAACTGAGAGAACAAACCAGACATTGGAGACTTATCTGAGATGCTTTGTGTCTGCTGATCAAGATGACTGGGTCTCTTTTTTGCCTTTGGCTGAGTTTGCTCTTAATAATAGGGCTAGCTCTGCCACTTTGATGTCTCCATTTTTCTGCAATTTTGGGTTTCACCCTCGATTTTCTTCGGGACAGACGGAGGCTTCTGTCTGTCCAGGTGTTGACTCTGTTGTGGAGCGTATGCAGCAGATTTGGGACCAGGTAGTGGAGAGGTTGTCCCTCTCTCAGGAGAGGGCCCAGCGATTTGCCAACCTGCATAGGACTGATGGTCCTCGGTTTGAAGTGAGGGACTTGGTCTGGTTGTCCTCAAGAAATATTCCTATGAGAGTTGCATCTCCTAAGTTTAAGCCTAGGTTCATTGGACCTTATAAGATCATGGAGATTCTTAATCCTGTTTCCTTTCGTTTACTTCTTCCAGGGACATTTAAGATCCATAACGTGCTCCACAAGTCCTTATTGAAGAGGTTAGTCGAGCCAGTGGTTCCTATGGCTGCGCCTCCTGACCCTGTTTTGGTTGAGGGCAATCTGGAGTATGTGGTTGAGAAAATATTGGATTCTCGTTTTTCTAGACGGAAACTCCAATATTTGGTTAAGTGGAGAGGTTATGGTCAGGAGGACAATTCTTGGGTGTTTGCTTCGGACATCCATGCTAGGAGACTGATCCGTGCATATCACAGAGCTCATCCTGACCGACCTGGTTGCCCAAATGAGGGTTCGGTGACCCCTCCTCAAGGTGGGGGTACTGTTGTGAATGTGTTAGAAGTGAATTCTGAGCAGAAGCTCCCTCTGGTGGTTGCAAACACTACTGAACCATTCAATGAAGATTGTGAAGATTGGCAATCAGGAGTTACAGACTGGTCTTATATAAGGGAGGTTCCCTCCCATCAGGGTTGCCGGTGATCAATTGTTCTTGTCTCAACTTTGGTTCCTGGTTCACTTGGAAGCTTGCTGAGTCTTGCCTGCATCTTCTGCTAACAGATAAAATATTTTCTGCTTTTATTTTTGTGCTTGCTTTTTGTATTTTTTCCTGCACTTCTGTGGAGGTCAGCCAGGTCCCCTCCGGGGCTTGTGCTCCTCTCAGTTTATCTGAGCCACTGTTATTTGTTCATTTGCCTTTTCCAGTTTTTTCAGTGGCTGCGGCTTAGTTTTGTGACACCAGAGAACTAATTTAGGTGGTAGAGGTCGTGTGATCTCAGGTGTTTTTGCAATTAGTAGAGTTGGTATTTTTTTTAGGGTTTTTTGGATTGCAGTAAGTATCCTTCCTATACCTTTCTTTCTAGGAAGATTGGGCCCCAACGTTTGCTCATACTATTTTCTGTCTGTGTCTGTAATTCCTCTTGTCTAACCGCCATTACATGTTTGGGGGCTTCCTATGTTCTTTGGGGATCTGCTCCGGGGCAGATAGCTTTCCTCTTTCTATCTTTAGGTGTAATTAGCCTCTCAGGCTGTGACGAGGCGTCTAGGACCAACGTAGGTGCGCTACACGGCTGCCTTTAGTTGTGGTGGTTAGTCAGGGTACTGCAATCCAGTAGATTCCAACCTCTCTGGTGTATTGCCGTTTTTGACTCAGCTACCAAATCATAAACCTAACATTATACTAGTGCCAGGGTCTGGCTAGTAAAATGGCGGACGACCAGCGTCTTCAGCAGAACATCCAGCAGCTGGAGGGTAGGTTGGCAGCTCTTGAGCGCACAACCTCAGCTGTGGATGTTACCGCAGTTGCTTTTCAGGCTGCTAGCGTGGCTGCAGCCAGAGTGTCCACTGCCACCTTTGCCCCTACATTATCCCACCTCCCGCTTCCAGACAAGTTTGCTGGTGACAGCAAGCAATTTAGGGATTCGTGAGTCAGTGATCTATACAACTCGAGCTTCTGGCTGCACGTTTCCTCACGGATCGGGCACAAGTGGGTTTTGTAATGTCTCTCCTGTCGGGCAGAGCATTGGAGTGGGCCACCCCGCTGTGGGAGCGTGACGACCATGTAGTGCGAAGTGCTCCTCGTTTTCTGGATGCTCTAAAAAAGGTCTTTCTAGGACCTCAGGTCACCCACGATGGGGCGCTCCAACTGCTGGCAAGTTCACAGGGTTCGTCCTTGGTCAGCTATTTTGCTGTCCAATTTCGGACTCTGGCCTCGGAGTTAGAGTGGCCAGATAAAGTCCTCATTCCCGTGTTTTGGAGAGGACTGGCGGGCCATGTGAAAGACGCCTTTGTTACCAGGGAGATTCCCTCCACACTGGAAAAGCTTATCGCCATATCTACCCGCATCGACCTCCGTTTTCACGAGCGAAGGTTGAAGCGGTCCCAGTGTAGGCAGAGGTTCCGACTGGCTCCCACCTTCGCCAGACCTCTAGAATCTTTTAGTCAGGCGTCCGACTCCCATGAGGCCATGGAGGTTACTCGAGCAGGACCTAAGTCACGGGCTGCTGGAGTACCCGTGGTTTGTAACACCTGTCAGCAGTTAGGACATTATGCCAATAAATGTCCACAGCGGTCGGGAAAACGGTCGCGTCTAGTGACCCTGGGAGGAGGTTCACTAGACAACGCGGCATTTTCCACCAAGTTGTCCTTCAAGGGGACAATTACTGTAGGTCCATCCACTCTCACCGCCGAGCTCTGTGTGGATTCTAGAGCAGAGGGGAATTTCATGTTCTCTGCCTTTGCTCTCCGCCACACTATACCTCAGGTGATGCTTGCCAAACCAGTGACTGTGTGAGTAGTGAATGGATCGACTTTGCCCTCACAAATCACCCACCAGTAGTGTTGAGCGATACTGCCCGATATCCTCAAAAAGTATCGGGTATCGCCTATCCGATACCGGAAACCCAATGCAAGTCAATTGGACAGAAATATAGTAATTAAAAAACCTTTCTTTCCTTGTAAACACTAGATATACACACATAGAATACATATATATATATATATATATATATATATATATATACATGTCATTGTGACATATATATACATATATTTATAGTTCATACACTTCTACATAGTAAAATAGCCTCTGATTCAATTGCCGGGCAATGCCGGCTATTGTGAAAATACAGAAACAGCCGACATGAAATGACATATGGTTTACTGTTATGAATGTGCTGGAGATAGTTTCTGAGCAGAGGCTCCCTCTGGTGGTTGCAGACAGTACTGATCCTTACAGCGAGGAATGGCAATCTGGGATCACGGACTGGACTGATATAAGGGAGGTTCCCTCCCATGATGGTCACCGGTGATCAATTGTTCTTGTCTCAATTGTGGTTCCTGGTTCATTTGGAAGTCTGCTGGAGTCTTGCATTCATCTGCTGCTTTCTGATAAGATATTTTCTGCTTTTCTTTTTGTGCTTGCTTTTTGCATAATTTTCTGCACTTTTGTGGAGGTCAGCCGGGTCTCCTCTTGGGGCCTGTGCTCCTCTCAGTTTATCTGTAGCCACTGTTATTTGTTCATTTGCTTTTTCCTGTTTTTTCAGTGGCTGCAGCTTAGTTTTGTTACACCAGAGATCTGATTTAGGTGGTGGAGATCGTGTGATCTCAGGTGTTTTTGCAATCAGAAAAGTTGGTATTTTTTAGGGTTTTTTGTTGGATTGCAGTCAGAATTCTTTCCTGTACTTTTATGTCTAGAAAGATTGGGCCCCAGCGTTTGCTCATTCTATTTTCTGTCTGTGTCCGTGCTTCTTCTTGTCTAACCACCATTAAATGTTTGGGGGCTTCCTTTTTTCTTTGGGGATCTGCTCCGGGGCAGATAGCTTTCATCTTTTTGCCTTTAGGTGTAGTTATCTCTCAGGCTGTGACAAAGCGTCTAGGATCAATGTAGGAACGCTCCACGGCTACCTCTAGTTGTGTTGTTAGTTCAGGTTACTGCAATCCAATAGGTTCCAGCCTCTCTGGTGTATTGCCGTTTTTGCTTTTTCTCCTCAGCTACCTAAACATAACAGTATCACCGGCCAAAACTGAAAATTATATGGTACTCACAGAAGGGAAAAATAGTGTGGAAGTAGAAAAAAAAGAAAGTTGTCAGAGTTGTCAGATTTTTTTTTCTGTTTGTTGCATTTTTTCCCTCTTTTTCTCTGAGTGCTGAGGAGGATTTTTTTTTCTCTTAATGGAGTTTGCACAGTTGTCTGGCCGTGTGGATCAGCTTGCCACTGAGGTTCGGAGTATTGCTACCTATCTTGCTGGGTTGCCGGTTGTGGAACCTAGGATTCCAATGCCAGATTTGTTTTTGGGGGATCGGGCTAAATTTCTGAATTTCAAAAATAACTGTAAGTTGTTTTTTGCCTTAAAATCTAAGTCCTCGGGGAGCGCAGCACAGCAGGTTCAAATTGCCATCTCTCTCCTGCGACCCTCAGGATTGGGCTTTTTCCCTGACACCTGGGGATCCTGTTTTGAATGATATTGATGTATTTTTTCTGGCTCTGGGGTTATTGTACGATGAACCTAATGTCACTGATCAAGCTGAAAAAACCTTGTTGACATTAAATCAGGGTCTTGAAGACGCTGATTTGTACTGTCAGAAATTCTAAAAGTGGGCAGTCTTGACCAAATGGAATGATGATGCTTTGGCAGCCCTTTTTCGGAAGGGGCTGTCAGAGAATGTAAAGGATGTTATGGTGGGATTCCCTGTACCCTCTGGTCTCAATGATTCTATGTCATTGGCTATTCAAATTGACAGACGTTTGCGTGAGCGCAGAGGTATGCGTGAGATGGTGTTGCCTTGTGAACCAGCTCCTGGGCCCATGCAGTGTGATGGAGTGACTTCTGGGGCTCAGCGTCATGAGTTTCGAAAGCGCAATGGGTTATGTTTCTACTGTGGTGACGCCTCTCATGCTCTTTCCGTCTGCCCTAAGCGGGGAAGACGTTTTGCATGCTCAGTTGTCTTGGGTAGTGTTCAGATTAAATTTCTGTTGACTGTTACCCTGATTTGCTCCCTGTCCACATTTTCTGCTCAGGCTTTTGTTGATTCAGGAGCAGCTATTAACCTGATGGATTTTGACTTTGCCAAACATTGTGGGTTTCCCATGATACCCCTGCGGAAATCTATTCCCCAACTGGGCATTGATTCTATCCCTTTGGCGGAGAATAAACCCCAGTTTTCTACTCAGGTGATAATGAGGGTTGAACCAGATCATCAGGAGAGTTGCAAATTTCTGGTGCTGCATAATCTGCATGACATTATTGTACTAGGTTTCCCTTGGTTACAGTCTCATTATCCTGTTTTGGATTGGAAATCTGTGTCTGTGACCAGATGGGGCTGCCAATGTGTTAATACTGACACTCCTGTTTTTTCTGCCTCTCCCCAGTCTCAGGATGTTCCTGACTTTTTGACTGATTTTTCGGATGTATTTAGAGAAAGTAAATCTGCATCCTTGCCCCCTCACAGGAGCTATGATTGCGCTATTGAATTAGTGCCTGGTGGTAAATTTCCTAAAGGTCGCCTTTTTAACTTGTCTGTACCTGAACAAAATGCTATGCGATCTTATATCAAGGAGTCATTGGAGAAGGGACATATCAGGCCATCCTCTTCACCCTTGGGCGCTGTTTTTTTCTTTGTGGCCAAAAGGATGGTTCATTGAGGCAGTGTATTGATTATCGTCTCTTGAATAAGATCACTGTGAAGTATCAATATCCATTACCCTTGATTTCTGACCTGTTTTCCAGAGTGAAAAGTGCTAGTTGGTTTACCAAGCTTGACCTCAGGGGGGTGTATAACCTTATTCGCATTAAGCACAGGGATGAATGGAAGACAGCGTTTAATACCCCAGAAGGGCATTTTGAGTACCTAGTGATGCCCTTTGGGCTCACTAATGCTCCTTCCGTCTTCCAATCCTTCATGAATGATATTTTCAGGGATTTTGTGGATAAATTTCTGATTGTTTATTTGGATGATATCTTGATTTTTTTCCAATGACTGGGACTCTCATGTGAAACATGTTCGGACTGTGTTCCAGATTTTCAGAGAGAATGCACTGTATGTGAAGGGATCAAAGTGTCTTTTTGGCGTACAAAAGGTCTCATTTCTGGGATTCATTTTGTCTCCATCTGTTATTGAAATGGACCTGGTCGAGGTTCAGGCCATCTGTGATTGGGTCCAACCTTCTTCATTAAAGGCTATTCAGAGATTTTTGGGTTTTGCCAATTTTTATCGTAAATTTATTAGTAATTTCTCCGGTATTGTTAAACCATTGACTGATTTGATCAAAACGGGTTCTGATGTTGTGAATTGGCCTCCTGAGGCAGTTTCTGCGTTTCAGGAACTTAAGCAGAGATTCATTTCTGCTCCTGCTCTACGGCAGCCTGATGTTTCTCTAACGTTTCAGGTGGAGGTTGATGTCTCTGAAATTGGGGCAGGTGCCGTTTTGTCCCAAAGAGATCCAGAGACCTTTAAGAGTAACCCTTGTGCCTTTTTCTCTAGAAAATTTTCTCCAACTGAACGTAATTATGACGTGGGTAATTGGGAGTTATTGGCCATGAAGAGGGCCTTTGAAGAGTGGAGACATTGGCTGGAAGGAGCCAAACATCAGGTGGTGGTCCTCACGGACCATAACAACCCGGTTTATCTCGAATCAGCCAAGCGACTTAATCCTAGACAGGCCAGGTGGGCCTTGTTTTTCACACGTTTTAATTTTGTGGTTTCTTTTCTTCCTGACACTAAGAATGTTAAGGCGGATGCCCTCTCGAGGAGTACGTTTGCGGACTCTCCTGAGTTATCTGATCCTGCTGTTATTTTGAAAGAGGGTGTAGTACTTTCCGCCATCTCGCCCAATTTAAAACTGGCTCTGGAAGGGTGTCAGGAGGATAAACCTGAGCGCTGCCCTATTGGGAAATTGTTTATCCTAGACCAGTGGAAGAAGAGTGTGATGTCTGAGATTCATTGTTCCGCGTTGGCTGGTCATCCTGGGATTTTTGGTACCAGAGACTTGGTGAGTCGGTCCTTTTGGTGGCCTACTTTGTCTCGTGACGTCAGGGAATTTGTGCAGTCCTGTGGGACTTGCTCTCGTTCCAAGCCTTGCTCTCGCTCTAGTGGTTTGTTAATGCCGTTACCTGTGCCCAGATGCCATGGACCCATATCTCTATGGATTTTATTTCCAACCTCCCTGTTTCTCAGAAAATGACCGTTATCTGGGTAATCTGTGATAGGTTTTCCAAGATGATACATCTTGTGCCATTACCTAAGTTACCTTCCTCCTCCGAATTGGTGCCTTTGTTCCTTCAGCACGTGGTTCGGTTACATGGCATTCCGGAGAACATTGTGTCTGACAGAGGAGTCCAGTTTGTTTCCAGATTTTGAAGGACATTTTGTTTTAAACTTGGTGTTCAATTGTCTTTCTCCACTGCATTTCATCCTCAGACCAATGGACAAACCGAGAGAACAAACCAGACCTTGGAGACTTATTTGAGATGTTTTGTGTCTGCTGATCAAGATGACTGGGTTTCTTTTTTGCCTTTGGCTGAGTTTGCTTTTAATAATAGGGCTAGCTCTGTCACCTTGATGTCTCCATTTTTCTGCAATTCTGGGTTTCACCCTCGATTTTCTTCGGGACAGGCAGAGGCTTCTGTCTGTCCGGGTGTTGATTCTGTTGTGGAGCGAATGCAGCAGATTTGGGACCAGGTAGTGGAGAGGTTGTCTCTCTCTCAGGAGAAGGCCCAACAGTTTGCCAACCGGCATAGGACTGATGGTCCTCGGTTTAAAGTGGGGGACTTGGTTTGGTTGTCCTCATTGGAACTTATAAGATCATGGAGATTCTTAATCCTGTTTCCTTCCGTTTGCTTCTTCCAGGGACATTTGAGATCCATAACGTGTTCCACAAGTCCTAATTGAAGAGGTTTGTCGAGCCAGTGGTTCCTATGGCTGCGCCTCCTGACCCTGTTTTGGTTGAGGGCAATCTGGAGTATGTGGTTGAGAAATTATTGGATTCTCGTTTTTCTAGAGAAAAACTCCAGTATATGGTTAAGTGGAGAGATTATTGTCAGGAGGACAATTCTTGGGTGTTTGCTTCAGACATCCATGCTAGGAGTCTGATCCGTGCCTATCTCCGAGCTCATTCTGATCGGCCTGGTTGCACAAGTGAGGGTTCGGTGACCCTCCTCAAGGGGGAGGTACTGTTATGAATGTGCTGGGGATGGTTTATGAGCAGAGGCTCCCTCTGGTGGTTGCAGACAGTACTGATCCTTACAGCGAGGAATGGCAATCTGGGATCACGGACTGGACTGATATAAGGGAGGTTCCCTCCCATGATGGTCGCCGGTGATCAATTGTTCTTGTCTCAATTGTGGTTCCTGGTTAATTTGGAAGTCTGCTGGAGTCTTGCATTCATCTGCTGCTTTCAGATAAGATATTTTCTGCTTTTCTTTTTGTGCTTGCTTTTTGCATAATTTTCTGCACTTTTGTGGAGGTCAGCCGGGTCCCCTCTTGGGGCCTGTGCTCCTCTCAGTTTATCTGTAGCCACTGTTATTTGTTCATTTGCTTTTTCCTGTTTTTTCAGTGGCTGCGGCTTAGTTTTGCTACACCAGAGATCTGATTTAGGTGGTGGAGATCGTGTGATCTCAGGTGGTTTTGCAATCAGAAGAGTTGGTATTTTTTAGGGTTTTTTGTTGGATTGCAGTCAGAATTCTTTCCTGTACTTTTCTGTCTAGACAGATTGAGCCCCAGCGTTTACTCATTCTATTTTCTGTCTGTGTCCGTGCTTCTTCTTGTCTAACCGCCATTACATGTTTGGGGGCTTCCTTTTTTCTTTGGGGATCTGCTCTGGGGCAGATAGCTTTCATCTTTGTGCCTTTAGGTGTAGTTATCTCACAGGCTGTGACGATGCGTCTAGGATCAACGTAGGAACGCTCCACGGCTACCTCTAGTTGTGTTGTTAGTTCAGGTTACTGCAATTCAATAGGTTCCAGCCTCTCTGGTGTATTGCCATTTTTGCTTTTTCTCCTCAGCTACCTAAACATAACAGTTTACATAAAGTTAACCATTTCATTTCATGTAGTTTGATATATGGTTTTCAATAACAATTACATGAGTGTATGTGTGCAAAATTTGACACATGTAGGGGTTATTTAAAGGTGTAAGTTCATTTTAAAAAAACACATTTTTTTGCTACGAATTTACACCTTTAATTAACCCCTACATGTGTCAAATTTTGCACACATACACTCATGTAATTGTTAGTGAAAACCATATATCAAACTACATGAAATGACATGGTTAACTCTATGTAAACCATGTGTCATTTCATGTCGGGTCTGTAATTTCTCAAAAGCCGGCAATTGAATTAGCGGCTATTATACTATGTAGAAATGTATGTACTATAAATATATGAATATATATATGTGTCACAAATTCAATGACATATATGTTAGGGTCTGCGGAATGCACCAAATATATGATGTAGATAGGTGCGTTCGCATTCCGGGGTCCACCGTGCAGGCGGAGCCTGCTGCTAGTAAAATGGCGCAAGAAGCGAACTCTGTTATCCCGCAGAGTCGCCAAAATAAACGCCATAAGGCGCAGTGGCAATATGTGCGAACTCTGTTATTCCACAGAGCCGCTAGAAGGAGTGCCGCAGCACTATATGGCGATGTGTGCGAACTCACTTAACACCACTGAGTAGCAAAATAAACACGCTAGGGCGCTGTCTAACGTTGAAAGTGAACCCTGTTACATCACAGAGCCGCTGAGACAAACTTCTGTGTCCTGTCAGGCACCCAGGTACACAGTTGACTGCTAAGCGAACATAGAACGTGATCATGCGCTAATGTCCTCGCGGGAGTAACCCGCAATCTATGGCATCTGAACGCCAGGCCCTGAATACAACAATCAAACTCCTCACCGGTTATGCCGGTAATCTAGGGCATCTAGGACACCGACCCTGACCAGCTAGCATACCAAACTCCTCACCGATTAAGTCGGTATTCTAGGGGCTTATTTCAGCCGGGCCCTAACCACACACAAGCATGACCACACTGGCGCAAAGCATATGACGATTGATATTAGCGCATGGCGGCCCAGCCATGCCACCTTTTTATAGTAACAGCTACAGGACCTGCCAGAAACAAGGACCAATGAAATTGTTCCAGAACACCAGTAGTCACAGGACCTTCCTGGTGGACCAATAGGAGCTGCTGCAGTACCTGAGCATGTGACCCCTGATCTCTAATGAGAGATCTCATCCTGGGCATGTTCAGAATGGGAAAACAAGGACTTTGTCCTAAAGACGTCTGCTCGCCGCTAACTAGTACTGGCCACAATAGCAGAGCCTGGAAAGGCAGCAGTAACCCTCTGCACACTGTTAGACTGGGCGAGACGCTGGGACCGATGTCTAAGCTGAGCAGGCTCCACTGCGGCCGGAGATGAATGGGGGACCGCAGCGGGACTGGTTCGAGACTTCCCTTGTGCCGCAGCGGGAACTCAAACCCTAACATTACCCCCCCTTCTTTGGGCCTCACTGCTCTCAAAGGCTGCGGAGCGTGAACATGCTCAGCAGGCTCCCAGGACCTATCCTCAGGCCCATAACCCCTACAATCTACCAAATAAAATGTTTTGCCTCGTACCACCTTGCACCCAACAATGGCATTCACCTCATGATCGTCGGTAGATGAACCCGACGTCCCGGCAGATGACTCGGAAAACCGGGAAATGGCCACGGGTTTCAGGAGGGACACGTGAAAGGTGTGTGTGATACCAAGGCGAGGCGGAAGGGCTAGGCGGTAAACCACCGGGTTCACCTGCTCAAGAACTTTAAAGGGACCAAAAAAGCGAGGTGCCAACTTGGTGGACTCTACACGTAGCCTGATGTTTCGGGCGCTGATGTGCGTCGGCAGAAGAACTCATCCTCTCCTTGGAGGCCTGAATGGCATCCTGAGTGCGGTCCCAAATGTCCCTTGCCTCCACTGCCCAGTCTGCCACCCTGGAGTCAGCGGAAGACACGGGCATGGGCATCGGTACCCGTGGATGCTTACCGTAGTTTAAAAGGAATGGGGTCTGTCCGGTGGAGTCAGCAACAGCATTATTTAGAGCGAACTCAGCCCACGGTAGCAAGGATGCCCAGTCATCCTGCCTGGCAGAGACAAAATGTCGCAAGTATGTGACCAAGGTCTGGTTGGCCCTCTCTACCAACCCATTTGTCTCGGGATGGTATGCAGAGGAGAGATTCAACTCAATGCTGAGTAAACGACACAGCTCTCTCCAGAACCGAGACGCAAACTGGGGACCTCGATCACTGACTATTTTGTCTGGCCTACCGTGTAGGTGGAAAATATGCCTAATGAATAATGCTGCCAAGGCTCGTGCAGACGGTAACCGTGGTAACGGCACTAAGTGCACCATTTTGGAGAAGTGGTCGGTTATCACCCAGATGATGGTGCAGCCCGAGACTTGGGTAAGCCCACCACAAAATCCATCCCGACCATCTCACAAGGCCTGTCTGCCACCGGTAAAGGGAAAAGTAGCCCAGCTGGCCGTTGTCGAGGGGACTTATTCTTGGCACAGGAGACGCACGCCTGAACGTATTCCCTGACGTCACGGACCATATGTGGCCACCAGTATGTCCTCGCCAGCAACTCAAATGTCCTTTTTGCCCCAAAATGTCCACCCACCCTGGACGAATGTGTCCAAGAGAGTACCTCCGGTCGCAAATTGATGGGCACAAAAGTCTTGCCCGGAGGCACAGACTCAAGCGAAATCGGGGCCACAGTTCTTAGGCTCTCTGTGGGGACAATCAACCGAGGCTACTCCTCCTCAGAGGACACCACGGAGCGAGAAAGAGCATCGGCCCGAATGTTCTTCTCACCGGAGAGGAAATGGAGGGTGAAATGGAACCGGGAGAAGAACAGGGACCATCTGGCCTGACGAGAATTTAGCCGCTGGGTGGTCTGTAAATAGACCAAATTTTTGTGGTCAGTGAAAACTTGAAAGGGAAAGCGAGCCCCCTCCAGGAGATGTCTCCACTCAGAAAAGGCCAACTTCATGGCTAGCAACTCCCTATCCCCAATGGAATAATTCCTCTCCGCTGGTGTGAAGGTCTTGGAAAAGAAGAAACAAGGATGTTTCCGACCTTGAGCATCCTTTTGAAAAAGGACTGCTCCAGCACCAACGGACGAGGCATCGACCTCCTATAAAAAAGGCTTATCAACCTCGGGGCGATGTAAGATGGGAGCGCTAGCAAAATTGAACTTTATTGAAGTAAAGGCCTTGGAGACCTCCTCTGACCACAATTTGGGATTGGCTCCCTTCTTGGTGAGGGCTACCAAGGGAGCTACCAAAGTGGAGAAGTGGGGAATGAATTGGCGATAGTAATTAATGAACCCCATAAAGCGCTGCACCGCTTTAAGAGAATGGGGTTCTTGCCAATCCATCACAGCCTGTAGTTTGGCAGGATCCATAGCCAATCCCTGGGCGGAGATGATATAGCCCAGGAAAGGTAAAGACTCCTGCTCAAACATGCATTTCTCCAACTTTGCATAACAGGTCGAAGACTTTGCAGACATCCCTCCGGTGAGAGTCAATATCTGGAGAAAAGATGAGAATATCATCCAGATAGACTACTACAGAGTTGGAAAGCATATCCCGGAAGATGTCATTGACAAAGTCTTGGAAAACGGCCGGGGCATTACAGAGCCCGAAGGGCATCACCAGGTATTCAAAATGCCCATCCCTGGTATTAAAAGCAGTCTTCCACTCGTCCCCCTCACGGATGCGAATCAGGTTATAAGCACCACGCAGATCTAATTTAGTAAATACCCTTGCTCCCCGGAGCCTATCAAAGAGCTCAGAGATCAGGGGCAACGGGTACTTTTTCTTAACGGTGATGGCGTTAAGACCCCTGTAATCTATACACGGACGTAATTCTCCACTCTTTTTCTGCACAAAGAAGAACCCCGCTCCTGCTAGTGACACCGACTTCCTAATGAACCTTCTTGCCAGATTCTCCTGGATATATTGAGACATAGCCTCCGTCTCAGGAAGAGAGAGGGGATAGACCCTTCCCCGAGGAGGTTCTGCTCCAGGCAAGAGGTCAATAGGACAGTCGTAGGGACGATGGGGCGGCAGAGTCTCTGCAGCCTTTTTAGAGAACACGTCTGCATATGACTGATAGCACTTGGGAAGAGGAGAAATATCTGCGGGTATCTCTGTAGTGGTAACCTGAATGCACTCCCTGATACATCTGTCTTTACATGACTCACTCCAACCCAGTATCCTACTGGATGTCCACTCAATATGAGGGAAGTGGGAACGGAGCCAGGGTACTCCCAGTAGGATTTTGTCTATTCCCTCAGGAAGGACGAGAAGGGAAATAATTTCCTGATGGGAAGGGGTACACACAAAGTAAGATGGACAGTCTGATGTGTAATTGGCGAGGGCAATGTCAACCCATTCACTACCCGGACAGTTACTGGTTTGTCGAGCGCTACCAGATGTATTGCGTGGCGACGAGCAAAGGTGGATGACATGAAATTCCCCTCTGCTCCTGAGTCCACACAAAGCTCGACTGTAAGTGTGGAAGAGTCTACAGTGACTGTCCCTTTAAATGTCATCTTGTAGGAAAATGCCGCTGTCTATAGTGAACCTCCTCCCAGGGCCACTAGACGCGATCGCTTCCCCGATCGCTGTGGACATTTGTTGGCATAGTGTCCTGTCTGCTGACAAAGGTTACAGACCACAGATACTCGGACGGCTCGAGACTTAGGTCCTGCACGAGGAACCTCTGTGGCCTTTTGGGGTTCAAACGCCAGATTGGGGGATTCGAGAGGTTTGGCAAAGGTGGGAGCCAACCGAATCCTCTGCCTACATTGGGCCCGCTCCAACCTCCGCTCGTGAAAACGGAGGTCGATGCGGGTAGATATGGAGATAAGCTTCTCCAGTGTGGCGGGAATCTCCCTGGTAGCCAAAGCGTCTTTAACATGGTCAGCCAGTCCTCGCCAGTAGACTGGAATGAGAACTTTATCCGACCAGTCTAGCTCCGAGGCCAGAGTCCGAAACTGGACAGAAAACTGACTGACCAAAGACGAACCCTGTGCCAATGCCAGCAGTTGTAGCGCCGTATCGTGGGTGACCTGAGGTCCTAAAAAGACCTTTTTATGAGCCTCCAGGAAACGAGGAGCACTCCGCACCACACGATCGTCGCGTTCCCACAGCGGCGTTGCCCACTCCAACGCTCTGCCCGAGAGTAGAGACAGTACAAAACCCACTTGTGCCCAATCCGTGGGGAAACGTGCAGCCAGAAGATCGAGTTGTATAGAGCACTGACTCACGAATCCCCGACATTGCTTGCTGTCACCGGAAAACTTGTCAGGAAGCGGGAGGTGGGATAATGTAGGGGCAGAGGTGGCAGAGGACAAACTGGCTGCAGCCACGCTAGCAGCCTGAACAGCGACTGCGGTAACATCCACAGCTGAGGTTGTGCGCTCAAGAGCTGCCAACCTACCCTCCAGCTGCTGGATGTACTGCGGTAGACGCTGGTCATCCGCCATTTTACTAGCCAGACCCTGGGGCTAATATTATGTTAGGGTCTGCGGAACGCACCAAATATTTGATGTAGAGAGGTGAGTTCGCAGCCCGGGGTCCACCGTGCAGGAGGAGCCTGCTGCTAGTAAAATGGCGCAAGAAGCGAACTCTGTTATCCCGCAGAGTCGCCAAAATAAACACCGTAACGCGCTGTGGCAATATGTGCGAACTCTGCTATTCCACAGAGCCGCTAGAAGGAGTGCCGCAGCACTATATGGCGATGTGTGCGAACTCACTTAACACCACTGAGTCGCAAAATAAACACGCTAAGGCGCTGTCTAGCGTTGAAAGCGAACCCTGTTATGTCACAGAGCCGCTGAGACAAACTTCTGTGTCCTGTCAGGCACCCAGGTACACAGTTGACTGCTAAGCGAACATAGAACGTGATCATGCGCTAATGTCCTCGCGGGAGTAACCCGCAATCTATGGCGTCTGAACGCCAGTCCCTGAATATGGCAATCAAACTCCTCACCGGTTATGCCGGTAATCTAGGGCATCTAGGACACCGACCCTGACCCTAGCATACCAAACTTCTCACCGATTAAGTCGGTATACTAGGGGCTTATTTCAGCCGGGCCCTAACCACACACAAGCATGACCACACTGGCGCAAAGCATATGACGATTGATATTAGCGCATGGCGGCCCAGCCATGCCACCCTTTTGTAGTAACAGCTACAGGACCTGCCAGAAACAAGGAGCAATGAAACTGTTCCAGAACACCAGTAGTCACAGGACCTTTCTGGTGGACCAATAGGAGCTGCTGCAGTACCTGAGCATGTGACCCCTGATCTCCAATGAGAGATCTCACCCTGGGCATGCTCAGTAGGGGCAAACAAGGACTTTGTCCTAAAGACGTCTGCTCGCCGCTAACCAGTACTGGCCACAATAGCAGAGCCTGGAAAGACAGCAGTAACCCTCTGCACACTGTTAGACTGGGCGAGACGCTAGGACCGACGTCTAAGCTGAGCAGGCTCCACTGTGGCCGGAGATGAATGGGGGTCCACAGCGGGACTGGTTCAAGACTCCCCTTGTGCCGCAGCGGGAAATCGAACCCTAACAATATATATATAATATATGAGGTATACAATTGTTGAAAAAAATGCGTGGACTCCCACCCTATTTTCTCAACCAGACAGACAAAGCCAGCGAGTAGGGGCAGATAATAATAGCAAACAAAGCCACTAAAGGAGACTCAAGGTCTCCAAAAATTCAATATAAAACAGCAAAAAAGGCAGCAACACTCACCTGCCCAGATCTCAGAACAAATGCACTACAGGATGCAGCCAGCCCATTAAGCAAAATGTTAGCAGCACAGGTGCAAAATTCCAGATTAAACAGTCACTCTCCACATACTTATTCAAGGAGGGGGTGACTGCCTAGTATACAATTGCACAATAGAGGTCCACATAGGGCGCAGATAATAATAGCCCAGAGAGGGACCATTATTTTTGTCCCCTTCTGGCTACTAACATCTGCCCCCAGACACCCCAGAAAAGGCAAATCTATAATTAGATTCGCCCTTTCTGGCACTTTGCCCGTCTATTCTCATTGCCCTGTAGCGGTGGCGAATGGGTTAATAAGGGGTTAAAGCCACCTTGCTAAAGGTGACTTTAAGCCAGGTTAATAATTGAGAGCTGTCAATTAGACAACTATCAATTATTAATCCTATTGTATGAAATAAAAATAAAACACACACACTTTAATTAAAAATCATTTTAATGAAATAAACACACAGTTTTTGACCATATTTTATTTTACTATTTTTATTACAGGTGAACAAGGGCTTTGCAAGGAAATTGCAAAGCCCTTGTTCACCTGTAATAAAAATAAAATAATAAAGCAACATTATTTTTACCTATCCGATGTTCAGTCAGGTCACCCGATGTAATCCTTCTGAAAGGGTTAATGTTTACTGCAGGGACCGCAGCTAATGCTGACAGCCTCACAGTAAACCCCCGACTGAATCATCTCCTCTCCTGACTGACAGGAGAGGAAGTGGTTAGCATAATTGATTGCTTCCCACTTTCACTTCAGGTCAGCCAGGGACACCGCACTGCATTAGTGACGTCAGAGGGAATCCCGGCTGACCTGAAGTGAACTGATTAGCAAAAATAGGGGATCCCCTCGAAAAAAAAAATGGCGTGGGGTCCCCCCTATTTTTGTTAACCAGCCTGATGAAGCAGACTACTGAGGCCTGGTTTTTCAGGCTGTTAAGGAGCCAATATCCATGGACCTTGCAAGCTTGATTATACCAGGCCACAGCAGTCTGCTTAGCTTGGCTGGTTAACAAAAATAGGGGATCCCCTCGAAAAAAAAATGGCGTGGGGGTCCCCCAATTTTTGTTAACCAGCCAAGTAAAAAGCAGACTGCTGCGGCCTGGTATTATAAGACTGTCAAGGCCCATGGATTTTGGCCCTCAACAGCTTAAAAATACCAGGCTGCAGCAGCCCCACAATTGGCGCATCCAAAGATGCGCCAATTGTGACACTTTACCCGGCTCTTCCCACTTGCCCTGTAGCGGTGGCAAGCAGGGTAATAAGGGGTTAATGTCACCTTTGATTGAACGGTGACAATAAGCCCGGTTAATAATGGAGAGGCGTCAATAAGACACCGATCCATTATTAATCATAAAGTTTGTAAATTTGTAAAAAAAAATACACAGCCAGAATAAAGTCTTTTAATGAAATAAAACACAACACAGTTTTCATTATTTTTATTTCACGCTCATCCTGCGACGCCATCGTTCTCCTGTAAAAAAAACAAAAAAAAAAAAACAACACAAATACTCCCTGTCCGACGCAGTCCAAAATCACGAGTGTCCCATGACAAGTCCAGCTCTGCTACATCTGCATGCCAGGCTGAGCCTGACATCCACAAAGCAGAGCTGCTTACCTGAGGAGATTCCCCGGCGGTGACGTCATCGGACTGGTTTACGGCCAACTGTCGCGAGAGTACAGTTGGCCGAGATTACCCAGTACCCAGCAGCACGTGCAGTTATAGCGAGATGCTGCATGTGACCGCCAGGGACAGGGTAATGGCGGCCATCCAGGAGGATGTGACCACCAGGGATCTTCTGCCAGGTAAGTGTTTGACTCTGCTGAGTCCTGACTCCTGACAGACCCGACCGACACTGACAGTGACACTTTCGGGAAGTTCCTGTGTCACGTACTTCGTTCTGTGACACAGGAACTCCCCATAGACTTTAGAGGAAAACATAGATTCCGGTATCTGATATTACAAAAATATCGGATCTCAGAATCGGAATTCCGATACAGCGAATATCGGCTGATACCCGATATTTGTAGTATCGGAATGCTCAACACTACCCACCAGACTATCCCTCTCACTTTGTCTATGTCCCCTTCCCATCAGGAGAGTATTTCCTTTCTTGTCCTGCCCGAGGGAATAGACGAGGTTTTGCTGGGAATACCTTGGCTCCATCACCACTCTCCCCATATTGAGTGGTATTCTGGGAGGATACTGGGTTGGGGTGATTCATGTAGAGGCAGGTGTGTCAGGGAGTGCGTTCAGGTCACCACCACAGAGATACCCGTAGACCTTACTTCTCTTCCCCAGTGTTATTGGTCATATGCAGACATTTTCTCCAAGAGGCGGCGGAGACTCTTCCGCCTCATCGCCCCCACGACTGTCCTATTGATCTCTTGCCTGGAGCAGAACCTCCTCGGGGAAGAGTCTATCCCCTCTCGCTTTCTGAGATGGAGGCCATGTCCCAGTATATTCAGGAGAATCTGGCAAGAGGGTTCATTAGGATGCCGGTGTCACCAGCAGGGGCAGTGTATTGACTACAGGGGTCTTAACGCCATCACCGTCAAGAATAAGTACCCGTTGCCTCTAATCTCTGAGCTCTTTGATAGGCTCCGAGGAGCAAAGGTATTTACCAGGCTAGATCTACGTGGTGCCTATAACCTAATTCACATCCGTGAAGGGGACGAGTGGAAGACAGCTTTTAATACCAGGGATGGGCATTATGAATACCTGGTGATGCCCTTCGGGCTCTGTAATGCTCCCGCTGTTTTCCAAGACTTTGTCAATGACATCTTCCAGGATATGCTCTCCACCTCTGTAGTAGTCTATCTGGATGATATTCTCATCTTTTCACCAGATATAGACTCTCACCGGAGGGATGTCAACAAAGTCTTCGACCTCTTACGGGCAAGCTTCCTCTATGCCAAGCTGGAGAAATGTGTGTTTGAGCAGGAGTCTTTACCTTTCCTGGGCTATATCATCTCCGCCCAGGGATTGGCTATGGATCCTGCCAAACTACAGGCTGTAATGGACTGGCAACAACCCCATTCTCTTAAAGGAGTCCAGCGCTTTATGGGGTTCATTAATTATTATCGCCAGTTCATTCCCCATTTCTCAACTTTGGTAGCTCCCTTGGTAGCCCTCACCAAGAAGGGAGCAAATCCCAAATTATGGTCAGAGGAGGTCTCCAAGGCCTTTACTTCAATTAAGTCCAATTTTACTAGCGCTCCCATCTTACACCGCCCAGAGGTTGATAAGCCTTTTATATTGGAGGTTGATGCCTCATCCGTTGGTGCTGGAGCAGTCCTTTTTCAAAAGGATGCTCAAGGTCGGAAACATCCTTGTTTCTTCTTTTCCAAGACCTTCACACCTGTGGAGAGGAATTATTCCATTGGGATAGGGAGTTGCTAGCATGAAGTTGGCCTTTTCCGAGTGGAGACATCTCCTGGAGGGGGCGCGCTTTCCCTTTCAAGTTTTCACTGACCACAAAAATTTGGTCTATTTACAGACCGCCCAGCGACTAAATTCTCGTCAGGCCAGATGGTCCCTGTTCTTCTCCCGGTTCCATTTCACCCTCCATTTCCTCTCCGGTGAGAAGAACATTCGGGCCGATGCTCTTTCTCGCTCCGTGGTGTCCTCTGATGAGGTGGAGGAGGAGCCTCAGCTGATTGTCCCCACAGAGAGCCTAAGAACTGTGGCACCGGTTTCGCTTGAGTCTGTGCCTCCGGACAAGACTTTTGTGCACACCAATTTGAAACCGGAGGTACTCTCTTGGGCACATTCGTCCAGGGTGGGTGGACATTTTGGGGCAAAAAGGACATCTGAGTTGCTGGCGAGGACATACTGGTGGCCACATATGGTCCATGACATCAGGGAATACGTTCAGGCGTGCGTCTCCTGCACCAAGAATAAGTACCCTCGACAACACCCAGCTGGGCTACTTTTCCCTTTACCGGTGGCAGACAGGCCTTGGGAGATGGTCGTGATGGATTTTGTGGTGGGCTTACCCAAGTCTCGGGGCTGCACCATCATCTGGGTGATAACTGACCACTTCTCCAAAATGGTGCTCTTGGTGCCCTTACCACGGTTACCGTCTGCACGGGCCTTGGCAGCATTATTTATTAGGCACATTTTCCGTCTACACGGAATGCCAGACAAAATCGTCAGTGATCGAGGTCCCCAATTTACGTCTCGGTTCTGGAGAGAGCTGTGTCGTCTACTCAGCATTGAGTTAAATCTCTCCTCGGCATATCATCCCGAGACAATGGGTTGGTAGAGAGGGCCAACCAGACCTTGGTCACATACTTGCGACATTTTGTCTCAGCCAGGCAGGATGACTGGGCATCTTTGCTACCATGGGCTGAGTTCGCTTTAAATAATGCTGTGGCTGACTCCACAGGACAGACCCGATTCCTCTTAAACTACGGCCAGCATCCGCGGGTACCGGTGCCCATGCCCGTGTCTTCCGCCGACTCCAGGATGGCAGACTGGGCCATGGAGGCATGTGACATTTAAGACCGCACTCAGGATGCCATTCAGGCTTCCAAGGAGAGGATGAGGTATTCTGCCGATGCCCATCGGCGTCCCGCTCCGACATTTGCTCCTGGTGACCTAGTGTGGCTCTCCGCCCGAAACATCATGCTGCAGGTGGAGTCCACTAAGTTGGCACCCCGCTATTGGGTCCCTTCAAGGTCCTAAAGCAGGTGAACCCTGTGGTTTACCGTTTAGCCCTTCCGCCTCGCCTTGGTATCTCCGACACCTTCCATGTGTCCCTCCTAAAACCCGTGGTCATCTCCCAGTTGCCTGAGTCATCTACCGGGATGTCAGGTTCGTCTACGGACGATAACGAGGTGAATGCCATTGTAGGGTGCAAGGTGGTACGGGGCAAAAAAATTCTGCCTTTGAACGTAGCGAGGTCCAAAGAAGGGGGGGCCCTACGATGGGGGGTAATGTTAGGGGTCGAGTTCCCGCTTCTGCACAAGGGGAATCTCGAACCATCCCTGCTGCGGTCTCCCATCCGTCTCCAGCCGCAGTGGACTCTGCTCAGCAGAGACGTCGGTCGCAGCGTCTCGCCCAGTCTAACATTGTGCAGAGGATTACTGCTGCCTCTCCAGGTTCTGCTATTGTAGCCAGTACTGGTCAGCGGTGAGCAGACGTCTTTAGGACTAAGTCCTGCGTTTCCCCTTCTGAGCATGCCCAGGGTAAGATCGCTCATTGGAGATCAGAGGTCACATGCTCAGGTCCTGAAACTACATGTGTTCTGGAACAGTTTCTCATTGGTCCTTTTCTGGCAGGTCCTGTAGTTGCTACTATAAAAGGGTTGCATGGCCCTGCGGCCATGCGCTAGTATCAATTCCATTATGTGCTTTACGACTGTGTGATCATGCACGAATGTGTTTAGGGCTCGGCTGAAATAAGCCCCTAGAATACCGGCACCTCCAGTGAGGAGATTTGTATGCACGTGTTCAGGGCCTGGCTGAAATAAGCTCCTAGAATACCGGCTTCCCCGGTGAGGAGTTGCTTGTTTGTGTTGCTGAATGCATGATCATGGACTGCTATCCGCACAGCAGTTATCTGTGTATCCCTGTGGTGTTAACAGGACACAGTCTCTATTTCTGCGTCTCTACTTCAGCGACTCTGTGGTGTAACAGAGTTCGCTTATACTGCCATATAGTGCTACAGCATCTATGTCTGCGACTCTGTGAAGTAACAGAGTTCGCTTATACCGCCATCTTACTAGCAGCAGGCTCTGCCTGCACGGTGGACCCCGGGCTGCGAACGCACCTATTATTTATATTTATTTTGTGCGTTCCGCCAGCCCTAACAACATCTATACTTACCTGTGTTGTTTTCATGTGTTATGTGTATAATATATGTATTTGATCTGTTCATATATAGTTTACTTTCATCTTGTTTTGGCATAAACACAATCAATATATCGTGATTTTATGAATATATAAGAAATTAATAAACACACACATGTTATCTTTGAGGATAAGAGTTTATATAGACATTATAATATATTTTGAGCAATGTTGAGCGGCATATTTGCATTTATATGAGCCCGTGAGTGATGAGATATCTAGTGGTGAGATCCTCTGGCGAAGGACACATGCGCAGTTCATCTGTATCTAAGTGATTCTGCGCGGTGCTAATTGATCCTTCTGAGCCGCCATAGTCTCCTGCGGTCATGTGTGGATGATTTTTAGTTGCGGCCTCTAGTGGATACTCTGTGAGCCTGCGCAGTTTAGCAGCGCGGACGGGAGACAACTCATTACTGGGTAATTTGTTCCGTATGTGGACTCTGATGCAGCGCAAGAGGTACTGTATGTCAGTAACATGGTATAAATGGGGGATAGTTGCGATATGGCAGTTGCAGCCTCATCATTTCTGCCATGATATCATTTTCTCTCCTGATGAACCCAATCAAATGAAAAAGGGGGAAACGCGTTGAGAGTTTGGAATATTATTGCCTGACTTATGAGATGGAGCCATGAGGGCATCTCGGTCATGTGCCTGCAGCAGTATTCTTAGATAAGTATTGTGGCCATATATAAGAGTGAATGCTCATGTGTATCTGTGTATCGACCTGGGACAACTTATTCTATGTGATTTAAAAGCTGCAAGTGACTTTTGTTATTTAGTGGTGGCACACGTTTTATATAACAGAGTGAACAATGCAATATGGGTCATTTGACCACTGTATATGATGGACTTTTTATTACAGAGGTATATTAACTCAGCCGCTTTTCAATATAGGTATGATGATATGTGTTGACTGAACTATTTCTTTCCTCACACCTTATATACCCCTGTATCCCTATTACATGAAGAACTGATTATTCATTTATCAAGAACAAGCCATCTGGCTTTCTATTTCAAACTATCGTATCTTATAGTGTCTTGATAGGAGAATAGGTTGAGCCATCGCACGAGCGGTGGCGCCATTCTCGTTTTTCTTAGGGTGTCAACCTCCGCATCTAGGTAGGTGTTCAGTAAGGCCTATTATATATAGGGTCAGTTCACCTTTCTGCACTATACGGCTGTTGTTGTTTGATAATATTGTACACTGTATATAGTCACATTTTTATGTCTTTTGGTGAGGCATTTTTCTGATATTTTGATATCATGGGGACATTAGATTAGAATTATTAGTGAGTGACTAGTGTAGAGTGGCAAAGGGTTGTGTTATAGACGGGAGGTATCTGGCTCAGAGATGCCTTGTATCTGTTATGTAGCCCAGTACACATTAGCCCTGGGTAGTGGCATCATTATAGCAGTGTATGTGGTTAAAGGACCTGGGATGATGTCACTACCACATGACCCGTCATGTGTTCTGGGGAAGCTAGGTGCCTGGAATATAAATTAGGCTCAGGCTGACAACAGGTGTGAGTGGCTGGAGGTGTGGAAACCTCCAGTGTGGGAGTTCTGAGGAGACCTCCAGTGTGTGTGCTGAAGAGAGTACTCGGTTAGAGTACGAGGACTTTTATCTGTTTTCTGTTACTTTGTGCCAGAGAAGGCTGTTTTTGTTTTCTGTTTTACAGCAAGTTTATGAAGTCTAATAAACTTGCTTAAAGAACCAGGAAGAGTCGCCCTCCTGCTTACCTCCGGTCGCACACCAGCGAGACCACATCCCTACAATTGGTGGAGAATGCGGGCAGCGGTCCCAGCAGAGAAGTGGGTGCTGCATGTCGTGGGTAAAGGTCATAGCAACCCAGCCAGCATTGCAGGAGAAAATGGAGGACCTGCTGAAGCACTTGGTCCAGGCACAGGCACAGCAGCAAGAGACCAACAGGTTGTTGGTGCAGCAAATACAACAAAGCCAGCAGGAACAACGGCAGCAGTTGCAGCTTCTGACAACCGCCATCCAGGGCAGGACGAGCGCCCCAACCCCAGGTCGGAACGATGACAACCACATCAGGAAGGCGGTAAGACGCACCATACAGAAAATGACTCCTGGGGATGATGTGGAGGCCTTCCTGTCTGTTTTTGAGAGGGTTGTTGAAAGGGAAAGACTTCCACCAGAACAGTGGGCAGAGGTACTGGCCCCATACCTGACAGGGGAGCCCCAAAAGGCATACTTTGATTTAACTGTGCAGGACGCTCAGGAGTATCCTAAATTAAAGGTGGAGATCCTTGCACGGTTGGGGGTGACAATGACTGTCAGGGCACAGAGAGTGCACCGCTGGGAGTATCACCGGGACAAACCACCGCGTTCCCAAATGTTTGACCTGCTGCACCTCGTCCAGAAATGGCTACAGCCAGAGTCCGCCACTCCGGCACAGATGGTGGAAAGAGTCCTAATGGATCGGTTTGTGCACTCCCTGCCCAGGCCCCTGCAGACTTGGGTTGCCCAGGGTGATCCCCGGAGTGCCGATGAACTGGTCGGACTGGTCGAGAGGTACCAGGGGATGGAAGGTACCTTGGGGAAGCAGCCCATTCCATACTGGGGGTCCCAGCAGGGGGCGGAGTCCCAAAAAGGGGTGGTGCGTCCAAGGTCTAAAGGGGCGGGGGAGGTGGTGCCCAAGGTCCCTACGGGTGATGTTATCTGTTGGAGGTGTCACAGGCCAGGACATATAGCTGCACGGTGTCCCCAGACTACTGAGCAGATGGACTGCAGCATGGGACGTCGTATCTCATTCTATGCCGATCCAGTCTGCAGTGTGGATTCTATCCTGAACGAGGGGCCCCAAGCATGTCCCGTGAGGGTGAACGGTCGAGTAGTAACGGCGCTGCTGGACTCCGGGAGTCTTGTGACCCTGGTGAGGGCGAATCTGCCTCTCAAACTACTCCCGGGGAAAAAGGTTGGCGTGCGATGCATACACGGCGATGCAAAGGACTACCCTATGGCCAAAGTGGACATTGAGACTGCGCTGGGCACTGAGTCCCATGAAGTCGGGGTGGTTCGGGACTTGTTGCACCCTATAATTATAGGCCAAGATTTTTGTTTATTCTGGGATCTGTGGGGAAAGTCTGCTGAGGTCACTAGCCAGAATAGGGAACCAGTAAGCCCTAATCAGGTAGCACCATACCCAGAGGAAGACAGGTTTCCTTTTTGTGTCCTGGTAGGAGATGAGGAAGAAGTGTCTCCTGTATCTGACATTCCAGAGTTAGGGGTGGCCAGTGAGAATTTTGGGACTGCCCAACACAGGGACCCAACTCTGAAGGAAGCCTTCAACAATGTCACTGTCATTGATGGGGTTGCACAGGAACCGGGGGCCGACACCAGATTTCCATACTTTATGCTGAGTGGGGAGCTGTTGTATCGGGTCACAAAAATAAGGGAGGAGTTGGTGGAGCAGTTGCTAGTACCCGGGTCCTATAGACGGAAGGTGTTGGACATGGCCCATTCACACATCTTGGGGGACACCTAGGGGTAGACAAAACACAGGAACGAATTATTCAAAGATTCTATTGGCCTGGATGTCACCGGGAGATAGTAAACTATTGCAGGTCCTGCCCTATATGTCAGTTAACTGCCCCTACCTCTCATTTCCGGAACCCCCTGGTGCCACTGCCCATTATTGAAGTGCCATTTGAGAGAATTGCCATGGACTTGGTCGGTCCCCTAGTTAAATCAGCCCGGGGCCATCAGTATATATTAGTCATCCTGGACTATGCCACACGCTATCCGGAGGCAATTCCCCTGAGAAATTCTTCAGCGAAGAGCATAGCCCGCGAGTGGGTACATGTGTTTTCCCGGACAGGCTTGCCGAAGGAGATCCTGACCGACCAAGGGACACCGTTCATGAGTAAAGTAATGAAGGAGTTGTGCAGGGTCCTGCAAATCTCTCAGTTGAGGACCTCGGTGTACCATCCTCAGTCAGATGGCCTTGTGGAGAGATTCAACAAGACCCTAAAGAGCATGCTAAGAAAAGCCATAGAGAAGGATGGTAGAGACTGGGACTGTCTCTTACCCTACATGATGTTTTCCATCCGTGAAGTTCCTCAGGCCTCCACGGGGTTCTCACCGTTTGAGCTTCTGTATGGCCGACATCCGAGAGGTCTCCTAGATATCGCCAAGGAAACCTGGGAAGCCGAAGTGACGCCCCACCGAAGCGTTATTGAGCATGTGGCCCTGATGCAACAGAGGGTTGCGAAGGTGATGCCAATCGTGAAGGAACACCTCCTCCAGGCACAAGAAGCCCAGGTAAGGGTTTACAACCGATCAGCCAGAGTGAGACAGTTCAATCCGGGAGACCGAGTGCTTGTGCTAGTTCCGACGGTGGAAAGCAAGTTCTTGGCCAAATGGCAAGGGCCGTACGAGGTGATGGAGAAGCTTGGTGAAGTAAACTATAGGATTCACCAACCCGGAAGACGGAAACCAAACCAGGTGTACCATGTCAACCTCCTCAAGCCATGGCATGATAGAGAGTCAGCTGTAACTCCATGCTTGCTGGGCCACTCAGAAGGTGACGTTGAAGGGGTTACGATAGCAGAGACCCTATCAAAGGACCAGAAACAGCAATGCCGGGAGTTGCTCCAGAGGAACAGGGACCTGTTTTCAGAGTTGCCAGGGCGCACGAAGGTCATAGAGCATGAAGTTCTGACAGAGCCACATGTGCGGGTGAATGTGAAGCCCTATCGAATCCCTGAGGCCCGTCGAGAAGTAATCTCCAAGGAGGTGGAGCGTATGTTGAAGCTCGGAGTCATTGAGGAATCCAAGAGCGGTTGGGCGAGTCCTATCGTCTTGGTCCCGAAACCTGATGGAGAATGGAGATTCTGCAATGATTATAGGAAGCTGAATGAGGTCTCCAAGTGTGACGCATATCCCATGCCACGCGTTGATGAGCTCATCGAAAGACTTGGACCCGCCAGGTACATAACCACCTTGGATTTGACGAAAGGATACTGGCAGATTCCCATGGCCCAGGAAGCCAAGGAGAAAACGGCGTTTTCAACACCAGACGGATGCTTCCAGTATGTCCGGATGCCGTTTGGCCTGCAGGGAGCGCCAGCGACTTTTCAGAGAGCCATGGATAGGATTCTGGCACCTCATAAGCAATACGCCGCTGCGTACCTGGATGATATCGTTATTTTCAGCCCGGACTGGGAGAGTCATCTGGGAAAGGTCCAAGCAGTGTTTGATGCTCTAAGAGAAGCAGGGTTTACAATAAACCTGAAGAAGTGTGCCTTGGGAAAGGAAGAGGCCAAGTACCTTGGATATGTAGTAGGTCGTGGTGGAATAAAACCCCAAATCAATAAAATCGAGGCGATTCAAACATGGCCAAGACCGTTGTCCAAGAAACAAGTGAAAGCCTTCCTGGGGATTGACGGATACTACAGGAGGTTCATCCCAAACTTCGCCACGAGGGCTGCCCCTCTGACTGATCTGCTGAAAGGGACCAAATCAGTGATGGTAAAATGGTCTGAAGAAGCAGAGTTTGCCTTCCAAGAAATGAAAGGGGCCCTGTGTAAACAACCGGTCCTGATAGCCCCAGACTTTAAGAAGGAGTTTGTTCTTCAAACAGATGCCTCAGATGTTGGATTGGGAGCAGTTCTGTCACAGGAGATACATGGGGAGGAGCATCCAGTCCTTTACCTGAGCAGGAAGCTATCTTTGTGTGAGAAGAATTACTCTGTCGTGGAGAAGGAGTGCTTGGCCATAAAATGGGCAGTGGAAGCTAGGGAAACCAGGGGTAGAAATGCAAGGGTCACCCGCTGGTTCTTAGCCCTGCAGGACTTTAGTTTCCAGGTAGAACACAGGGCCGGGAAGCTACACGGTAATGCTGATGCCCTCTAAAGAATCCTGTGTCTAGTGGGAGAAAGTGCCAAGCCCCACGGCTTTAGGCAGAGGGGGGAGGTATGTAGAGTGGCAAAGGGTTGTGTTATAGACGGGAGGTATCTGGCTCAGAGATGCCTTGTATCTGTTATGTAGCCCAGTACACATTAGCCCTGGGTAGTGGCATCATTATAGCAGTGTATGTGGTTAAAGGACCTGGGATGATGTCACTACCACATGACCTGTCATGTGTTCTGGGGAAGCTAGGTGCCTGGGATATAAATTAGGCTCAGGCTGACAACAGGTGTGAGTGGCTGGAGGTGTGGAAACCTCCAGTGTGGGAGTTCTGAGGAGACCTCCAGTGTGTGTGCTGAAGAGAGTACTCGGTTAGAGTACGAGGACTTTTATCTGTTTTCTGTTACTTTGTGCCAGAGAAGGCTGTTTTTGTTTTCTGTTTTACAGCAAGTTTATGAAGTCTAATAAACTTGCTTAAAGAACCAGGAAGAGTCGCCCTCCTGCTTACCTCCGGTCGCACACCAGCGAGACCACATCCCTACACTAGGTTCAATTATAATTACTACTCCAAATCAGATCTCTCCCACTTTGCACTGACGAGGACCAATAGTCCGAAACTGTTATGTTTCGGTAGCTGAGGAGTGCAGGTAAAAAAGGCAGTACACCAGAGCAGTTGGAATCTATGAGATTGCAGTACCCTGACTAACCACCACAACTAGAGGCAGCAGTGGAGCGTTCCTACGTTGGTCCTAGACGCCTCGTCACAGCCTGAGAAACTAACTACACCTAAAGATAGAAATAGGAAAGCTATCTGCCCCGGAGCAGAACCCCAAAGATAATAGAAAGCCCCCAAACATGTAATGGCGGTTAGACAAGATGAAATACTGACACAGAAAGAAAATAGTATGAGCAAACGCTGGGGCCCAAACTAACTAAATAGAAAAGGATAGGAAGGGTACTTACTGCAATCCCAGAAAACCCTGAAAGGCACCAACTCTACTAATTTCAAAAACACCTGAGATCACACGACCTCTTCCACCTAAATTAGTTCTCTGGTGTAACAAAATCAAAACAGCAGCCACTGAAAAAACTGGAAAAAGCAAAAGTACAAACATCAGTGGCTGAACTAAACTGAGAGGGCAGAAGCCCCCGGAGGGGACCCTGAAGGCCCCCACAGAAGTGCAGGACAAAATGCAAAAATATAGCACAAACACAAAAGAAGAAAATGTCTTATCTGTTAGCAGGAGATGCAGACACGACACAGCAGGCTACAAGGGAAACAGGAAGAAAGGATCCAGACCAGAACAATTGATCACCGGCAACCCTGATGGGAAGGTGACTCCCTTATATAAGACCAATCAGTAACACCTGATTCCCAGTCCTCACAATCTTCACTGGACAGACTAGCACCGCTTGTAACCACCAGAGGGAGCCTCTGCTCAGAACTCATCTCAAACCCATTCACAACACGAAACACCGTGTCTGCAAATGGAGATGCTGATTTGGCTTTTATCCTAAGTCATATACAAGACTCGTTATAGAGTTGATTGTGACTTGTAGGATCGCTACTTCCAATAGGTGGCTCTATAGAGTACAGGTCCTCTTTTTTGAAGAGGCAATTTGAATACTGCTTTTAGCAAATTCTATGGAAGTTTTTATATATATCAATAAAAGTTAATTTTTAGTCTAGGTTTTTTTCAGTAAGCCTGTCTCTATACCCTAGATTCTATTTGATTTAGTAAGTATATGAGCTGTAAAGGGCCAAGCAATGGTTAAAAATAAAAACAGCACTTGCCTCACTACTCACCAGTCTGGCCATCCTCACATCCCGCCATTCATTCCTCTAAGCCTCTCGTTTTCCCCTTTCTACATCACATGGATTCCCCTTTCACTGTAGGATAGGATTTCCAGCACGACCAGGCCACTGACGTCACGACATGTGTTGCGCAATTTACAACATGACTTCCAGTGACGTCTGAGGCTTGGTCATATTAGGAGTCCTGGCCAGGAATGAAGAGGCTGTGAAAATCCACGCAACATGTTAAGGGGAGAAGAACAGGCTTGGAAGACCAATTGGCGGGAAGACCCAAGAGCATAATATGGAACATTCAGTTTGCTATAAATCGAATTTTCCTGGAAAACCTGAGTGATCTGGAAAATGTGGCGGATGCCATGAAAATGCTCAATTAGATCTTGGCACCGAGATCTCATCTCCCCCTCCTACCAGCCTAGGACTTGTAGCATCAGCCTGCAGTGTCGCACCGCCGAACACCCCCTTCTAACAGCCTGGGATGGGACTCGCAACATTGTGCCCCCCCAGTATGCTGAATCCGGATAAGACGGGACCCCCATTTGACGCATTACAATTTTTTCCCCCTGAAAATTTGGGGTGCGTCTTATAGTCCAAAAAATACAGTAGTTCACTTTATTGATGCAAAAACAGAAATCAAAATAAAGACACAATCCTTTGACTAATGGTATGCTAACACCCAGTTGTCAATTTATTCCTAAATATTCAGGAGGAATAAGAGGAACATGACACTGTAAAGTTGTAGGAAGAGATGTTCCCACGTTGTTGTTCCAAAAGATACACGATTGGTTAGGCAGGACTTGAGCGATGGACGAACAGGTCTTCTTTAGATAGTTTTTTCTGCAGTGAATTGGGATTACCATTTTGCATTCTGTGGCAGAGTTATGATAATTGTGACTAATTGCTGTAGGTAACACCTGGAAAATTATGCCGTTTTTTTCTTCCGTACATGAATAAGATAAAGTGTGAGATTTTACTTCAAAAAAAAACCAGGAGACAAATGTATGGCTTCCATAAGGGCTAATGCAGTGGATTTTCCCCATGGGACCGTACCCTTAGACCGTTCCATAAATCTCCCACATTGCATTTCAAATAATTTGCTACTTTACATAATTAGATTTAATTTACACAATTAGTGTTACAGAGTTATTGTAACAAGCTTTTGTATTGTGTTTATCTATTTTTAGATGAGACGATATTACGAGTTGTATAGGCAGCACCAGTCCCGTAAAAGATCAGTACCGGCAGCTGCTGCCTCGCGGCTGGGGATGAACAGACCAAGATGCTTGACCGGAAGAGACAATTCACTGTTATAGGCTGCACCACCGTAATAAAGATCTTTGCTCCAGACATATAGTCGGTAGTTTTTATTCCATGATGCGATTCAGTGTCAGCCTGTCGTCTTCATCAAACACAAATCCGGCGTCGAAACGCGGTGTGGAATATAAGCCCCTTATTATATCTCCGGATGAAGGATCTTTATTTCGTAGCGCAGCCTATAACAGTGAATTGTCTCTTCTCACCACACGTGCGTTTCTTATATTCTTGATAATCACAATTTGATTTCCTTAAATGGATCTTGTCCGCTTCCCTATGTCTCCCACACTGCTCACATTTCTTTATTACACTGTTAATATAGCTTAAAATAAACCCCTTTTGGCGACTCTTTGCTTTATATATTATGCTAAAATCATTTTATAAGTTGGCCAGTGATATGCTAATTAGCGGGTGACTATTCCTTGAGACGGGTGTTGTTTTTCCTCGGACTACTCATCCCATTGATCATGTTATCACACCCCAGTGGAAGTGAGTAACATGAACTGCAAGAACGATGTCACCGCCAGCTCTTTGCAAATCTCTGCCTCCCTGACAATGCACTTTATGCTGGGTGTATGACCCACAGCTTCAACTGTGCACTGAGCATGCCCAGGAAGGCATCGGTAGTGCAAGAGACAGATTACTGCCGACTCTGCAGATCTCGCAGCTTGCAGTTCCCTACTTGCATGCGCAGTATGCCAATAAAGCGAGGGTGCATACTCCCGGCTCCAGGGAGGCAGAGATTTGAAAAAAAACAGCGGTGAAGCTGCTCTTGCTCTTGCCCATAGTGGCATTGTAACATGATTAGTGGGACGATTAGTCCCGGGACAAACAACGCTCGGCCCCATGACAAGTCTATGACTAGCACATCACTGGACAAGTTCTAAAAATGATTTTAGGGTAATATACAAAGCAAAAAGCTACCACAAAGGACGTGTTTGAAAATATATTAATAGTAGAATAAAGACTTTGGGGCAGTTTAGGGGACATGGGGAAGGTGACTGGTTCCCTTTAATTTAATATTTGTTTTTGCATACAATCCCACACAGAACTGAAAATGCCTTATTTGTATACCTATATGTTTTTTCCACATCACCAGACCTGGACTGGCCCACCAGAGAACAGGAGAATCCTCCGGTAGGCCCCTATGAAGAAGTACTAATGAGTAGTTCTACTGCACTTGATTCACAATTTGAAGAAAATTGTGTCATCTAATCATTTATTAAACAAGCTAGCCAATTTAATATTACATAGAAGGAAAAGTAAATTTGTGCACAAGGGTCAGGTTATTTTTGCATGTAGCTGAACAGTGGGCCCAAAGAATCAATGTTACTGGCGGGCCTTTGCCAAACCAGCCTGACACTGCACATCACCATTATAGTTCTTCAAATTCTTGCAGGACGAAGTGCTCAATCCTTTGTGACATCAGTCCTCAAACAGCTTATCACAACTCCTCCGAGCATGAAAATGCAGGATCCCCAGGCAAGTCCATAGCCCCAGCTGAACTGGGAATCGGGAAGAAGAAATTTTGCCACCCGAAACTTTAGGGAAAATAGTATAAGAGCACTGATCTGCAATAAAACTACAGGGAGAAAAAGACAATTTATTAGCAAAGGACACATTTTCAGGATTTAATAATTGTATATGTCTGTACAATATTATGCAAAAGGACAGCAAATATACACATCAAGCAAAGAGATGAATCTAAGGCCGGCGTCACACTAAGTAGGAATACGGACGAGTGAGAGGCGTGAAAACCACGCATTACACACGGACCAATACTTCTCTATGGGGTACCTCTGATCATGCGTTTTTTTCTCAGCCGTATCTTACGGTGCGAGACACCCGCAGCATGTTGAGATTGTACGCGTATTACGCCCGTTGTACGCCAATGAAAGTTTATGGGTGCGAGAAAACAACGGATTACACACGGACCAGGCGTGTGACTTGCGAGAATTACGGAAGACTTCTGCAGCTCACAGGAAATGGTGCAACACATGCAGGAGGAAGCTGACACATGCAAATTAGCTCAAAAAGAGCACCAGACATCCCGGAAGGACGCCTCCACGGAGTAGGCCATGATGCCTACACACATCAATGTGGACATGTTGAGACTCTTGCTGCAGGAGAGGGCCGAAATGTGCCACAAAAGAGATGCCTTGAAACAAAACGATCCAGCTCGAGAAGATAAAATCCAAAATTCTTTATTCAAGATCCAAATAACAATGAGAAAAATACCCGACCGGAACACCCGGAGGAGAGGTTGCACATTACGCGGAACGCGCAACGAAAGAAGAGGCATGGAGGCGCATCTGTGGGAAGATTTTTCAACACTTTGGCGACAGCCCACGCGAGAAGCATCAGCGAATCAGTAAGTTTCTTGATTTGTAGGAATTTTTAGGAACGCTCACAGCGTAGTTCGAGCGCAGAAATAGCCCCCCCCTTTTTTTTTACATTTGTCCGCCAAATGTTTTGAATAGTCGCATCCTACTAGACCCCCATGACTATATAACGTGTCTGTAGAATAATTAGGCTTTGTCCAGCTAACTAAATGAGTACATTATATGTCGCATTGCAGTGGATGATGTTATGAGAAGAAGGAGAAGCAGCCACGATCAATTCAGGCGCCAACGCCAGCAGAGGGCCAGAAGTGGGTCAGCAGCGCCCAGAAAGCGAAAGTACATTTACTTAGACAGGCTGGGTTTTCTTCCACCTATTCTGGCTCTCAAACCGTAAGTACATACATCAAACCACATACCACACATGCAGTTTAGGCTCACCTCTCAAACATGTAGTAATCCCCTTTCATTTCCCAACAGATATGATGATCCTCCTGCACGGGCGCCTACACCTCTTCCCATTCACCCACCGAAACAATGTTGGCAACAACAGGGTCAAATGCCTGCCTATAATCCGATTTCTCAATATTACCACGTGTACAGATCCAGTGTTGCAGGCTGGTCCGGATGTGCTAAACATGGTCATATTGGGGGGTATGAGTCTCGTGGGTATCATCTTCCACAGGAATATAATCTCCCTTATCTGTATGGCAATGTGCCCACACACCAACCTGACCATGGCCAGATGTTAGCTCAGGGGCCTGAAAATCTACCCCAACTGGGTGATGGTCAAGGTGGTGATCCAAGCCAACCACACAGAGATGCTGGGAAGCCGCCAACCCCACCACCCACATACCACCAGCTGTGATTTAGTATGTAAATTATATTTTTTGATTCAAAAACCAGTTAGTATTGGTTTTATATTGACTTAAAACTCCAATTGTGTCTAACACATTTGCAGGAATTTAGATGCCTGTAAACAACATATGCTATCAATATGCTGTTGACTAGGCATAGCCAACCTATATTATTTTCATTATCTGCTCCTATTGCGAGAAATCGTAGTTCATTTTTATCTTTTATTATAACAACATGTTGTGTAATGCATATTTGCACTAATCTGAATGCCTACAAATACCATATGGTACTTAGCTGCTGGTATGTGGGATATGGGAAAATATTATTATTTCGATAGATATTATAATTTCAACCAATGTTTGTTATTTTGTCCCCATCCCTGTTAAAAATTGTTGGCTAATGCATCATTGCATTAGTCTAGTCTTAGAACCTAACCATATGGGGCAGATATGGTGCTCACTAGTGGTAGTAAAAGTTGTTTATTTGGTTAAATGTAATTTCACTCCATATTGCCTACTGCATATTTAAAGTAGTATAATCTTGTCAACCAAACATATGTGTAACATATGATCAGCATTACCCATAGTCACTATTGGTTTTGGCCTTTACATACTATTATGTATGGAAGAATTTGTAATGTTGTCATGCTATATTTTTTTCCTTGTGTAAGACTGCACACTTACACTATTGTGATGTAACGAAATATACCATATGAAGCTAATATGGTTGTCACTACCTCAAGTGGCAGTTTACACATATAAAAATCTATTTTTTTAAATAGTATGGAGTCTTGTTTCATTACTTCTTTGTACTCAAACACAAATACATGTGTTATGACCATTAACACCAGACAGAGACTATGAGAATATGGGAAGTTGCATTGGTCCTCAAATCCCCTGGCAATCCTCTTCCACTCTTCCATCTTTGGCTCAGCCATCACCAGTTGATGAAGTATGTAACACAGTTGTGAGCATGTATCACGAACAATGGCAGAGATGTTAGACGTCCCCATACAAAAATGCAGATTGAGCTGCGAATAGGATATGCCAGTAGTTAAGAAGAGACAAGTAACCCAATGTTCAGAGAACAATCAATGCACATTCAGAAAGATTAATCAAACACACTATACATAACCCTTACATGAGTGAATGTCAAAACAATCATAAGTTAAATGTAGGACAAGTACCATTTTACTGTAATGTCAATATTCACATCATTGTTCTGGTATTTCAAGGTCATATATGGCCTAGATTAAGAGGATATTTCTGCAGCACCCATACGAGTAAATGGAAACTAGTGGTAAAACACATCATCAATAGACAACTAGTGGTAAAACACATCATCAATTGACAACTAGTGGTAAAACATATCATCAATAGACAACTAGTGGTAAAACACATAATCAATAGACAACTAGTGGTAAAACACATCATCAATAGACAGTATGTAGGTAAGAAATCCAGACGGTTGCATAAGGAGAAGTCGCTCCTGTTCACAGATAGCTTTCCACATCCTGCTACGTGATCCGTGGCCGCACAATCTCCCACAAAACCTAACATCTGGGAATGGTCATCACACAAAACTGGACCAAAGAATATGGAAGAGGCTGCAGACATGCATACAGCCGGTGAAAATGAGCTTTATTCAGTGGTTGGCTCAAATGCGGACAAGCCCACATTCGCCTCCTCATTCACGGATCAATGATCACTGGTAAGGCTGACCAAAGTGGCGTGACTAAATCCAGTTGTACAACACTCTATAATTTGGGGTGAACTGAAGACTCTCAGACATGTTGGCAAGCAAGCAGCAGCCCTCTAACACAAGCAGACCACCCAAATGGCAAGATTGGGGATTGCAACCGGATGCAGAGGCAAGAAATAGCCTTGCTGATGATGATTTGAATGTTTCAGGCCTTAAAACCGTTAAATGTCCATTTTGCAAGGCTGCGAGAAAAGTACGCTATACGGATGCCATACGGATGCTTACATGCGCAAAATACGCAGCCGCACCCTGAAAACGCATGAAATACGGATTGGTGTGTCAGCAACATTTTGCCGTAATACAGCCGTACAATACGCTCCGTATTTTTGCACGGTGAGTGTGACGCCGGCCTAATAGCACAAATTCCGCATACAAAACAACTGGAGGAAAGGCATTAATGATTACTGCAGGATAATTGCTTAAATTATATTAAAATTAAATTATGAGTATCAATGAAAAACTCAGCTTTTGGCTAATCACATGAAGCTTTACATCTCCAAAATGATCGTCCTTTACTTGCGTTGATACTTCCACTATTTGCTACGCTGTGGGCTACATGGCTCATGTCACTGTTTCTTGGCAGACAGATAGCCCTGAATTGAAAAGCTTATATTTGGCCCTGTAGAGGACATGGTAATTTCTGAATTATATAATTACAAAACTTTTGACAAAAAGTTGCAGAGGAACAAGCAGGGTTCAGAAAAGGCAGAGGAACAAGAGATGTGATTGCTAACATTAGATGCATAATGGAAAAGGCCAAAGAATACAACAAGGAGATCTATTTTTGTTTCAATTACAGCAAAGCCTTTGACTTTGTGGATCACCAGACACTTTGGAATACCATGAAGGATATGAGTGTGACAAACCATCTGATCACGATAATCTGGAATATGAGTTCCGTTCTTTACACTTTTTCTAGAACTTTCAACTACACAGAGGCAAGCGACCCCCCTCCTTTCCCATCTTCAGCCTACAAATTTCTTTCACTCACTGCCTATAACCTGAAACTACAACTCACTCCTTCCTCTTGCCCACCCCTCAGGAATGTCATTGTCTTCAGACCATGCGGGACTGTCCCATAGCATATAATGGGAATTTATTCATTCGGACGTAATGCAATGTGAGATTGTGATAGAAAAATGAAATGTACATAGTTGGAACGAGCTGTGATTGAGCATCTCTTCAGCGCCTCTTAGTAGTTGCTAGCACCGACAGAATCCGAGAAATGGATTCCTCCTGAACAGAGTGGAATAGCTAATCCGAGTTTGGAACCATTGGAGAGCTAATTTCAATATAAGATGATTGATAGGTCTGTCATTATTTTGCTAGGTTACTCAAGCCCAGTTATATAGCCGAGGTTTCAGAACCAAAATTGCAACTTAGAGACTAGGGGAGGACCCCGGTAACTCAACCCCTTTTATGATGTCATGACCCAGAACTATAGAGTACATCCACTCAGTTGGGAGGTCAGTCTGCAGAGGGAACCTGAGATACACAGCCACACTGTCATGCATGGCGAGGTGTGGCCCATTCCCTTCCCCCAGCCTGATTCGCCGGAATGATCTAAGCACCATGTGAGTGTTTTTCTTCTTTAACCCTGTTTTATTTTTAATTGTTCAGATTGTTACAGCTTTTTGTATACCTTGTAAACACTGCCTACCTTTTGGAGTAAAATATATAAAATTACTAGCTCTGTCTCCATGCTCTAAGAACGAATGTACACGTGCCTTAAGTAATTACGCTACTAATTCGCGTTTGCTATGGATCCTCTTAATTAAATTATTGATTAAGAGAATCTTAGCTGGTGGCAGCGAAGCGTGGTCCTGGTTGGGTGGGTGAAGCTGGCAGCGACGGAAGGGGTTTTATAAGATTTTGTGTGGCTGCGGCCAGAGCATTTATAATTCCCTCGCTGCAGCGCGCCTAACAGCCAGTCCACAGTGAGAGGCCCGTCTGGCGACCAATTATCCCAGGTGTAGTTCCCTGACTGACCTGAGGGTAAGGGGGCACCGGAGAGCTGCGAGTTCCAAAGTGGAACCAGAAAGTGGAATATACATAAATCCCTGCAGTTCGTGGTATATTGTAGAGCAGTGGGATAGTTCAAACAAGCCCCTGCAGTAAATTAATAGGTCAAGACTAGCTTTCTGTTGTTTCATCACATTGGTGGCAGCGGTGAGATTAATCCGTGATCCCCCGTTGTCTTCCGTGCCGTCGTTCCTCACATTGGTGGCAGCGGTGGGATTAATCCGTGATCCCCCGGGCCTCCGTGTGCCATCGTTCATCACATTGGTGGCAGCGGTGGGATCATAATCAGTGATTCCCTCGGGCCTCCATGTGCCAATCGTTCACATTGGTGGCAGCGGTGGGATCAATCCGTGGTCTCCCGTGCCGTCATTCCTCAAAGGGTTGTTTACGCTAGTTTTATTAATTACCTATTCTTTAGATAAGTCATCAATATGAGATCCGTGGAGGTTCGTTACGCAGTTCTATTTAAGAGAATAGGACCTGATCTGCGATAGCAAGCAATGGCCTCTACACAGTGAACACAGGCGAGCTGTTTAGTAGCATTACAATTTTACATGCAGCAATTGCCATAATCGATAACAACTGATCGATGGGGGTGCTGGAGTATAAGACCCTAAAGGTCTGATATTGATGCCTTGATGATAGGTCATCAATATTATATGCCAAGACAAACCATTTTTAAGTTAGAAAACTGTAATAGAGTGAAGGTAGCCATGCGAGTCGAACAGTACAGGAGGCCGTAGAGAAAATGACTCTGGAGGATAACATCTAGGCTTCCTGACTGTATTTGAAAGGGTGGCATAGAGAAACTGCCTCTAGAGCAATGGGTGTTATGTTTCTGTAGCTGAGGAGAGCAGGCAAAAGCGGCAATACATCAGAGAGGTTGGAATCTATTGGATTGCAGTACCCTGACTAACCACCACAACTAAAGGCAGCCGTGGAGCGTTCCTACGTTGGTCCTAGATGCCTCATCACAGCCTGAGAGATTAACTACACCTAAAGATAGAAAGAGGAAAGCTATCTGCCCCGGAGCAGATCCCCAAAGAACATAGGAAGCCCCCAAACATGTAATGGCGGTTAGACAAGAGGAAATACAGACACAGACAGAAAATAGTATGAGCAAACGCTGGGGCCCAATCTGCCTAGACAGAAAAGGATAGAAAGGATACTCACTGCAATCCAAAAAAACCCCTAAAAAATACCAACTCTACTGATTGCAAAAACACCTGAGATCACACGATCTCTACCACCTAAATCAGTTCTCTGGTGTAACAAAACTAAGCCGCAGCCACTGAAAAAACTGGAAAAGGCAAATGAACAAATAAGAATGGCTCCAGAGGAACTGAGAGGAGCCCAAGCCCCCTGGGGGGGGGGAACCAGGCTAACCTCACAGAAATGCAGAGAAATATGCAAGTGGTAAGCACAAAAACAAAAACAGAAAATATCTTATCTGAAAGCAGAAGAAGAGGCAAGACTCAGCAAGCTTCCAAGTGAACCAGGAACCACAGTTGAGACAAGAACAATTGTTCACCGGCAACCATGATGGGAGGGAACCTCCCTTATATCAAGCCAGTCTGTGAATCCTGATTTCCAATCCTCTTTGAATGGTTCAGTACTGTTTGTAACCACCAGAGGGAGCTTCTGCTCAGAATTCATTTCCAAAACATTCACAACAAATGGGGAGAGGTCCTAGTTCTATATCTTACTTTGGAACTGCAGAACACATACTATGACCTTGCCCTTTAGGATGCCAATGAGTACAACAAGCTGAAGGCAAAGATTATGGCACATTTGGTGTCACCATGGCAGTCCAGGCACAAGGGGTGCACCTCTGGTACTATCAAAATGACAACCCTCCTCAGGCTCAGATGTTCTATTTGTTACACCTGGTGCAAAAATGGCTGCAGCCCGAGACGTGCACTCCAGCACAGATGGTGGAAAGAATGGTGGTGGAGCAGTTAATACACGCACTACCTAAGTGTTATGGAAATTTAATTAGGATAAATCTATCCTGCAGTGTTTGCTGCTGCTGTTCCCAATTTTAGATTAAATGTCTTTTTGAGCTGCTCAAACGAAATGAGGACTGTCCACAACGGAAGTGTCAGTATAACAGTTCGTTAAGACCAACAGTTTATTATTCATTCAAGGTTTTATACGTTTACAAAAAGGGGCTGGTTAGTCAATTAACATACAATTAAAAGCTGCTAGGTTATTGGCTGTTTTAGTATAAGTATGATAAGTATGATAAAAGGGCTGAAGTTGCAGATTTATTGTTTATTGTTCTTTGTCCCAGTTTTCCTACGTGACTAGTAAAGAAAATAATAGATATCTATCAAGACTTTCTGTCCTTGTTTCCATTTTCTGTGTCCTTGTGTAAAAAGTCCCTATGAGCTATATCCTGACTTATTTAGGCCAGGGTCGTTTTAAGCAACTGATTATAGCTAGCATCAGCTTTTGCATAGATATGCTGAGCACAGGATTTTTAGCAAGTGAGATCTATCTAACTGTAAATGCATATATATGAATATACATTGAATACGTGGAATACATATATATTTCCATGACAGTCCCCCCTTAGATACCACTTGCCCTAAAAACCTGCTCCTGTCCCAAAGCGCTGCAACTCTTTTGTGCTGCCGGCAGGTTGAGACATTCCTAATACATGCCTCCCCCACCGATACAGGCTTTTCGCAAATGGGCGGTCAGGAGGTCTGTCCCTAGCAGGGGTTCATGTGTTTGCAATCATAGTCTCTTTATTCAACTGCATGTTCAGAAAAACGTGTGTATTCTTCATCAAGTAGGTCATCTGTCTGGTCAGTCAGAGCATCCACGACATCAATCATGGCTTAGGTGTCTCTTCTGGCACGGGAGCTTCCTTGCGATGCAATGCGTGGATCCAAGCAGGCTTTCCCTCTAGTTTCACCGAGGTTGGTGTCATCTGGGGCTCTTGGACAGGACCATCAAATCTGGGATCGAGTGTTCTCATTTCCAACTTTTTTTCACCAACACCCAGTCTCCTGGCTTTCAAGGAGTGCGTATCGGACACTGAGTCTGGATCTGGAAGTGAAGAGAAAAACTCGAGAATGGACATTAGTTTTTTGACCAATTCAATTACATAAGCAAACAAGATATCATTTTGCATATTCTGCTGCTGAGGGAAGAATGCACCTAACTTGGGACTAGACCCAAACAAAATTTTGCATGGTGACAGCTTTTCTGGGTCTCTGGGAGTGTGCCTTACGCTAAACAGTGCAATTGGGAGTGTGTCTCATGCTATGGTTTGCGTGTTTCTTGGGCAATTTTCAGCATACTATTCTTAAGTGTTCCGTTCAGTCTTTCTACCTTCCCGCTGCTCTGGGGGTGGTAAGGAGCGTGTAGGCCTAAATCTGACCCTACTGCTAACCGGATCTCTTGTGTCAGATTTGCTGTGAATGCGGGTCCCTGATCACTTTCTATTATTTCTGGAACCCCGTATCTGCACACTATTTTCCGAAAGTAGCTGCTTTGCTGTAGTCTTTGCTGAACTGGAAGGCTTCTGTCCATCTTGAAAACACTTCTTTGACCACAACGACGTATTTGAATCCTTCACTTGGCGATATCTGGATGTGGTCTATCTGGATCCTCTGAAGCTGGTAGAGTGGTCTTGCCAGATGAGGTGAGGGGGACTTTCTTCCACACGTCCAGGCTTGCATTTGCTGCAGGTCAGACAGCTGCTGGTGAATTTGGCTGTTAGGGTGGAGATCCCTGAAGCGAACCAGTAAGCACCAATCAGATCATTCATCTGTGTCTTTGATATGTGGGTGTGGGTCCATGTGCCCATTGGATCACCATAGGGTGCATACTTTGTGGTAGGCAGGGTTTGGAGTCCATTGTTGATAGCCTTCCTTCTTCACGTAGTATTCAAAAAAAGAAAAATGGAAGTATATAGCCTTAAAATACAAAACTTTATTTAAACTGACATATGATAAAATCACCAATTTATAAAAAGGAGATATACAAGCAAAAACACTCACATAAGGTATATATGCGCAGAGATACAGTAAGACAATTCAAATCCGACAGTCATAATGTACAATATCCAAAAAAGCCACTAATTGACAAAATGAGTCATATATGAAAAGAGTCATTAATCACAACATTGATTAGTATGTTGCTCTAATATCAATTTGCCAACATTAATCAAGAGGGGATATATTTATAAGTTGCAAAGTGCATAACCCCCTTATTAGCAAATGGAATTGTTCAGTATGCCAATTAAAGTATGCTGTGTACACATTTACACAGAATACATGCCATGTAAGGCAGATTGCCAAAAAAAATAACTGTCAAGTGTAAAGTGGGCTGATGTTAGCAATAGTATATGTACAGAAATGTATACCAATTAATTCAAAGACAATGGGTGAACCGATATGTATCCAAGACCTAACATGAGCTGAGCTAATGTATCTTGTGTATAGCATACACATGTGTGTATGCCGACCATGTAATGGATACAAACGTATTCTCAAACGGTCTATACAAATCCTCACAAGTGTGACGCTATACTAACCACCCATTACCAGATGGACGAAACGCGCGTCGGGTATTCCAGCACACCACATAAGGTTGTATGCGTTTCTTACTATGGATATATATGTATGTTTAGGTGTCATGATCATCTGGTAATGGGTGGTTAGTATAGCGTCACACTTGTGAGGATTTGTATAGACCGTTTGAGAATACATTTGTATCCATTACATGGTGGGCATACACACATGTGTATGCTATACACAAGATACATTAGCTCATGTTAGGTCTTGGATACATATCGGTTCACCCATTGTCTTTGAATTAATTGGTATACATTTCTGTACATATACTATTGCTAACATCAGCCCATTTTTTGTTCTGAAAAGTCCATATTGTATCCCCCTTTGGGAGTGGGAGTAGAGTGGTCGGGATGAGGACTGTAGGTCTGGAGACGGTGACATTGTGAGACAAAGGAGATAGAGGCGCAACAAAGATGTCGTGTGGAGTGAGAGTTTCCAGTGGCTGTCCAAGAGTGATGTCAGCAGTCTTGTCCAGGAAGGCGTGTGCTGCAGTTACTGCCATCAGGCAAGAGGGTGCTCCTCTTGCAACTGGATCCAAGCGGGCTGAGAGGCAGCCTAAAAGTCTCTGTTTTACCCCCGTGAATCCGTGCCAGGATTCCAGTAGCATGACCTTCTTTCTTCCATCAGGTAGACAGAAAGACTTCTCGTAGTCAGGTAGGCCTGGTATTGGCGCTGAGACTGTGGAGTTCTTCCAATTTCCTGAATGAGTTGAAGGCTGCGTCCGATAGAAGGAGCGGGGTTGCGTTGATCCAAGCGCACAGAGGCTGCATTAGGACTGAGGCATCAGTGATCCATGTTCTGCATCACGACACTAGACCAAAGAAGGCCTGCAGCATTTTTGGAGTTGTTGAGGGAGCCATCTTCTCCACAGTGGTCTTCCAGTCATTTGACAGGTGTTTAGTCTGGTGGGCAATACAGTGTCCCAGGGATGTAACTTGCTTCTGACACCGCTGGACTTTGTTCTTCCAGACCTTGCATTGCTGTTCCACAAGGAACAGGGAATGGACTGTGCAGGTATCGATGTCAACCACACAAAAGAGAAGGTCATCCACGTGTTGTAGAAGAGTGACTTCTGCATATTCTGCATTCCAGTTGACGAGGATGGAGGACATTGTCTTGGTGAAACTTGAAGGGCTTGTTCTGAGCACCTTGAGGCAACACTGTCCATATGCACTGCACTGGTGCGTGAAGGCAGGCAGGTCATCCAGGTGGAGGGGGACACTGAAGAAGGCCCTGGCCAGGTTGATCATCGTGAATACCGTTGCAGGGACTGGGACTTTTGAGAGCAGAGTGTGCGGGTTCAGCACTGTTGGGGTTTCAAATACAGTAGCCTCTTTCACGGCCTCCAGGCCTTGCACCATTCTGAACTCAGTGGGGTTTACAGTCTTTTTCTTCACTGTGGAAAGCTGGGATTGATTCCGATGGGCAAGGCACCCCAGTTTGGCCTTGTCCTTCACTATGCTGCAGGGGACTCCCATCTGCCGGCACAGAGCTGGCGGGAAAACAAGCCGTCTACTAGGATCCACATCATGAGAGATGATGACCAGCTGGCTTTCTTGTTCTCCACCAAGGCAGTCACTGTGTTAGCACCTGCTCTTGTCACAGGGGGTCTTCTCTGTTGGTATGTCTCCTTAACCGGCTGCTTTTTTCTCAGCACGGGCCATCAGTTGTTTCTTTTTCTCCAGCTCGGTCTCAGGTCAGTATTTGTGCACAAGTTTGAAGAGCTCAGTGGCCTTTTGCCGGTCTAGGGTCTGGGTGAACTGGTTGATTGCAGGGGCACCTCCTAGTGCTTGCAAAAGATGAACCTCTGGCGGTGGAGCCAGATGTGGTGTTGCCATTCCATGAAGCGAGTAGGGTCCTTCTTGAGTTGAATATCCTGGCCAATGTCAAAGTTCTCAGGCCGTCTTCTTAAGCGAGTTCACTTAGACCTTCAGTTGGTCAGAGATATCTTGACTCTGGGTGATGGAGTGGCTTTTCTGGTACTATGTCCAGCACCTCCTGTGATGGGTTTGCAGTGTGGTTGTTTGAGGTTCCTGTTTCTTTTTGGGTCAGGGATAAAGAAAGTGTCATGGTCCCATCTTCCTGGAACACTCTGGTCGCTTTCAGCTTCTGCAGTAGGTCCACTCCCAATAGGTTGAGGGTGCAGGTCTTTGACACAACAAACTGGGACATGATGGAGTGTTCTGGCTGAGTCCACAAGCTCAGGGACTTCATAATCTGGAAATACCTGACTTGACCATCAATTCCCAATAGGACGCAGAAGATTCTGATAGATAGGTGAGGTTGAGGAGTTCCACAAGAAAAGATCTGACTACGTCATCCACTCTCAGGATATTGGTCCCACTGGTGGGGTTCCCTGTGGACTTGGCGTGCTCCTGTCCTATGGACGGGGTTCTTCACTGCTTTCTGTGTTCCTTCTTCTTCTGGGCGAAGTCGGTGTTCTGCACCGGTTCCGGAAATGACCAAACTCGCCACAGTTGTAACACTGGACATCCCTTCTGTCCCGGCGGGACTCAATCCTTTTTGCTACTGCGAGCAGGGTTTCCATTGCTATTGACGTGTGCTCAGGCCTGGCTACTACCAGTGGTTTCCTGATTGGTTCTCTCCGTCCATGCACAAAAGCCTGTGCCAACATCCGTCTGTGTGTCTGATCATGGGTAATGAGGCCCAAATCTTGAAACACTTGCATCACTCTGTCATGGAACTCCTCTACAGACTCTGTCTGGTCCTGGCTCGTGACATGTAGGCTGATAGCTTGTCCTGTCAGTCTGTTTTTGGCCCATTCTCTGAGCTGCTCAATTAGCTTTGGTCCTGTCTCCCAGGCATACGCATCTAATTCTGCTGGAAGCTTGAAGTGTTCTCTCATAATTGGCCAGAATGCATCACCTGCTTTTATTTCCATTACGGCCCAGAGATCAATCCAGGCTGCTGCATACGTTCGCTGGATCTGCTGCATTTTTTGGCAAAATGGCATGGGGTGTATCCCTGGGTCTGGCAGCATACTGATCACCTGGCTTGGGTTGAAGGGCTGATAGGATGGTTCCTCTACCTGTCCCTGCCCTATTGGTGCTTGTGTGTTTTCTTCCCTAGTATTGGGCAGCATGTGTGACGTTGCATCTTCATCTTCATCAGATGAGGAGTGACATGGTGTGCTTGGTGCATACACTGGGTACTGAAGCTGCGGTGGCAGCTCTGCTCGGCACTGAGGTTCCTCATTTGTGTCTGCAGCTACACCTCCCCCTTGTGAAACCCTGGCTGTGGGCTCTGCTAGCTGTTGTGTCTGGGGGCTACCTGCAGCATTTTGTGTAGGGAGATTTGCACTTTCTTCTGATATAATGACTGGCAATGTTTGTACTGTGCTTGGGATAGACAGGTGCCCTGTGCTGGAGGCACTGAATACAGGGACACCACATTGCTTTGATTGGGCATTGACCCAGTTGATAACGAAGTAGGAAAAAGAGGAAGAGAGGGGAGGTGTGATGGAGTAGAGGAGAGAGAGGGAAAAAAGAGAGATGAAGGGGGAGAAGTGGAGAAAGATGGAGGGGGAGAAGTGGAGAAAGATGGAGGGGAGAAATGGAGAAAGATAGAGGGGGAGAAGTGAAGAAAGAAAAAGAAGAAGGTTTGAGAGATGGAGAGGAAGAGATAGAAGAAGAGGAAGAGGATGAAAATGGATGTGTCAGAGATGTGAGGGAGGGGAAAGAAGGAATGATAGGGAAAGAAGGATAGAGAGAAAAGGCAGCGAGGAAAGAGGAGAGAAGTCTGAAGAAGAAGGAGAAAGGGACTGTGAGAAGAAAGAGGAGAGGGTGTCCCCCCTGTGATGCTTGAGAGGGGACCCTTGAAACAAAAATGCCTTCTACCTGTGGAGAGAGGCTGGGAGCATTTTTCCCTGTACAAGGCTCCTTATTCAATGAGAGCAGCCTACACCTGTCCCGTTTCTCCACATGATGGACATGTGATGTGTGAGGCTCTAGATCCTGCTCTTGTGACATATCTGTGATTATTTTCTCACAGACGATTTAACACCTTTTCAATCTTATTCACATAAAAATCACTTCCTGGTCCGTTCAAATAACTTGCTGTACCTTCTACACGATGCAAGACTACCACTGCTCTTTCATAGCAGACGACAATCTAAAAACAAACTTTCCTGTGCCTTTCAAAAAAAAAACATTTCATTGTGCAGCGTAAAGTCTGCCCGTCCATTTGATTCTCACGCACTCTGACCTTCTATTCACATGCCTAGCCCTTCGATTCTCACGTACTGTGTCTATTCCAAAAACCTATTCAACAAAGGTGATTAAAAATCTGAGAACTTCTGCATTCTGGTTCTGTGTGCAAAGACACTGAAATTCTTGTCTTCGCTGAATGCCTGATGGGAGGGCTGAGTGAAGCCGCTGCGCAATTGTTTGTGTGTTCTCCCTCAGCATGCAATTTCATATCTGTGTTTCTGTCCTTGGTCTAAAGCACGCTAGTAGAGCTTGTGTTTTTTTTGTTTTGTTTGTTTTTATAAAATAAATGGTTGAAGAATAAAACTCTAAAATAAATTGATTAGAAAAACCTCTCCAAAATTATTTAAAAATTTACTTAAAAGAAAAACTTTAAAAAACAAGACTTAGATTTAAAAAGAAAAAAGAAAGAAAACCCTACACAGTTTAGTAAAAATTCTAGGAAAAAGATTGGCCAAAATAAAAACTCCAAAAAGCAAAAAGAAAAATCTGATCAAAAAAAGGGGAGGGAAAAAAAAACGTATTAACAGTAAAACTCTAAAAAACAACAAGGTTGGCAAGAGGGAAATGTTATGATTTGGTAGCTGAGGAGAGCAGGCAAAAACGGCAATACACCAGAGAGGTTGGAATCTACTGGATTGCAGTACCCTGACTAACCACCACTAATAAAGGCAGCCGTGGAGCGTTCCTACGTTGGTCCTAGACACCTCGTCACAGCCTGAGAGGTTAACTACACCTAAAGATAGAAAGAGGAAAGCTATCTGCCCCAGAGCAGATCCCCAAAGAATATAGGAAGCCCCCAAACATGTAATGGCGGTTAGACAAGAGGAAATACAGACACAGACAGAAAATAGTATGAGCAAACGTTGGGGCCCAATCTACCTAGACAGAAAAGGATAGGAAGGACACTTACTGCAATCCAAAAAACCCTAAAAAATACCAACTCTACTAATTGCAAAAACACCTGAGATCACACGACATCTACCACCTAAATTAGTTCTCTGGTGTCACAAAACTAAGCCGCAGCCACTGAAAAAACTGGAAAAGGCAAATGAACAAATAACAGTGGCTCAGATAAACTGAGACGAGCACAAGCCCCTGGAGGGGACCTGGCTGACCTCCACAGAAGTGCAGGGAACAATGCAAAAAGCAAGCACAAAAATAAAAGCAGAAAATATCTTATCTGATAGCAGAAGATGCAGGCTAGACTCAGCAAGCTTCCAAGTGAACCAGGAACCACAGTTGAGACAAGAACAATTGATCACCGGCAACCATGACGGGAGGGAACCTCCCTTATATAAGACCAGTCTGTAACTCCTGATTGCCAATCTTCATTGAATGGTTCAGTACTGTTTGTAACCACCAGAGGGAGCGTCTGCTCAGAATTGATTTATAACACATTCACAACAGTACCCCCCCCTTGAGGAGGGGTCACCGAACCCTCATTTGGGCAACCAGGTTGGTCAGGATGAGCTCTGTGATACTCACGGATCAGTCTCCTAGCATGGATGTCTGAAGCAAACACCCAAAAATTGTCCTCCTGACCATAACCTCTCCACTTAACCAAATACTGGAGTTTCCGTCTAGAAAAATGAGAATCCAATATTTTCTCAACCACATACTCCAGATTGCCCTCAACCAAAACAGGGTCCGAAGGCGCAGCCATAGGAACCACTGGCTCGACAAACCTCTTCAATAAGGACTTGTGGAACACGTTATGGATCTTAAATGTCCCTGGAAGAAGTAAACAAAAGGAAACAGGATTAAGAATCTCCAAGTTCTTATAAGGTCCAATGAACCTAGGCTTAAACTTAGGAGATGCAACTCTCAAAGGGATATTTCTTGAGGACAACCAGACCAAGTCCCCCACTTCAAACCGAGGACCATCAGTCCTATGCAAACCGCTGGGCCCTCTCCTGAGAGAGGGACAACCTCTCCACTACCTGGTCCCAAATCTGCTGCATACGCTCCACAACAGAGTCAACACTTGGACAGACAGAAGCCTCCGTCTGT
>JARQOD010000008.1:162567206-162640730 GCA_033576555.1 Oophaga sylvatica | reverse complement strand
AAAAAGGGGAAAAAGTTACTCAATCCTGCTTTTGTGTGTCTGTGTTGTTCTTTTCTTTGTTTAGTAGTTGAATGTAAAAAAGTAACTCTTTCCTAAAATACTCATATATAGCTCAGCACTAAAGACCACCTGATCCTGGGAAAGTTTCAATGCCTTTGGCTGTGAAACAAAACCCCCATATATCGGGTTTGTCCCCCAGCAAACTTGACGTTCCTTAAATTTTTCAATCCGATAACCCCCCTTTTCCCTTTTTTTTCTTCCAGACTTTTTTTGAAACCATCAAAGCCTTTCCTTTTGTCCTTTCATTAAACGCCCCCAAATCCCCCGGGTTTCCAATTTTCCCTACTGTTTTTTTTTGAACTTTTTTTGAAAATCGAGCAGACGTTTCTTAAGATGATTTTTAAAGGGAAAAGCTTCTTCATTTTTTTTTCGGGCCACCATCTCAGATTCTGTAATGGTATCACATGGTGTTTGTATGGAGTCTGTGATCTCGCTATTCGAAGCTTTAAGCCCCTACCTCCATGCTGTGTTGTCACACCAAATGATAGCCCTTTGTGATGAGCAACTTATTGGGACCCCCGGGACAGTTTCCCGGGAAACGCCCAAAATTTTTTGTTTTTAACAGATGAACGGACTTCATTCATACTTTTCTAACTGTCATTTTCTAACATGATGAATTTTGGGGAAATTTTTTTGGGCCCCGGAAAACCACTATCAATGATATCGATGATGCTTTTCCTCTTTTAGGGAAAAAATTTTTTTTCGGGGTGGCTCCTCGATTTGAACCAATAAACCCTTTTACTTTGGGGAAAAAACCCCAATAAAAACATGGGGTTTATGGAAGGTGAGAACAGGTTGTTAAATTTTTGTATTCAGGAAGAAAAAATATTTTTCCCCCCCCCAGGGCAAAACCGAAACCCCATGCAGTGACATGACAAGAAATGGAGAAGTATACTAAATCCAGCATAAAATAAGACTGAACTGAGTAAAAAAAAAAATTATGATGTAATGGAGAAAACCCCCGGGAAATGCAGAATTTAAATTTTCATTAAGAGTTTTAAAAATTTTTGTTGGAAAAAAAATAATTTTATTATGCAAAATATACAAGAAGCCCTTGGGCCCCCGCAAAAAAGGGGGTAAAGTTGCAAAGCTTTCAGAAAATTCTTAAGAGCCCCTATTGCAAAATAAATTTTCACACCCCTTTTTAAAATATAAAAACAATATAATTTTATACCCCAAAAAAAAGTAGAAACTTATTTTTGTTGGAAGGTTGATGAAAATAGGGCAAAAAAATTGCCAAGAAATTAATGTAAATGACTAGTGTTGAGCGATACGATACTGCAAATATCATGTATCGGCCGATATTGGCTGTATCGGAATTCCGATTCCGAGTACCGATATTTTCGTCATATCGGATACCGGAATCGGAATGTCACTGTCACTGTCAGTGTCCGTCGGTCGGGTCTGTCAGGAGTCAGCGGCACTTACCCGGCAGAAGATCTCCGGCGGTCACATCCCGGACTGCTTAATGGCCGCCATCCTCTTCTCCCCGGCGGTCACATGCAGTTTCTCGCGATAACTGCAGTGACTGCTGGGTAATCGCGGCCGTAAAGCAGTCCGATGACGTCACCGCCGGGAAGCAGGTAATCAGCTGTGCTGCGCCGGGATGACAGGCTCTGCCTGTCATTCTGATGTAGCAGAGCTGGATCGTCGTGGGACTGTCGTTATGGACTGCGTCGGACAGGTGGTATACTGTTGGTTTGTTTTTTTTCTTTTTTTACAGGAGATCGATGGCGTCGCAGGAATGAGAGAGTAATAAAAGAAATGAAAACTGTGTTGTTTCTTTTATTTCATTAAAATACTTTTTTCTTGCTGTGTCTTTTTTTTATACATTTAAAAACTTTGGGATTAATAATGGATCGGTGTCTTATTGACACCTCTCCATTATTAACCGGGCTTATTGTCACCGTGCAATCAACGGTGACATTAACCCCTTATTACCCCGCTTGCCACCGCTACAGGGCAAGTGGGAAGAGCCGGGTAAAGTGCCACAATTGGCACATCTTTTGATGCGCCAAATGTGGGGCTGCTGTAGCCTGGTATTATCAGGCTGTTGAGGGCCAAAATCCATGGGCCTTGACAGTCTTTTAATACCAGGCCGCAGCAGTCTGCATTTTACTTGGCTGGTTAACAAAAATAGGGGGGATCCCCACGCCGTTTTTTTTTCGAGGGGATCCCCTATTTTTGTTAACCAGCCAAGCTAAGCAGACTGCTGTGGCCTGGTATTATCAGGCTGGCAAGGTCCATGGATATTGGATCCTTACCAGCCTGAAAAACCAGGCCTCAGCGGTCTGCTTCATCTGGCTGGTTAACAAAAATAGGGGGGACCCCACGCCAATTTTTTTCGAGGGGATCCCCTATTTTTGTTAATCAGCCAAGATATGCAGACTGCTGTGGCCTGGTATTATCAGGCTGGCAAGGTCCATGGATCTTGGCTCCTTAACAGCCTGAAAATCCAGGCCTCAGCGGTCTGCTTCATCTGGCTGGTTAACAAAAATAGGGGGGACCCCACGCCATTTTTTCTTCGAAGGGAACCCCTATTTTTGTTAATCAGTTCCCTCTGACGTCACTGATGGTGTCCCTGGCTGACCTGAAGTGAAAGTGGAAAGCAATCAATTAAGCTTTCCACTTCCTCTCCTGTCAGCCAGGAGAGGAGCTCATTCATTTGGGGGTTTACTGTGAGGCTGTAGCATTAGCTGCGGTCCCTGCAGTAAACATTAACCCTTTCTGAAGGATTACACCGTGGGACCTGACTGTGCATCGGATTGGTAAGAATAATTTTGCTTTATTATTTTATTTTTATTACAGGAAATGGTTTTAGCAGGAAAATAAAATATGGTCAAAAACTGTGTGATTATTTCATTAAACTTCTTTTTTATTAAAGTGTGTGTGTTTGATTTTTCTTTCATACAATAGGATTAATAATTGATAGTTGTCTAATTGACAGCTCTCAATTATTAACCTGGCTTAAAGTGACCTTTCAATAGCAAGGTAATTTTAACCCCTTATTAACCCATTCGCCACCGCTACAGGGCAATGGGAATAGACGGGCAAAGTGCCAGAAAGGGCAAATCTAATTAGAGATTTGCCCTTTCTGGGGTGTCTGGGGGCAGATGTTAGTAGCCGGGGGGGGCAAAAATAATGGTCCCTCTCTGGGCTATTATTATCTGCCCCCACTCACTGGCTTTGTCTGTCTGGTTGCGAAAATAGGGCGGGAGCCCACGCATTTTTTTTCAGCAATTTTACACCTCATATATATATATACATGTCATTGAGTTTGTGACACATATATATATATATATTTATAGTTCATACACTTCTACATAGTATAATAGCCGCTAATTCAATTGCCGGCTTTTGTGAAAATGCAGAACCCGACATGAAATGACACTTGGTTTACATAGAGTTAACCATGTCTTTTCATGTAGTTTGATATCTGATTTGCACAAACAATTACATGAGTGTAAGTGTGCAAAATTTCACACCTGTAGGGGTTAATTAAAGGTGTAAATTTGTAGCAAAAAAGTCCGTTTTTTTTACAACGAATTTACACCTTTAATTAACCCCTACAGGTGTGAAATTTTGCACACAGCCACTCATGTAATTGTTTGTGCAAATCAGATATCAAACTACATGAAAAGACATGGTTAACCCTATGTAAACCAAGTGTCATTTCATGTCGGGTGCTTCTGTCTTTTCACAAAAGCCGACTTTACCCGACAATTGAATCAGAGGCTATTTTACTATGTAGAAGTGTATAAACTATAAATATATGTATATATATATGTCACAATGACATGTATATATATATATATATATGTATTCTATGTGTGTATATTTAGTTTTTACAAGGAAAGAAAGGGTTTTTTTAGTTGCGATATTTTGTTCCCATAGACTTACATTGGATTTCCGGTATCGGTATCGGGTATCGCCGATATTTTAATGGTATCGGCGATACCATTCCGATTCCGATACTTTTGGATATCGGAAAGTATCGCTCAACTCTATAAATGACTGTGGAATTGAACAGACCTTGAACATCCAAAAACACTCCTATCGATAATGGGTAGAGATGAGCGACTTTGCCTCCGGGAGGGTCGATTCGGGTTTCGGACCACCCGACTTTCACAAAAGTCGAGTCGAACAAAATCGGGCGACTATCGGAAAAAGTCGAAGGTCCGACTGAAACACGAAATCCAATGCAAGTCAATGAGCAAGCAAAGTCGGCAGGGAGTGGAGGACAGTAAACACACCTACAGTGCCCATTTCAATGCCAACGACATCAATTCTTATTACTTAAGCTTGTCAACCTTAATTTACTTTATAATAATAGTTACGCATTGAAAACTGGGGGTTATTTGGCTAAAGTTGTGGGGGGGGTCAGGGCTGGCTCCAGGTTTTCGTGTGCCCCGGGCCAAAGAGTGTCAGTGGGCCCCTTTAACACATACCACAATTCATGATGCTCCGATACGGCAGAGAAATATAGGTATAGTACAATGACAAATACTTCACTTCTTACATTACATGAGTGATATCTATCGTAAATTCTACAATAGCTCAAAAACCGGACAGTATATTCCTTCATACAGTATTATGGCCACCGCATAGTGCGCCATACAGAATAATGAGCCCCATATATTGCTCCATACAGAATAACTGGTCTCATATAATGTTCCATACAGTATATGATGAGCTCCACAGAATGCCAAGTATATGATGGTCCCCATATAATGTTCCATACAGTATAGGACGGTCCCCATAGAGTATAATGAGCCCCACATATTGCTCCATACAGTATGAGTCGCATATAAAGTTCCATACAGTATATGATGGGCCCCATATATTGCTCATACAGAATGGGCTCCATATAATGCTCCATACAGAATAGGCCCCATATGTGCTCCATATGATGCTCCATACCCTATATGATGCCCCATAAATAATGAACCCCATATGATGCTCCAGTATATGATGGGCCCCATGGATGATGCTCTAGTGTATGATGGGCCTATATAAAGCTCCATACAGAATAGGCCCCATATGTGCTCCATACACTATATGATGCCCCATAAATAATGAACCCCATATGATGCTCCAGTGTATGATGGGCCCCATGGATGATGCTCCAGTGTATGATGGGCCTATATAATGCTCCATATATAATGGGCCCAATATGATGCTCCAGTGTATAATGGGCCCCGTATATGATGCTCCAGTGTATTATGGGCCCCATTTATAATGCTCCAGTGTATGATGGGCCCCATGGATGATGCTCCAGTGTATGATGGGCCTATAAAATGCGCCATATATAATGGGCCCAATATGATGCTCCAGTGTATAATGGGCCCCGTATATGATGCTCCAGTGTATGATGGGCCCCATTTATAATGCTCCAGTGTATGATGGGCCCCATGGATGATGCTCCAGTGTATGATGGGCCTATATAATGCTCCATATATAATGGGCCCCATTTATAATGCTCCAGTGTATAATGGGCCCCGTATATGATGCTCAAGTGTATGATGGGCCCCATTTCTAATGCTCCAGTACATAATGGGCCCCGTATATGATGCTCCAGTGTATGATGGGCCCCATTTATAATGTTCCAGTACATAATGGGCCCCGTATATGATGCTCCAGTGTATTATGGGCCCCATTTCTAATGCTCCAGTACATAATGGGCCCCGTAGATGATGCTCCAGTGTATGATGGGCCCCATTTATAATGTTCCAGTGTATGATGGGCCCAATGGATGATGCTCCAGTGTATGATGGGCCTATATAATGCTCCATATATAATGGGCCCCATTTATAATGCTCCAGTGTTTAATGGGCCCTGTATATGATGCTCCAGTGTATGATGGGCCCCATTTATAATGCTCCAGTGTATGATGGGCCCCATGGATGATGCTCCAGTGTATGATGGGCCTATATAATGCTCCATATATAATGGGCCCCATATGATGCTCCAGTGTATAATGGGCCCCGTATATGATGCTCGAGTGAATGATGGGCCCCATTTATAATGCTCGAGTGTATGATGGGCCCCATGGATGATGCTCCAGTGTATGAAGGGCCTATATAATGCTCTATTTAATGGGCCCCATTTATAATGCTCCAGTGTATAATGGGCCCTATCTATGATGCTCAAGTGTATGATGGGCCCCATATATAACTCTCCAGTGTATAATGCTCCCCATATATTGCTCCAAACATTAAAAAAAAAGAAATACCTCTCCTCTCTGGGCACTGCTCTACTCTGGACTCCTCAGCGTCGCCATCTTCCAGCTCTCTGCACTTAGACTGTTCAAGCAGAGGGGGTACAGACGTGATGTCATCACGCTCTCTGACCTGAATGTCACTGTCAGGAAACGTGGAAGACGTCACAGTGGTGTAGCAGGGAGAGATAAGTATTGCAAGTGCTGGGGCCATGAGCAAGCAGGGGGGGCCCACTCGTGGGCGACGGCACAGTCATAGGGCCCCTCATAGTTCGCCGGTGTCTCTGACAGCAAGTGGGTCCCCCCACCTGCTCAGGGACACGGCACTTGCCCGGGTGCGCCAGGTGCTGATGCCGGCCCTGGGGGAGTGGGGTACAGCCCAGTTAAGGAGGTGGAAAAACTGGCATATGTTGAGGTGTAGGCTGGACGTTCAGCAGCTGCAAATGGAGGAATTGGAGAAGTCGGAGGAAGAGGAGGACAAAACGAGCCATTTTGCTGGCAACCTATGTGTCATCAGGGGAAGGTGGTACAAAATCCTTTGAAACCCAGGCATGGATCATTTTAATGAAGGTGAGATCACCAACATTTTTGGTCGACAGCCGGGTCCTTCTTTCTGTCAGGATTGATCCAGCAGCACTGAAGACTCTTTCTGATAGCACACTACCAGCGGGGAAAGCGAGCTCCTGTAAGACATATTGTGCCAATTCAGGCCAGGTGTCCAGTTTACAGGTCCAGTAGTCAACGGGGAATGAACTGTGAGGGAGAACATCGATAGGGGATGAGAGGTAATTTTGAACCATAGTTGACAACTGCTGTCTCCTGTCTGTTGCAATCGATTCAGTATTACCAGTAGTGTGAGTGGTACTCGAGAAATCAGTCCACAACATGGTCATGAAACCCCTGTCTCCAATGACACTTTGGCTGTGTGCACCACAAACACCTCTTCCATTAGACCCAGTACGGCTCGTGCTAGAACCTGCACCGCTGCTGTGTGCTGGGAATGCCTCTAACAAACGGTTTACCAGAGTTACTTGTTTGTTCGCCAATATTAGCTTTAGGTTCTCCTGTGGCATGATGTTCTGTAATTTGCCTTTATAGCGTGGATCGAGGATGCTGGCCAACCAGTAATCATCATCCTTCATAATTTTGGCAATGCTGGGGTCCCTTTTTGGGATCCGCAACACATAATCACACATTTGAGCCAATGTTCCAGGTGTCAGTCATGCACTGCCAGTGGTGGGTGGAGGAGCACTTTCTGCCAAATCCACATCCCTCCACTCAAGCACAAACACTGTACCTGACCTTGGCAAGCCAACATTTTCTCTTGCCCCTGAGAAGCATCCTCCTCCCAAAATAATCATCCCCCTCATCCTCCTCCTCGACAGTTCCCTGAGCAGACAATGGCTGACTGTCATCAAGGCTTCCCTCCTCCTCCGCTGCAGACGTCTGATGCTTAATGTGCGTCAAAGTTTGCATGAGCAGACACATAAGTGGGATGCTCATGCTTATGATGGCATCGTCTGCGCTTACCAGCCGTGTGCATTCCTCAAAACACTGAAGGACTTTACAGAGGTCTTTCAGCTTTGACCACTGCACACCCGACAACTCCATGTCTGTCCTCAAACTGCCTGCCCGTGTATAAGAGGTCGAGTTCCCACTTCTGCACAAGGGGAATCTCGAGCTATCGCAGCTGCAGTCTCCCATTCGTCTCCGGCCGCAGTGGACTCTGCTCAGCTTAGAGTTCAGTCCCAGCGTCTCGCCCAGTCTAACAGTGTGCAGAGAATTACTGCTGCATCTCCAGGCTTTGCTATTATGGCCAGTACTGGTTAGCGGTGAGCAGACGTCTTTAGGACAAAGTCCTTGTTTTCCCCTTCTGAGCATGCCCATTGGAGATCAGGGTCACATGCTCAGGTACTGCAGCAGCTCCTATTGGTCCGCCAGGAAGGTCCTGTGACTACTGGTGTTCTGGAACAGTTTCATTGGTCCTTGTTTCTGGCAGGTCCTGTAGCTGTTACTATAAAAGGGTGGCATGCCTGGGCCGCCATGCGCTAGTGTCAGCTATTATATGCTTAGCGCCAGTGTGCTCATTCATGTGTGTGGTTAGGGCCCAGCTGAAATAAGCCCCTAGAATACCGACTTAATCGGTGAGGAGTTTGGTATGCTAGCTGGTCAGGGTCAGTGTCCTAGATGCCCTAGATTACCGGCATAACCGGTGAGGAGTTTGATTGCCGTATTCAGGGCCTGGCGTTCAGACGCCATAGATTGCGGGTGACTCCCGCGAGGACATTAGCTCATGATCACGTTCTATGTTCGCTTAGCAGTTAACTGTGTACCTGGGTGCCTGACAGGACACAGAAGTTTGTCTCAGCGGCTCTGTGACGTAACAGGGTTCGCTTTCAACGCTAGACAGCGACTCAGTTGTGTTCAGTGAGTTCGCACACATCGCCATATAGCGCTGCGGCATTCCTAGCGGCTCTGTGGATTAACAGAGTTCACACATATTGCCACAGCGCGTTACGGCGTTTATTTTGGCGACTGCGGGATAACAGAGTTCGCTTCTTGCGCCATTTTACTAGCAGCAGGCTCCGCCTGCACGGTGGACCCCGGGCTGCGAACGCACCACTCCACATCATATATTTTGTGCGTTCCGCAGACCCTAACACCGTGTATCCTCCCACAAATGCATTACAGCATGCCTTTGTACGCACAGCCTCTCAATCATGTGCATGGTGGAGTTCCACCTTGTTGCAACGTCTATGATTAGGCGGTGCTTGGGGAGGTGGAGCGCTCGCTGCAGCCTCTGCATACGACTGGAGTCTATGGGTAAGCGACGGATGTGCGAGCTCAGTCTTTGCACCTTATGGAGCAGGGCTGTTAACTCTGGATACTTATTTATGAAGCATTGCACCACCAGGTTCAAGGTGTGAGCAAGGCAAGGTATGTGTCTGAGTTTTGCCAGGGCTATGGCCGCCACAAAATTACAGCCGTTATCACTGACTACCTTGCCTGGCTCAAGATGTAGACTGCCCAGCCATGACTCAGTTTCTTGCTGCAAGTAGTCGGCCAGTACCTCTGCGGTGTGTCTGTTGTCGCCCAAAGACATCATCTTTAAAACAGCCTGCTGATGCTTACCACTAGCTGTTCGATAATGGGACACCTCGTGTGCAACACTGGCAGCTGCGGATGGAGTGCTCGTGTGACTGCGCTCTGTCGACGAGCTTTTGCTTCTGGAGGAGGAGGAGGGTCGAACGTCTACAGCCAACTTTTGCCTATACCGTGGGCTAGGCAGCACTGTCCCACCGCCGCTGTCCCCTGTGGACACTGCATCCACCACATTAACCCAGTGCACAGTGATGGACACGTTATGGCCCTGGCCATGCCTACTGGAGCATGCATCTGTTGTGAGGTGCACCTTTCCACTCACTGATTGTTTGAGTGCATGGACAATGAGGTATTTCACATGCAGGTGGAGGGCAGGGATGGCTTTTCTAGAAAAGAAGTGCCTACTGGGTAGGTCATAGCGTGGGACAGCATAGGCCATGAGCTCTTGGAACGCTGCACTTTCAACTAAACGGAAGGGCATCATCTCTAATGAGATCAGTTTGGCATTGTAGGCCAATGTATGCATTCAAAGCCAGTGTACTCGGATGAGGACTTTCTTTCCCTACTCAGAGTGTCTGCTAGGGTGAGCTGGACTTGAGAGCTGCATATGGGGGAAATAGCGGTGGACATGATGGACTGAGAGGGGGTTGGTGATGGTGATGGTGGTGGTGGTGGTGATGGCCTAGTTTCAGTCTTTGGTTGCAAAAACATTGTGATTCCCTGACTGCTTTCGCCTTGCGACGACATCTCAACATTTCTTGCTGGTTGTGTGCTAACCGGTGGGCTTACAGTGGGGGAAGCGATGTAGCGTTGCTGGCTATCTTTAGTCGGAGCAGGTGCACATGTGCTACCTGACGTTTTGTAGTCCGTCCACGCTTGCAAGTGCATGGTGTTTAAATGTCTAAGCATGCAAATGGTATTCAAATTTCGGAGATTTTTCCCTCGGCTAAAGGTCCTTTCGCACTTCTTACAGATAACCTTTGCCTCATCAATAGGATTTTGGTCAAAAGAGTGCCACACTGCACTCTTCCTACTATGAGATAAATTTTCAGGGCTTGCACGCTGTGCTAATTTGACCATCTGGCCAAGCTGTCCTGCAACTCCTTTTGTTTTTTTAACACGTTTTTGAACTGCTACGGGCCTGCCAGATAACCGCAGCTGCGATGTCGATGCCTGCTGCGGATCCTCCTCCTCTTCTGAGCTATTGCCACCCTCTTCCCCCAATGGATGCCAATCCGGATCAAAAACTGGGTCATCCATCACCTCCTCTTCAGTTTCATTTGCACCATCCTCTGTGTCACTGTGTAAGGTGGTATAGTATGTAGGAAGGGGCACCTGAGTTTCATCAGGGTCAGATTCTGGCTCAGTAGACAAGGGCAATGTAGTGCTCTGGGTGAATGTACCTGCAGAATCATATAGCAGTGGCTGTGCATCAGTGCATTCCATGTCAGATTCATCTTGGACTGGGGAATTCAGAATTTGACTTGATAACCCATGCATGGTATGTGAAAAGAGCTCCATGAAGTAATCTGAAGTATGGCCTGCCACATCCTTCAATTTTGGTGGGGGTGAAGGACACAAGGAAAGGTGTTGTTCCTGACCAGGAGCCTGCACTGATGACTCACTGCTTGCATTTTTTGAAACCTCAGAAAAGGAGGCGATAGAGCTGGAGGCCGTTTCGGCAATGTAAGCCAAAACCTGTTCCTGATGCTCCGGCTTTAAAAGCAGTTTACCTACTCCCAGAAAAGGGTGCCTTCCAGGCCTTCTGGAGCCAGACGTTGACGCAGGCTCAGCATCTCCTGCCTTAGGTGCTATTGTGCTTTTGTCACTACCAGCAGATGCACCACCACCACCATCAGTACCAGCTGCCCCCCCGCCCACATCCACGGCCTCTTCCACCATACTTCCTCATTTTTGGGAAAATGTACCAAAAATACCAGCAGATATATGATACTGTATCAGAAGCGTACAGCTGTATACGGTGAAGGGGAAAATTGTAAATCTCCAGATATATTTCCGGAGTCACACACAGACGCTCACAGCCTCAGTATGGAGTACCCCTTTTAGGAGTACCCCATAGGGTTGGCTACACTTTTGTAGTGTGTCCATCATATACATACATTCTTTTGAACTGTACCTTTTCCTTTGGTGGTCTCCCCTATAGAGGATCCAGAACTCGCTTATACAATTTTGTTACCTTTGGTTCCATTCTTTCTCATGTGGATCCACAGTAGTGACATGGAGCTAAGATGTGTGCTTTAATATGTTTCAAGTGCTTTTTCTTGTTTTCTCACCAATCCATTTTTTCATCAATACATACTGTTTGATATTTACTGTGTTTTAATTACCATTTAAATAAAATTCATATTTTATTATCTAAAAAATTGCTTTTTGTCTGTTCTATTTTGGGCTTGATGCTCTGGTTTCCTTTGTTTAGTTTATCTATGTTCAGAGTTGCCCTGGTCCTATATTTTGGACCATGCTGAATTATGTTACCCAAGGTTTTGGTTTAATTAATGTCAGTATGGATTAGACCAGAATATAAAAAGCAGAAAAAGGGTCCTGTATCACAAGATACCAGGTGTATATACTGTAGTATAGGGGAAAATTGTAAGTCTCCGTATATATTTCAGGAGTCAAACACAGACGCTCTCAGGCTCAGTATGGATTATACCAGAATATAAAAAGCATAAAAAGGGTACTGTATCACAAGATACCAGGTGTATATACTGTAGTATAGGGGAAAATTGTAAGTCTCCGTATATATTTCAGGAGTCAAACACAGACGCTCTCAGGCTCAGTATGGATTATACCAGAATATAAAAAGCAGAAAAAGGGTACTGTATCACAAGATACCAGGTGTATATAGTATAGGGGAAAATTGTAAATCTCTATATATATTTGCAGAGTCACACACAGACGCTCTCAGGCTCAGTTTGGATTAGACCAGAATATAAAAAGCAGAAAAACGGTAATGTATCAGAAGCATACAGCTGTATACAGTGTAGGGGTAATTGTAAATCTCCGTATATATTTCCGGAGTCACACACAGACACTCTCTCAGTATGGATTTGACCAGAATACAAAAGGCAGAAAAAAGGTACTGTATCAGAAGATACCAGGTGTATATAGTATAGGGGAAAATTGTAAATCTCTATATATATTTGCAGAGTCACACACAGACGCTCTCAGGCTCAGTTTGGATTAGACCAGAATATAAAAAGCAGAAAAACGGTAATGTATCAGAAGCATACAGCTGTATACAGTGTAGGGGTAATTGTAAATCTCCGTATATATTTCCAGAGTCACACACAGACGCTCTCTCAGTATGGATTTGACCAGAATACAAAAGGCAGAAAAAAGGTACTGTATCAGAAGATACCAGGTGTATATAGTGTAGGGGAAAATTTCAATCTCCGTATATATTTTCGGAGTCACACACAGATAGTCAGCATGTATTTGTCTGTGATACCAGCCGCTACATGGTAGTGTGTGAGGAGCGTACAGCTCTATAAGGTGTGGGAAAAAATGAATGCTCGGTAACTGTGCAGAAAAAAAGAGTAAAAGTATTAGTGCTGTGTAAAAAGCAGTCGGCACAGCAGTGTACACACAGCAATACAGCTATCACGCAGCCTAATAACCAGTGCTGCTGCACACAAGAAAATCCTCCCCTGTCACTGGCAAGCAGCCTATTAACCAGTGCTGCTGCACACAAGAAAATCCTCCCCTGTCACTGCACACTAACTGTACAGCACAATTGCTATCAGTACAAGCACATAAAAACTTCTCTTTCCAGCCCTAACTCTCTCCCTACTGATAAACAGCGTCAGCAACCTCTCCCTACTAGTGTTGAGCATTCCGATACTGCAAATATCGGGTATCGGCCGATATTCGCGGTATTGGAATTCCGATTCTGAGATCCGATACTTTTTGCATATACCGGAATCGGAAGTTCCCATGTCAGTCACTGTCAGCAGTCAGCGTATATGGGGAGTTCCTGTGTCACAGAAGGAAGTACGTGACACAGGAACTTCCCGACTGTCGGTGTCGGGGCTGTCACTGCAGCGCTAACCTTAGAGGAGGATCCCCGGTGGTCACGACTCTGGTCTGGAGTTCTCGCTGCCAGCTGGTCATACAGCTGACCGGCCATTACCCTCTCACTGGCGGTCACGTGCAGCTTCTCGCGATAAGTGCATGTGACTGCCGGGTACTGGGTAATCTCGGCCAGCTGTATTCTCGCGACAGCTGGCCGTGAGAAATCCAGTCGACGTCACATGACCGCCGGGGAATCTCCTAAGGTAAGCAGCTCTGCTGTGTCTGGATGTCAGGCTGAGCCTAGCATCCAGATGTAGCGAACTGGACTCGTCGTGGGACCCTCGTTATCTTGGACTACGTCGGACAGGGAGTATTTGTGTTGGTTTGTTATTTTTGTTTTTTTACAGGAGATCGATGGCGTTGCAGGATGAGCGTGCAATAAAATATAATGAAAACTGTGTTGTGTATTATTTCATTAAAATACTTTATTCTGGCTGTGTCTTTTTTTAACCATTTTCAAACTTAATGATTAATAATGGATCGGTGTCTTATTGACGCCTCTCCATTATTAACCGGGCTTATTGTCATCGTTCAATCAAAGGTGACATTAACCCCTTATTACCCCATATCCCACCGCTACAGGGGAGTGGGAAGAGCCGGGTAAAGTGCCACAATTGGCACATCTTTGGATGAGCCAATTGTGGGGCTGCTGCAGCCTGGTATTTTTAGGCTGTTGAGGGCCAAAATCCATGGGCCTTGACAGTCTTTTAATACCAGGCCGCAGCAATCTGCTTTTTACTTGGCTGGTTAGCAAAAATAGAGGGGACCCCACGCCATTTTTTTTTTGAGGGGATCCCCTATTTTTGTTAACTCCTCTCTGCCATCAGACGTACTATTCCGTCCATGTGACCCTGGACCTTATTCCCATGGACGGAATAGTACGTCATGGGCGATCAGCTGCGCTCCCGGGGGGAGCGCAGCTGATCGCCGCCGGGTGTCAGCTGATTATCACAGCTGACACCCGTGACTGTGTGTCAGGAGCGGTCACGGACCGCTCCCAGCACATTAACCCCTGGACACACGCGATCAAACATGATGTGTCGCGCTGTTCCGAGGGTCCGTCCTCCCTCCAGGTCCCCGTATCCAAGATGGCGCCGGGGTCCTGCAGGGAGGCGGCTTCCTCAGTGCCTGCTGAGAGCAGGCGCTGGGGAAGCCTGCAGCAGTGCCAGAGCGATCGCTGGTGTGACAGAGTGCTGTGCACACTGTCACACCAGCGATCTGCTAAAATACAGTGATGTCCCACCCTGGGACAAAGTATAAAAGTAAAAAAAATAAAAATAAAAAGTGGTAAAAAAAATAATAATAAAAAAAAAAAATATTCCCCAATAAATTCATTCTTTCCTGTAAATAAAAAAACCAAAACAATAAAAGTACACATATTTGGTATCGCCGCATCCGTAACGACCCCCCTATAAAACTGTCCCACTATTTAACCCCTTTAATGAACCCTTAAAAAAAAAAAAAGAAAACGAAGCAAAAAATCAATGCTTTATCATCATACCGCTGAACAAAAAGTGGAATAACACGCGATCAAAAAGACAGAGATAAATAACCATGGTACCGCTGAAAACGTCATCTTGTCCCGCAAAAAACGAGCCATCATACAGCATCATCAGCGAAAAAATAAAAAAGTCATAGCTCGCAGAATAAAGCTATGCAAAAATAATAATTTTTTATATAAAATTGTTTTCATGCTATAAAAGCACCAAAACATAAAAAAATGATATAAATGAGGTATCGCCGTAATCGTACTGACCCGAAGAATAAAACTGCTTTATCAATTTTACCACACGCGGAACGGTACAAACGCCTCCCCCAAAAGAATTCATGAATTGCTGATTTTTGTTCATTCTAACCTCCCAAAAATCGAAATAAAAAGCGATCAAAAAATGTCACGTGCTCAAAAATGGTACCAATAAAAACGCACCTCGTCCCGCAAAAAATAAGACCTCACATGACTCTGTGGGCCAAAATATGCAAAAATTATAGCTCTCAAAATGTGGTGATGCAAAAAACTATTTTTTGCAATAAAAAGCGTCTTTTAGCGTGACAGCTGCCAATCATAAAAACCCGCTATAAATAGTAAATCAAACCCCCCTTTATCACCCCCTTAGTTAGGGAAAAATAATAAAATTAAAAAAATGTATTTATTTCCATTTTCCCGTTAGGGTTAGGGTTGCGGCTAAAGTTAGGGTTAGGGTTGGCGTTAACGTTAGGATTAGGATTAGGGTTGGGATTACGGTTAGGGGTGTGTTAGGGTTAGGTTTGTGGTTAGGGTTGGGACTAGGGTTAGGGGTGTGTTGGGGTTAGGGTTGGAGTTAGAATTGGGGGGTTTCCGCTGTTTAGGCACATCAGGGGCTCTCCAAATGTGACATGGCGTCTGATCTCAATTCCAGCCAATTCTGCGTTGAAAAAGTCAAACGGTGCTCCTTCACTTCTGAGCTCTGCCATGCGCCCAAACAGTAGTTTACTCCCGCATATGGGGTATCAGCGTATTCTGTACCACAAGAGTTATTGTGCAATTTGTCCTATTTCTTCTGTTACCCTTGGGAAAATAAAAAACTGGGGGCGACAAAATCATTTTTGTAAAAAAAAAATGATTTTTTTGTTTTTACGGCTGTATGTTATAAAACTTCTGTGAAGCACTTGGAGCTTCATAGCGCTCACCACACTTCTAGATAAGTTCCTTGTGGGGTCTATTTTCCAAAATGGGGTCACTTGTGGGGGTTTCCACTGTTTAGGCGCATCAGGGGCTCTCCAAATGCGACATGACGCCCCCAGACCATTCCATCAAAGTCTGCAATCCAAAACGTCACTACTTCCCTTCCGAGCCCCTACGTGCGCCCATACAGTAGTTTACTCCCACATATTGGGTATCAGCATACTCAGGACAAATTGGACAACAACTTTTGGGGTCCAATTTCTCCTGTTACCCTTGTGAAAATAAAATATTGGGGGCGAAAAAAATCATTTTTGTAAAAAAAAAAAAGGATTTTTTATTTTTACGGCTGTACGTTATAAACTTCTGTGAAGCACTTCGGGGTTCAAAGTGCTCACCACACATCTAGATAAGTTCCTTGTGGGGTCTATTTTCCAAAATGGGGTCACTTGTGGGGGGTTTCCACTGTTTAGACGCATCAGGGGCTCTCCAAATGCGACATGACTCCCCCAGACCATTCCATCAAAGTCTGCAATCCAAAACGTCACTACTTCCCTTCCGAGCCCCGACGTGCGCCCATACAGTAGTTTACTCCCACATATTGGGTATCAGCGTACTCAGGACAAATTGGACAACAACTTTTGGGGTCCAATTTCTCCTGTTACCCTTGTGAAAATAAAATATTGAGGGCGAAAAAATCATTTTTGTAAAAATAAAAAAAGGATTTTTTATTTTACGGCTGTACGTTATAAACTTCTGTGAAGCACTTTGGGGTTCAAAGTGCTCACCACACATCTAGATAAGTTCCTTGAGGGGTCTAGTTTCCAAAATGGTGTCATTTGTGGGGGGTTTCCACTGTTTAGGCATATCAGGAGCTCTCCAAACACAACATGGCATCCAGCCAATTCTGCGTTGAAAAAGTCAAACGGCCCTCCTTCCCTTCCAAACTCTGCCATGCACCCAAACCAAACAGTGGTTTACTCCCACATATGGGGTATCAGCGCACTCAGGACAAATTGCACAATAACTCTTGGAGTCTTGTTACACTTGGGAAAATAAAAATTGGGGTGAAAAAATCAATTTTGTGGAAAAAATATGATTTTTTAATTTTACAGCTCTACGTTATAAACTTGTGTGAAGCACTTGGGGGTTCAAATTGCTCACCAAAGATCTAGATAAGTTCCTTAGGGGGTCTAGTTTCCCAAATGTGGGCACTTGTGGGGGTTTCCACTGTTTAGGCACAGCAGGGGCTCTCCAAATGCAACATGGCGTCCAATCTCAATTCCAGCCAATTTTGGTTGGAAAAAGTCAAATGGTGCTCCTTCCATTCCGAGCTCTGCCATGCGCCCAAACAGTGGTTCCCCCCCACATATGGGGTATCAGCGTACTCAGGACAAATTGGACAACAAATTTTGTGGTCCAATTTCTCCTGTTACCCTTGGGAAATAAAAAATTAGTGACTAAGAGATCATTTTTGTGGGAAAAAAATAGGATTTTTTATTTTCATGCTCGGGCATTATAAACTTGTGTGAAGCACTTGGGGGTTCAAAGTGCTCACCAAAGATCTAGATAAGTTCCTTAGGGGGTCTAGCTTCCAAAATGGGGTCACTTGTGGGAGGTTTCCAGTTTAGGCTCATCTGGGGCACTACAAATGGAACATGACCCCCATCAATGTTTGCATTCCAAAACGTTACTGCTTCCTTTCCAAGCCCTGCCGTGCGCCCAAACAGTTTCCCCCCCCCCACATATGGGGTATCAGTGTACTCAGGACAAATTGGAAAACAACTTTTGGGGTCCAATTTCCTTGGGAAAAATCAAAAATTTGGGACTAAAAAATCATTTTTGTGGAAAATTGTTTTTTTTTTTTCACACCCAGGCATTATAAACTTTTGTGAAACACTTTGGGGTTCAAAGTGCTCACAACAGATAATAATGGGTTAAAGCCACATTGCTATTGGAAGGTGACTTTAAGCCAGGTTAATAATTGAGAGCTGTCAATTAGACAACTATCAATTATTAATCCTATTGTATGAAATAAAAATAAAACACCCACACACTTTAATTAAAAATCATTTTAATGAAAAAAATACAGTTTTTGACCATCTTTTATTGTACAGTTAATACTCGATTCCCTTGTTCTCCTGTAATAAAAATAAAATAATAAAGCAACATTATTCTTACCTATCCGGTGTTCAGTCAGGTCCCTCGATGTAATCCTTCTGAAAGGGTTAATGTTTACTGCAGGGACCGCAGCTAATGCTGCCAGCCTTGCAGTAAACCCCCGAATGAATCATCTCCTCTCCTGGCTGACAGGAGAGGAAGTGATTAGTGTGGGAAGCGTAATTGATTGCTTCCCACTTTCACTTCAGGTCAGCCAGGGACACCGCACAGCATTAGTGACGTCAGAGGGAGTCCCGGCTGACCTGAAGTGAAAGTGGGAAGCAATCAATGAAGCTTACCACAGTAATCAGTTCCTCTCCTGTCACTGGGAGAGGAACTCATTCATTCAGGAGCTTACAGCTGAGCAGGCAGCATTAGCTGCACTGCTTGGCTGAAAGCTAGTTAACACTTTGTGAAGGATTACAGCGTGGGACCTGACAGAGCGGCGGATAGGTAAGAATAATGTTGTTTTATTATTTTTTCTTTATTACAGGAGAGCAAGGGCTTCGCAAAAATTAACAGTTAAATAAACGATGGTCAAAAAAATGTGTGTTGATTTCATTAAAATTATTTATTCTTCATGTGTGTGTGTTTTTTTTATTTCCTTCAATAGGATTAATAATTGAGAGTTGTCAAATTGACAACTCTCAATTATTAACCTGGCTTAAAGTCACCTGTCAATAGCAAGGTGGCTTTAACTCATTATTAACCCATTCGCCACCGTACAGGGCAATGGGAATAGACCGGCAAAGTGCAAGAAAGGGCGCATATAATTATAGATTTGCCTTTTCTGGGGTGGCTGGGGGCAGATGCTAGTAGCAGGGGGGGGCAAAAATAATGGTCCCTCTCTGGGCTATTATTATCTGCCCCCACTTGCTGGCTTTGTCTGTCTGGTTGAGAAAATAGTGTGGGAGCCCACACATTTTTTTTCAATGAATTTACACCTTTAATTAACCCCTACATGTCTGAAATTTTGCACACATACACTCATGTAATTGTTAGTGAAAACCATATATCAAACTACATGAAATGACATGGTTAACTGTATGTAAACCATGTGTCATTTCATGTCGGGAGGTTCTGTAATTTCACAAAAGCCGGCAATTGAATTAGCGGCTATTTTACAATGTAGAAGTGTATGAACTATAAATATATAATATATATATATATATATATATATATATATATATATATATATGTCACAATGACATGTATATATATATATATATATATATATATGTATTCTATGTGTGTATATCTAGTGTTTACAAGGAAAGAAAGGGTTTATTTTAATTCCGATATTTCTGTCCCATTGACTTGCATTGGTTTCCGGTATCGGAATCGGCGACACCCGATACTTTTTGGGTATCGGTCCGATCCAATCCGATCCGATATTTCTTGATATCGGGAAGTATTGCTCAACACTACTCCCTACTGTTCAGATCGGCAGAAATAAAATGGCGTTCGGTGGTCAGGGCTTTTATAGACACTATGACGCCCCCCAAAGCAAGCCAATCACTGCAATGCCCTTCTCTAAGATGGTGGTGGCCGCTGCCCATGTCATCTCGTTGCCCACAGTGTAGGTCCTTGCTCATTGGCTGAAAAAGGCGCCTGCAAGCATTATAGGAAAACCGACTTTGGCGCTTGGGTCAACGACCGCATGGCCGACTTCACGCTATGGTCGGGTTTTGCTCGGCGAAACCCGACTTTGGCGAAAGTCTGCGACTTATGAATCTGACCTACTTGTTTCGCTCAACTCTAATAATGGGATCACTACCAGAACATTTTTTAAAGATGTTGCTTTCAGTATCTATTTGCATTTTCAGAGCTATCACTATAAAAAATGGTTAAAATAATGTCCCATTTAGCCAATTTAAGAGAATAAGAAAAAACTGTACCGATATCGACACAAATATCAATGAGAGAACTATGGAACTCCAAATTAATTGATAATGCCTTTCAAAAAGCAATGCTTCCTGATAATGAATTATGCCTTAGCAATAGCAAGAAAAACAACAAAAAAGACAACCCCTTCAAATTAAGCATCATTACTGCCTGCAATAACGCTCATTCAGAGATCTGAAAAATCTTTCATAAAAACTGGAGCCTACTGCTAAAAGATCCTTTTTTAAAAAACTCTATACCTCACAAATAGTGATGAGTGAACATGTTTGGATAAGATGTTCCCTGACCATGCTCAGGTGCTCACCGAGTGTCTTCGGTATGCTCGATAAATATGTTAGAGTCCCCGCGCCTGGGATTGCCTAATAAACAGCCACAAGACATTCATATGTTGCGACTGTCGAAAAGCCCCGAGACATGAAGGCACAGGGACTCGGACATTAGTCGTGAGCGAACGTGCTCGAATAAGGTGTTATCCATGCTCAGGTGCTAACCGAGTGTCTTCAGCGTGCTTCTCCGCACCTGCATGTCTCACGACTGTTAGGCAATCCCTGCAAGACATGCAGGAGCCGGAACTCGAACATATTATTTGACCACACTGAAGACACTTAGTTAGCCCCCAAGCATGCTCCGATAGCACCTTATCCAAGATGCTGTGCTGCAACACACTACATACAGTCCAAGTGCTACAACCCTGCACCACTGGAAGTAACAAGCCATTTTAGCGCCACTATCCCCACCTAACATAATGCAAATTAGTAGAGGAGAATATCAGTTATATTGATGCTAAAGGCGTTCCTCATGCCCTGACATCATGTGAAATTAAATAATTTTCAGCAGTAGATCCAGAAATTTCCCAGGTGAGACAATGTATAGGGTGCAAATTGTCTCTTCAGAAAAGGAAGAGGAATAGAACTCAAGTGACACCTATTGGAAGCAGCGATCATAAAAGTCATTATCGACCCATTAACGAGTCTTGTCACATGACTTAAGATAAAAGCCAAACTAGAATCTCCGTTTGCAGACACTGTGCTTCGGGGTACTGCCACTTGTCAGTGCAAAGTGTGAGATCTGCTTTGGCTGGGTGAGAGGCGTCTGACCGGGATCCAATGGGTAACGTTTCTCCTTGCGGAGACTGACATGTCAATCTTGACATGCCAAGGTGAGGCGACATAGAAATCTTGATGCCACAAAAAGTATGAAGATTAAAACTTCAATTAACCCATGAGGGATACAAAATGGTTACTTGAGAAGGTTTAGAGGTCCAGGAGCTGACAAATCTTGTGATTCTGAGCTGGTCAGCTGGTGGGCAGAACCAGTCACACATACTTACCTTATGGGCCATAGGAAGATCTGGTCATGATGTGTACTCATACTCTGTAGGCACGGGTTATGTTTCGGTAGCTGAGGAGGACAGGAACAACAGCAGGGCAGCCGAACACCTGAGATGTTGGTAACTGATGGGTTGCAGATTCCTAAACTAACGACACAAATAGAGGTAGCTGTGGAGCATTCCTACGTTGATCCTAGACGCCTCATCACAGCCTGAGAGATAATTACACCTAAAGGCAGAAAGATGAAAGCTATCTGCCCCGGAGCAGATCCCCAAAGAAAATAGGAAGCCCCCAAACATATAATGGCGGTTAGACAAGATGAAAATACAAACATAGGCAGAAAATAGACTGAGCAAACGCTGGGGCCACAAGCTGACTAAATAGGATAGGACAGGAGAGATTACTTTCTGCAACCCAGAAAACCCTACAAAAATCCAACAATTCTGATTACAAAAATACTGAGATCACACGATCTCGCCACCCTCTAAATCAGATCTCAGTGTGAACAAAAACCAAGCCGCAGCCGCTGAAAGAACAGGAAAAAGCAAAGAGCAAATAACAGTGGCTGCAGATAAACTGTGAGGAGCTCAGGCTCCAGGAGGGGACCTGGCTGACCTCCACAAAAGTGCAGAAAACAATGCAAAAAGCAAGCACAAAAAGAAAAGCAAAAAATATCTTATCTGAAAGCAGGAGATGCAGGCAAGACTCCAGCAAACTTCCAAATGAACTAGGAACCACAATTGAGACAAGAACAATTGATCACCGGCAACCATCATGGGAGGGAACCTCCCTTATATCAGACCAGTCAGTGAACCCAGATTGCCACTCCTCGCTGAAAGGTTCAGTACTGTCTGTAACCACCAGAGGGAACCTCTGCTCAGAAACCATCTCTGGCACATTCATAACAGTACCCCCCCCTTGAGGAGGGGTCACCAAACCCTCACTTGTGCAACCAGGCCGATCAGGATGAGCTCGGTGATAGGCACGGATCAGTCTCCTAGCATGGATGTCCGAAGTAAACACCCAAGAATTGTCCTCCTGACCATAACCTCTCCACTTAACCAAATACTGGAGTTTCTGTCTAGAAAAACGAGAATCCAATATTTTCTCAAACACATACTCCAGATTGCCCTCAACCAAAACAAGGTCAGTAGGCGCAGCCATAGGAACCACTGGCTCGACAAACCTCTTCAATAAGGACTTATGGAACACGTTATGGATCTTAAATGTCCCTGGAAGAAGCAAATGGAAGGAAACAGGATTAAGAATCTCCATGATCTTATAAGGTCCAATGAACCTGGGCTTAAACTTTGGAGATGCAACCCTCATAGGGATATTTCTTGAGGACAACCAAACCAAGTCCCCCACTTCAAATCGAGGACCATCAGTCCTATGCCGGTTGGCAAACCGTTGGGACTTCTCCTGAGAGAGACAACCTCTCCACTACCTGGTCCCAAATCTGCTGCATTCGCTCCACAACAGAGTCAACACCCGGACAGACAGAAGCCTTCGCCTGTCCCGAAGAAAATCGAGGGTGAAACCCAAAATTGCAGAAAAATGGAGACATCAAGGTGGCAGAGCTAGCCCTATTATTAAGAGAAAACTCAGCCAAAGGCAAAAAAGAGACCCAGTCATCTTGATCAGCAGACACAAAACATCTCAAATAAGTCTCCAAGGTCTGGTTTGTTCTCTCGGTTTGTCCATTGGTCTGAGGATGAAAAGCAGAGGAGAAAGATAATTGAACACCAAGTTTAGAACAAAATGTCCTCCAAAATCTGGAAACAAACTGGACTCCTCTGTCAGACACAATGTTCTCCGGAATGTCATGTAACCGAACCACGTGCTGAAGGAACAAAGGCACCAATTCGGAGGAGGAAGGCAAAGTCAAAATCCATCAGGTTAATAGCTGCTCCTGAATCAACAAAAGCCTGAGCAGAAAATGTGGACAGGGAGCAAATCAGGGTAACAGTCAACAGAAATTTAGTCTGAACACTACCCAAGACAACTGAGCAAGCAAAACGTCTTCCCCGCTTAGGGCAGACTGAAATAGCATGAGAGGCATCACCACAGTAGAAACATAACCCATTGTGCTTTCGAAACTCATGACGCTGAGCCCCAGAAGTCACTCTATCACACTGCATGGGCTCAGAAGCTGGCTCACAAGGCAACACTATCTCACGCATACCTCTGCGCTCACGCAAACGTCTGTCAATTTGAATAGCCAATGACATAGAATCATTGAGACCAGAGGGAGCAGGGAATCTCACCATAACATCCTTTACATTCTCTGACAGCCCCTTCCCTAAAAGGGCTGCCAAAGCATCATCATTCCATTTGGTCAGGACTGCCCACTTTCGGAATTTCTGACAGTACAACTCAGCGTCTTCAAGACCCTGATTTAATGCCAACAAGGTTTTTTCAGCTTGATCAGTGACATTAGGTTCATCGTACAATAACCCCAGAGCCAGAAAAAATGCATCAATATCATTCAAAACAGGATCCCCAGGTGTCAGGGAAAAAGCCCAATCCTGAGGATCGCCGCGCAGGAGAGAGATGACAATTTGAACCTGCTGTGCTGCGTTACCTGAGGACTTAGGCTTTAAGGCAAAAAACAACTTACAGTTATTTTTGATATTCAGAAATTTAGCCCGATCCCCCAAAAACAAATCTGGCATGGGAATCCTAGGTTCCACAACCGGCAACCCAGCAAGATAGGTAGCAATACTCCGAACCTCAGTGGCAAGCTGATCCACACAACCAGACAACTGTGCAAACTCCATTGAGAGAAAAAAAAATCCTCCTCAGCACCCAGAGAAAAAGAGGGAAAAAATGCAACAGACAGAAAAAAAAAAATCTCTGACAACTCTGACAACTTTTTTCTTTCACCACTATTTTTCCTTTATGTGAGCACCATAAAATTTTCAGCTATGGCTGGTGATACTGTTATGTTTCGGTAGCTGAGGAGGACAGGAACAACAGCAGGGCAGCCGAACACCTGAGATGTTGGTAACTGATGGGTTGCAGATTCCTAAACTAACGACACAACTAGAGGTAGCCGTGGAGCGTTCCTACGTTGATCCTAGACGCCTCGTCACAGCCTGAGAGATAACTACACCTAAGGGCAGAAAGATGAAAGCTATCTGCCCCGGAGCAGATCCCCAAAGAAAATAGGAAGCCCCCAAACATATAATGGCGGTTAGACAAGATAAAAACACAAACATAGGCAGAAAACAGACTGAGCAAACGCTGGGGCCACAAGCTGACTAAATAGGATAGGACAGGAGAGATTACTTTCTGCAACCCAGAAAACCCTACAAAAATCCAACAATTCTGATTACAAAAATACTGAGATCACACAATCTCGCCACCCACTAAATCAGATCTCAGTGTGAACAAAAACCAAGCCGCAGCCGCTGAGAAAACAGGAAAAAGCAAATGAGCAAATAACAGTGGCTGCAGATAAACTTTGAAGAGCTCAGGCCCCAGGAGGGGACCTGGCTTACCTCCACAAAAGTGCAGAAAACAATGCAAAAAGCAAGCACAAAAAGAAAAGCAAAAAATATCTTATCTGAAAGCAGGAGATGCAGGCAAGACTCCAGCAAACTTCCAAATGAACTAGGAACCACAATTGAGACAAGAACAATTGATCACCGGCAACCATCATGGGAGGGAACCTCCCTTATATCAGACCAGTCAGTGAACCCAGATTGCCACTCCTCGCTGAAAGGTTCAGTACTGTCTGGAACCACCAGAGGGAGCCTCTGCTCAGAAACCATCTCTAGCACATTCATAACAGGCACGGTCACAGATTTTGATCTGAAGCCAAGAGCTTTGAGTTACTACTGTGATGTGGATTTCATGTGGACAGGGTACAGTATGTTTCTATTCCGGGAAGGATTTTGCTGTGCCTAAAACCTTTGCTATCTGTAGTAGAGTCTTTGTAGTCTCCCTCTATTTTTGTGCCTCTGGACATTGTGGGAAAGAGTTGTGAACACTTTTAATCTGACTTCTGAGTTTGGGTTCCCTCTGGTGGTTGCTGCTGGTAATGAAGCTGCTCTGGCTAACAGAAGTCTATCACCTGAGGGGATGATTGGAGATCAGGTGTTACTGGCTGGGGAGATTTAAGTGAGCAGACTTCCCATGATTCTTGCCATTGATTTGTTTTCTTCCTGAGCCATTTGGAAGTCTGCTTGCTCCCTGCTGTGTCCTGCATATTTCAGATAAGCTATTTTGCTGTTTATTTCTGTGGCATTTGTTACCTTTTGCTCTTCTCCGTTTTCTTCCTTGCTGGAGTTAGTTCAGCCAGGTCCCCTGCGGAGCCTGTGCAGGACTCTGTTTCTCATTTGCCACAGCTTATATATTTCTAGTTCCCTGTTATTTCAGTATCTGTTGATTTGCGTCCAATTCACACCAGAGTTGATTTAGCGGGAGAGAGGTCGTGTGGCCTCAGTATTTTTGCATATCAGACGTGTTGGAATTTTTCTTTAGAATTTTTGCTGGATTGCAGACAGTATCCTTTTCTGTCCTGTTCTATCTAGACAGTTTGGGCCTCAACATTTGCTTACTCTATTTCCTGTCTGTGTTTGTGCTTAATCTGTCTCACCGGCAATATACATATGGGGCTATATATTCCTTTGGGGCTCTACTCCGGGGCAGTTAGCTTTCCCCTTTCTCTCTTAAGGCTTAGTTAACTCTTTGGCTGTGTCGAGACGTCTAGGGTGTCAAGGTCCCGTCTGGGTTGGAGCCGATGTTACTGCAAACACTAGGGGAAGCAGAGGCAGGTAGCGTAGTCAGATGGCAGCCGGAGGTCGGTACACAGGAAAGCAGTGTTGGTAGCAATGGATCAGGCGGATAACGTAGTCAGGTGGCAGCCGGAGGTCGGTACACAGGAAAGGCAGTTCGGTAACAGAGGAGCAGGCAGATAACGTAGTCAGGTGGCAGCCGGAGGTCGGTACACAGGAGAGCAGTGTTTGTAGCAATGGATCAGGCGGAGAGCGTAGTCAGAAGGCAGGCCGAGGTCGGTTCACAGGAGAGCAGTGTTTGTAGCAATGGATCAGGCGGAGAGCGTAGTCAGAAGGCAGGCCGAGGTCGGTTCACAGGAGAGCAGTGTTTGTAGCAATGGATCAGCAGGAAACGCTTGACTAAAGGCTTGGAGCTCAATAATCTCGCAATGACACACCCACAGGGCCAGGTTTATATAGGGTGTGTAATTGGCAATCAGAGGCCCAATCAAGAGAGCACTAGGTGTAGCCAATCAGGAAGAACAGTCAATGGTATCTGGGTTCAGCAAGGAACTTTGCAGCCAGCAGAATAGCTCAGATGGTAGAGCTGCTGGCCAGTAGACAAGAGGTACTGGGTTCGACTCCTGACAGTACTCCCCTCCTTCCAGGATGGCCTCTGGACATCTCAGGAGCTGGCTTATCCGGGTACCTCTGATGAAAGGCTCTTGTTAGTCTAGGAGCATGGACGTTGTCCCTTGGTTCCCATGAATTTTCCTCTGGTCCGTAACCCTTCCACTGCACCAGATACTGCAGTTTACCTCTGAATTTTCGGGAGTCCAGAATCTTATCCACAATGTATTCTTCTTCACCACGGATCCTTTCTGGTGGAGGAGGTGGCTGAATTCTTCCTGGAAACGGGTTTTCACAGAAGGGTTTGAGCAAGGATATGTGAAACACTGGATGAATCTTTAGATTGTTGGGAAGTTTTAAACGAAAAGCAACCTGGTTAATTTTTGCAGAAATTTGAAAAGGTCCAATGAATTTCTGACCCAATTTGGAGGATGGCACATGTGTCTTAAGGTTTTTAGTGGACAGCCAAACTTTGTCTCCAACCTGAAGAGCAGGGGGCACTCTCCGATGTTTATCTGCTGCTTCCTTATATACTTCCTGGGTCTTGAGTAATATCTCTGATAATTCCTTCTGGGATTCCTGTAATTTTGCAAGCCTGTCATTTACAGCAGGAATGGGAGTGTTCACTGGCAGATTAGGGATAAATACTGGATGTACTCCATAATTAGCAAAAAATGGGGTTTGAGATGTAGCGCTATGTATGGAGTTGTTGTAGGCAAACTCTGCTGTTGGTAAATAGTCCACCCAGTCATCCTGAAGATAGGAAATGAAGCAACGGAGGTATTGCTCCAAAGTCTGGTTCGTTCTCTCCGTCTGGCCATTGGACTGAGGATGGAAAGCGGTAGAAAGATTCACCGTGACTCCCAAGGCTGTACAGAAACTCTTCCAAAATTTTGACGTAAACTGAACGCCTCTGTCAGACACCACGCTGTCAGGAATTCCATGTAACCTGAATACCTCTTTGATTATCAGTTCTGCAGTTTTTTCAGCAGTAGGAATTCCTTCAGTTGGAATAAAGTGGGCCATTTTTGTGAGTCGGTCCACTATGACAAGGATGACGGTCATCTGTTTGGAAGGGGGTAGTTCCACAATAAAATCCATGGAAATAGATCCCCAAGGCCTGGATGGAACTGGAAGTGGTTGCAAGAGTCCTAGAGGAGACGATCGTGGGGTCTTGTTTCGTGCGCATGTTAAACAGGTTGAAACATATTTCCTCACGTCCTTCCTACAATTAGGCCACCAAAAGAAACGAAGTAGTAAGTCTTGTGTTTTTGCAACTCCAGGATGTCCTGCCAGTTTAGAATCATGGACACTTTTGAGGACTTCAAGGCGAGAAGATTCAGGTACATATATTTTGTGTTTCTGCATCCAAAACCCCTCTTTGAATGAAAGATCGACGTCTTCCGAAGGATGGTTAAGGAAAGAGTCCTCTTGATATCCATCTTTAATTCTATTACATAGTCCTCTAGAGTGCAATATTCCCAAAAAATTTTTAGGGCCTAGAATTGTATCGTCATTACTAGACCTCTCCTGAGGTTCCGAACACATCCTGGACAGGGCGTCAGCCTTGCCATTTCTTGAACCAGGCCGGTAAGAAATTATAAAATTGAATCTTGAGAAAAATAAGGCCCATCGTGCTTGTCTTGCAGACAATCTTTTTGCTGTACGGAGGAATTCAAGATTCTTGTGGTCCGTGAGGACAGTCACAGGGTGATTGGCACCTTCCAAAAGATGTCTCCATTCGGAGAAGGCAACTTTAATGGCTAACAGTTCTTTATTACCGATGTCGTAGTTCTTTTCTGCAGATGACATGGTGTGGGAAAGAAACGCACATGGGTGAAGTTGCATTTTGTCCCCAACTCGCTGAGACAGAATGGCTCCTACTGCAGAGTCTGAGGCGTCCACTTCGACAGTAAATGGCAATTCAGGATTTGGGTGTACTAACAATGGAGCAGACGTAAAAAGAGTTTTCAATTTGTCAAAAGCCTCCTGTGCCTCCGGAGACCAGAAAAATGCTTTGGTCTTTTTTGTTAGTGTAGTAATTGGTAGTATGATCCGTGAAAAGTTCTTTATAAATTTTCGGTAAAAATTTGCAAATCCTATGAAACGCTGGACGTCTTTTAAATTTCTTGGAACAGGCCAGTCCACTACAGCATTGATTTTGCCGGGATCCATGCTCAGACCTTCTGGGGAGATGATATATCCCAGAAATTGGATACTGGTTTGTTCAAACTCACATTTTTCAAGTTTAATGTAAAGATGGTTCTCCTGTAGTCGTTCCAAGACTCTAACTGGACGTGCCTGCGATGCTCTTCCAAGGTGTCTGAAAATATAAGAATGTCATCGAGATAAGCCACAACGAATTGGTCCAAGAAATCTCGAAATACATCATTAATAAAATGTTGAAAGGTGGCTGGGGCATTGCTAAGACCAAAGGTCATAACCAGAGATTCAAAATGTCCATATCTCGTTCTGAAGGCGGTCTTCCACTCATCTCCTGGGCGAATCCGTATGAGGTTGTGTCTAAGATCCAGCTTCGTAAAGATTTTCGCAGAACGGAGTCTCTCAAATAGTTCAGGAATCAAGGGTAGCGGGTAGCGATTCTTGACAGTGATATTATTCATCTCTCTGTAGTCAATACATGGCCGCAGAGTGGAGTCTTTCTTTTCAACAAAGAACAGGGGTGCCCCAGCTGGAGATGTGGAAGGTCGAATAAAGCCTTTCTCTAAATTTTCATCCAGGAACTTTCTTAATACCTTCAATTCAGGTTCGGAAAGATTGTAAATCCGTCCAAATGGAATGGTTGCTCCTGGCAGCAATTCAATGGGACAGTCGTAAGGACGGTGAGGAGGTAATTGATCTGCTTTCTTCTTACTGCAGACATCAGAGAACTGCTGATATTGAGGTGGTAGTTTCTCTTCCTTCTCATGCGAAATCTCAGAGATTTGGACTTGTTGGAGAACAGGGGGTTCCTTATGACAATTATTCTTACAGTAGTCAGATGGAAAGGTGATGGTCCTTGATGCCCAGTTGATAGAAGGGTTATGGACTGAAAACCAGGGGATCCCTAGAATAACCGGAAATTTCGGAGATGAGATAAGGTGGAAACTGACAGCTTCATGATGATCCGGTTCGATACAAATCTCCAGTTCGATTGTCTCATGCGTGACAGGTCCAGAAGACAAGGGTGATCCATCCACCGTTTCCATTTCAATTGGTGTGGATTTGGTCCTACTGGAAATATTATTATCACGTGTAAATTTTAAGTCCATAAAATTCCCTCCTGCTCCCGAATCCAACAGGGCAGAGCATTGTATTTTTTGGGTGCCCATTACAACCTGAATGGGGATTACAAAATGAGATGATGTAGTATGTATTTTGTCTATTTCTGGCGTTACTGATGAGATAGTCTGCAAGATGGAATCCGACTGCTGAGAAAGGTCCATATTGCTGGCAGACCTGTTGTTGGTAAAGGCTATAGTCCTTTTGTTAGGACAGTTGATGGCATAGTGTCCAGGGTCCCCACAATAGAGGCAGAGATGTTCTGCACGTCGCCTCTCCTTCTCCTGTGCAGAGAGTGGTCTTCGGATGACGTCGATCTGCATCGGTTCAGACACGCCTTGCGTCTTTTCTTGGTGGTCCGATGCTGAAAATGAGAAGCCAGGGCTATTCCCAAGTGCTCGCAGTCTCTCCTTTCTCCTTTCAGTAAGTCTCTGGTCAATCCGGATACATAGTTGAATAAAGTCCTCCAACTGGTCAGGGGTCTCAACCCTGGCAAGCTCGTCTTTCACTGGTTCTGATAACCCTCGTCGAAATTGACTTCTCTGGGCCGCTGGATTCCAGGTGGTGTCGGCCACCCAGCGACGGAACTCCGATGTGTATTCCGCAACAGAGCGACGTCCTTGGCGCAAATTATGTAATTTGGTTTCTGCTGTGGCACAGCGGTTTGGGTCATCAAAAACTTGATTCATAGCTGCGGTGAAGGCTTCCAGGTCATTAAGGAGGTCATAGTCCTTTTCTACATAAGGTGAAGCCCAAGCAAGAGCTTCATCCGTCAGGAGATTTATCATGAAAAAAACTTTCTTCCTCTCACTGGTAAAGGGAGCAGGTTGCATCTGGAAGTATATGCGGCATTGATTGAGGAATCCTCGGTACTGCTTGCGATCCCCACTGAACTTTGCAGGCAGCGGCAGCCGCGCGTTTGATTCGGACCCTGAATTGCGCACGTCCAGAAGTTGTTTTTGTAGCTCAATTACTTCCTGTTGTATCGCCGTGAAATCAGTTTGTAACTTGGCATATTTTCCTTGAGAGTCAGTACAAAAACTTTGAAGCTCCGTAACTTGCCGTCTCAGGGTGTTCACAGCGGACTCCATTTTGGCGCGAGATTATTCTGTCAAGATCCCGTCTGGGTTGGAGCCGATGTTACTGCAAACACTAGGGGAAGCAGAGGCAGGTAGCGTAGTCAGATGGCAGCCGGAGGTCGGTACACAGGAAAGCAGTGTTGGTAGCAATGGATCAGGCGGATAACGTAGTCAGGTGGCAGCCGGAGGTCGGTACACAGGAAAGGCAGTTCGGTAACAGAGGAGCAGGCAGATAACGTAGTCAGGTGGCAGCCGGAGGTCGGTACACAGGAGAGCAGTGTTTGTAGCAATGGATCAGGCGGAGAGCGTAGTCAGAAGGCAGGCCGAGGTCGGTTCACAGGAGAGCAGTGTTTGTAGCAATGGATCAGGCGGAGAGCATAGTCAGAAGGCAGGCCGAGGTCGGTTCACAGGAGAGCAGTGTTTGTAGCAATGGATCAGCAGGAAACGCTTGACTAAAGGCTTGGAGCTCAATAATCTCGCAATGACACACCCACAGGGCCAGGTTTATATAGGGTGTGTAATTGGCAATCAGAGGCCCAATCAAGAGAGCACTAGGTGTAGCCAATCAGGAAGAACAGTCAATGGTATCTGGGTTCAGCAAGGAACTTTGCAGCCAGCAGAATAGCTCAGATGGTAGAGCTGCTGACCAGTAGACAAGAGGTACTGGGTTCGACTCCTGACATAGGGCATCGTAGGTATGTTCCACGGCTAATTCTAGTTGTGTTGTCAGTTTAGGGGTCTGCAATCCGCTAAGTTACCAACCTATCTGGTTGCCTAGCCTATTTTTGTTATTGTCCTCCTCGGTTACCGAATCATAACAGAATCACCGGCCCGACTGTAGATTCTAGGGTACTCTAAAGAAGGGAAAAATAGTAAAAAAAAAAGTCAGCATTTTTTATATATTTTTTCCTCTTTTTCTCTAGGGGCCGTAGGAGCATTTTTTCTTCATGGAGACTAAGCATTTGTCTGATAGTGTTGAGCAGCTCAGCTCGCTGCTGAAGTTTAGAGAATTTCTGCCTATCTCGCTCAGTTGTCTGCTGTAGAACCTAAAATCCCTATTCCTGATTTATTTTCTGGGGATCGGTCTAAATTTTTTAAATTTAACCCCTTAACGGCCGCCGATACGCCTTTTCACGGCGGTCATCAAGGGTACTTAAACCACAGCGCCGTTAATTAAGGGCGCTGTGGAAAAAGTGAATAGGTGCCCCCCAGAGGTGCATTTTCTCCGGGGTCTTGGCTACCGGGGTTTGCCGAGACCCCAGAGAACATGAATTGGGTCGGTTTTTACCGACCCCGATGTTGCGATCGCTGTTTTTAACCCTAAAACGGCGATCGCAACAAAAAAAATGGTGTGCCATATAATTTCTCTCTCCTCTGATGTGATCGGACATCAGAGATAGAAAAAGGGTCCCCGATCCCCCCTTGTGGCTCCCGATACCCCACTTCTGGCCCCAGGGGGAGAAAATGGCGGGCGCATGCTCAGTGCGCCCGCCGCGATGTGCTGGGGGGGCTTGGGCAATTTTCTCTGGGGTCTCGGCTGCCGGGGGTAGCCGAGACCCCAGAGAACATGATCTGGGTCGGTATTTACCGACCCCTGTGTTGCGATAGCCGTTATAACAGTATAACGGCGACCGCAACAACAAAAAAAAATGATTTCTCTCCCCTCTGATGTGATCGCACATCAGAGGGGTGAGAATTAGGGTCCCCAGGTCCCCCGATCCCCCCCCCTGTACCTCCCGGTGTCCTCTTGTCCTCCGATCCTCCTGGGTCCTCTTCCTGTAAAAAATATGGCGGGCGCATGCGCAGTGCGACCGCCGAATCTGACTGGCGGAAGATTCAAAAAATGTTTCATTCATTCTCCTAAAAGTACATCACAGTGATCAAAATAAAAAACAGTACATAAACCCCCCCTTTATCACCCCCTTAGTTAGGGACATATAATAAAATATAGAAATTATATTCATTTTAATTTTTCCGTTAGGGTTAGGGTTATAATTAGGGTTAGGGTTATAATTAGGGTTAGGGTTAGCATTAGGGTTAGGGTTAGGCTGGGTTCATACTGCGTTATAGCAGTCCATTAGACGGACTGCGCTACATCGCGTTATAACGTGGTGTAACGCAGTCCGTTAACGCTGCCATTCACCCCCATTTGAGGGCGCATCGCGATGCATGCCGTAAAGCGGCATGCATTCACGACGTGCCGTCATTCAGTGACGGAGCCTCGGACTTGGCCTGCAGTGTCTGGGCTCCGTCACCGCTAGCGCAGATAAATCATCTGCTGATTCCTCTGCGCTAGCGGGTATAGCATAACGTGATCGCGTTATGCTATACCGTTATCAGCCCGTCAACGCTGTGTTGAACGGGCTGGTAAAACGCAAAATGAACCTAGCCTTAGGGTTAGGGTTATAATTAGGGTTAGGGTTGGTATTAGGGTTAGGGTTACAATTAGGGTTAGGGTTACAATTAGGGTTGGGATTTAGGTTAGGATTAGGGTTAGGGTTGGGATTAGGGTTAGGGGTGTGTTGGGGTTAGGGTTGGAGCTAGAATTGAGGGGTTTCCACTATTTAGGCACATCAGGGGGTCTCCTAACATGACGTGGCTTTCAAAAAGTCAAATGGCGCTCCCTCCCTTCCGAGCCCTGCAGTGCGCCCAAACAGTGGTTTACCCCCACATATGGGGTATCAGCGTAATAAGGACAAATTGCGCACCAATTTTGGGGTTCTAATCTCTCCTGTTACCCTTGGGAAAATAAAAAATAGCTGGCTAAAAAAATCATTTTTGAGGAAAAAATGATTTTTTATTTTCACGGTTCTGCATTTATAAATTTCTGTGAAGCACTTGGGGTTCAAAGTGCTCACCACACATCTAGATCAGCTCCTTGAGGGGTCTAGTTTCCAAAATGGTGTCACTTGCAGGGGGTTTCTACTGTTTAGGCACATCAAGGGCTCTGCAAACACAACATGATGCCCACAGAACATTCCATCAAAGTTTGCATTACAAAATGGCGCTCCTTCCCTTCCAAGCTCTCCCATGCGCCCAAACAGTGGTTTCACCCCACATATGGGGTATCAGCGTACTCAGGACAAATTGCACAACAACTTTTGGGGTCCAATCTCTCCTGTTACCCTTGGGAAAATAAAAAAATAGCGGGCTAAAAAATCATTTTTGAGGAAAAAAATGATTTTCTATTTTCACGGCTCTACGTTATAAACTTCTGTGAAGCAGTTGGGGGTTCAAAGTGCTCACCACACATCTAGATAAGTTCCTTAGGGGGTCTAGTTTCCAAAATGGGGTCACTTGTGGGGGGTTTCCACTGTTTAGACACATCAGGGCCTCTACAAACGCGACATGGCGTCCAGCCAATTCTGCGTTGAAAAAGTCAAACGGCGCTCCTTCCCTTCCAAACTCTGCCATGCACCCAAACAGTGGTTTACCCCCACATATGGGGTATCAGCATGCTCAGGACAAATAGCACAAAAACTTTTGGGGTCTTGTTACCCTTGGGAAGATAAAAATTGGGTGAAAAGATCATTTTTGTGGAAAAAATATGATTTTTTATTTTCACTGTTCTACGTTATAAACTTCTGTGAAGCACTTGGAGGTTCAAAGTGCTCACCATACATCTAGATAAGTTCCTTAGGGGGTCTAGTTTCCAAAATGGTGTCACTTGTGGGGAGTTTCCACTGTTTAGACACATCAGGGCCTCTACAAACGCGACATGGTGTCCAGCCAATTCTGCGTTGAAAAAGTCAAACGGCGCTCCTTCCCTTCCGACCTCTGCCGTGAGCCCAAAAAATAGTTTACCCCCACATATGGGGTATCGGCGTATTCAGGAGAAATTGCACAACAAATTTTGTGGTTCATTTTTTCTTTTAACACTTGTGAAAATAAAAAATATTGGTTCCGAAGTAAAGATTTTGCAAAACAAGTTAAATGTTAATTTTTTCCTTCCACATTGCTTCAGTTCCTGTGAAGCACGTAAAGGGTTAATAAACTTCTTGAATGTGGTTTTGAGCACCTTGAGGGGTGCAGTTTATAGAATGGTGTCACTTTTGGGTATTTTCTATCATATAAACCCCTCAAAGTGACTTCAAATGAGATGTGGTCCCTAAAAAAAAATGGTCTTGTAAAAATGAGAAATCGTTGGTCAACTTTTAACCCTAATAACTTCGTAACAAAAAAAGATTTTGTTCCCAAAATTGTGCTGATGTAAAATAGACATGTGGGAAATGTTATTTATTAAGAAATTTGTGTGACATATCTCTCTGATTTAGGGGCATAAAAATTTAAAGTTTGAAAATTGCTAAATTTTCAAAATTTTCGCCATATTTCCGTTTTTTTTCATAAATAAAAGCAAGTTATATAAAAAAAATTTTACCACTAACGTGAAGTACAATATGTCATGAAAAAACAATCTCAGAATCAGTTGGATTCGTTAAAGCATTCCACAGTTATAACCTCATAAAGTGACAGTGGTCAGAATTGTAAAAATTGGCCCGGTCATTAAGCTGCAAATTGGCTGTCACTAAGGGGTTAAGAATGATTGTAAATTGTTTTTTGCCTTGAAACCTAATTCCTCAGGGAACTCGGTGCAGCAAGTTAAAATTGTCATCTCCTTGTTGCTCAGAGACCCTCAGGACTGGGCCTTCTCCCTGATACCTGGAGATCCTGTTTTGGCTAATGTTGATGCGTTTTTTCAGGCTCTGGGGCTGTTGTATGATGAACCTAATGTTATTGATCAAGCTGAGAAAACCTTATTGGCATTGAACCAGGGTCAGGAAGCGGCAGAGTTATATTGTCAGAAATTCCGAAAGTGGGCAGTTATTACTAAATGGAACGATGATGCCCAAACGGCATTTTTGGAAAGGGCTGGCGGAGACAGTAAAAGATGTTATGGTGGGATTTCATTTCCCCAATGGTCTCAACGACTCTACGTATGTCCTTAGCCATTCAAATTGACAGACGTTTACGTGAACGTAAAACTATGCGATTGGCGGTGTTGCCTTTCAGACAAACCTCTGAGCCCATGCAGTGTGATAGGGTTGCTTCTAGGGCTCAACGTCGAGAATTTAGAAGGTGTAATAAGTTGTGCTTTTTTTGTGGGGATGCCTCTCATACTATTTCCGTCTGCCCTAAGCAGGGAAAACGTTTGGCTCACTCATGAGTTTTGAGCAATGTACAGCCTAAATTCCTCTTAAAGGGAATCTGTCACCCCATTTTTGCCCTATGCGATAGGGCCACCGCCATCAGGGGCTTATCTACAGCATTCTGGAATGCTGTAGATAAGCCCACGATGTTACCTGAAAGTGACGAAAAACGAGTTATAAAATACTCACCCAGGGGCGTTCCGCTGTCCGGTCCGGAGGGAGTCACGGTCCGGTTCGACGCCTCCCATCTTGTAGTGAAGCCGGCCTCTTCTTTCCGTCCCGTCGCGGCTCCTGCGCACTGCTCTGCCATGGTGAGGGCAGAGCAGAGTACTGTAGTGCGCAGGCACCGGGCCTCTCTGACCTTTCCCGGCACCTGCGCACTGCAGTACTCTGCTCTGCCCTCACCAGGGCAGAGCAGTGCGCCTGCGCAGGAGCCGCGACAGGACAGAAAGAAGAAGCCGGCTTCGCTACAAGATGGGAGGCGCCGAACCGGACCGGACCTGACGGCGGAACGCCCCTGGGTATTTTATAACTCGTTTTTCTTCACTTTCAGGTAACATCGGGGGCTTATCTACAGCATTACAGAATGCTGTAGATAAGCCCCTGATGGCGGTGGCCCTATCTCATAGGGCAAAAATGGGGTGACAGATTCACTTTAACAGTTACCTTGATCTGCTCCTTATCTTCATTTTCTGCTAAGGCTTTTGTTGATTCAGGAGCAGCCCTGAACCTGATGGATTTTGACTTTGCCAAACATTGTGGTTTTCCCATGGTACCCCTGCGGACTCCTATTCTTTTGCAGGGTATTGATGCTACCCCTTTGACAGAGAATAAACCCCAGTTTTGGACCCAGGTGATAATGCGGGTAGCCCCAGACCACCAAGAGAATTGTACATTTTTGGTGTTACATAATTTACATTTACATTGTACAGGGTTTTCCTTGGTTGCAGACCCATAATCCTGTTTTGGATTGGAAGTCTGTGTCTGTGGTTAGTTGGGGTTGTCAATGTGTTCGTAGTGACACTCCTGTTTTCTCTACCTCTCCCCAGACTCAGGATGTCCCTGACTATTTGGCTGATTTTTTGATGTGTTTAGTGAGAGTAAGTCTGCGTCCTTGCCTCCTCACAGGAGTTATGATTGCGCGATAGAGTTAGTGCCCGGTTGTAAATTTCCAAAGGGTCGGCTCTTCAATTTGTCTGTACCTGAGCATGAGGCTATGCGATCTTATATCAAAGAGTCATTGGAGAAGGGTCATATTAGACCGTACTCTTCACCTTTAGGTATCGGCTTTTTCTTTGTGGCCAAGAAGGATGGCTCTTGAGGCCATGTATTGACTACCGTCTCCTTAATAAGATCAGTTAAATATCAGTATCCGTTACCCCTGATTTCCGATTTATTCTCCAGAGCGAATAGTGCTAGCTGGTTTACCAAGCTTGACCTCAGGGGGGCGTATAATCTTATTCGCATTAAGCACGGTGATGAATGGAAGACGGCGTTTAATACTCCTGAGGGGCATTTTGAGTACCTAGTGATGCCTTTTGGGCTCACTAATGCCCCATCCGTCTTCCAATCTTTCTGTAATGTATGTAGTACAGTTCATATAGCGTCTTGTGCTTGGGTGCGATGAAAATACATGAGTCACAGGTTTGATATAGAAAGTCTTGTATTACTTCATACAAGTTGGCAAAAATAGTCACACAGTTTGCAGACACAGAAGCAGGAGACACAGCAGGCCAGAGTAATCTAAGCTCAGCAATCACTCTCCACAACAGGTTCAGGATCTTCTTCTCTGTTACCGTAAGTCCATGCAAACGTGGGTCTTTCAAAAAGCAGGGTTCAGAGTCCACAAGTGCTTCAGAGTTCCTCAGTAGGAATAGCTGGAGTACAAGGTCCAAGGCTTCAGGGGTCAGGTCACAGGTTCACTGCAGGCTAGATTCTGAAGCACTGATTGCTCAGCTGTGGCTGCTTAAGAAGCAAAAGGAGAGAATCAGGGCGGGAACATGCAAGCTGGAAACTCCATTTTGACTGAGGGCAAGATAGCTGCAGCAAGACAGAAAGTAAAATGGCTGACGAACAAACTGAGTTTCAGGAACATGTACACAGAACCTTACATTACTCCCCCCTTAGGGACAACCTCCGGATGACCTCAGACCAGGCTTGTGTGGGTACCTCTGATGAAACTGACGGAGCAAGCGAGGAGCATTAACGTTATTGACTGGTTCCCATGAGTTGTCCTCCACTGGGTAGCCCTGCCATTTAATCAGATATTGTAACTGATTTCTATACAACCTGGAATCTAAAATCCTTTCCACCACAAATTCTTCCTGACCATCGACTAGCACTGGGTCAGGGCAAGGAGAAGAACGTCCAGGAAACGTATTGGGTGTTGCAGCCTTTAGTAGGGATACATGAAAGACAGGGTGGATTCTCATAGTTCTGGGCAGTTGAAGACGACAAGCAACGGCACTTATAATTTTACTGATTTTATAGGGTCCAATGTACTTATGTCCCAGCTTAGACGATGGAATCCTTAACTTAAGATTTCTGGTTGACAGCCAGACCAAGTCTCCTACCTTGAAAGCTGGTGCAGGTTTACGAAATTTATCTGCTGCTTTCTTGTACCTTTCCTGAGCCGATTCCAGATTCTCCTTTAGAAGATCCATATTCTTCTGTAAAGACGTGATTCTTTCAGCCACTGCTGGTAAAGGCGTTTCTATGGGAAATCGTGGTAGAATGTTAGGATGATAACCTAGATTAGAGTAAAAAGGAGACTGCTTAGTGGAGGCACTCTGAGAGTTGTTATACGAGAACTCAGCTAATGGAAGTAGATCCACCCAATCATCCTGTAGGTGGCAGATAAAGCAGCGGAGATACTGCTCCAGGGTTTGATTGGTTCGTTCGGTCTGTCCATTAGTCTGGGGATGAAAAGCAGAAGAAAGGTTTACTTTAATGTCCAATGCTGCACAGAAATTTTGCCAAAACCTAGAAGTGAATTGCACCCCTCGATCCGAAATAACCTCATCCGGTACTCCATGTAAGCGAAACACATCTTTAATCATCAGATCTGATGTCTGTTTTGCAGTGGGTAAGCCGACACAAGGAATAAAATGAGCTGCCTTTGTTAGACGGTCAACCACCACTAAAATGGTGTTCTTCCCTTGAGAGGTTGGTAACTCCACAATGAAGTCCATAGAAATGGATCCCCACGGGCGGGACGGGGTGGGAAGAGGCTGTAACAGACCAGTTGGTGAGGAGCGAGGTGTTTTGCATCTTGCACAAACTTCACATGAAGTGACATAGTTTAAAACATCCTTCCTGCAAGTGGGCCACCAAAAGAAACGAGAAAGAAATTCCTGTGTCTTTAGAATTCCTCTATGCCCAGCTATCTTGGAATCGTGAATGAGTTGCAATACTCTCAATCTGACTGTTTCAGGAATATACAGGCGTTGTCCCTGAATCCACACACCATTCTTAAAGACAAGACTTACGTCCCTTGGGGGTTGTGCCAAAAAGGAATCCGCATGGTATGCTTCCTTGATGTCCTTAAGTAGGTCTTGATTATGAATTACTCCTAGGAATCTAGAGTCAGGAAGAATAGTCTTAGGAGGAGTAATTGGACGTGTCTCTGCTGAGTAAATCCTAGAGAGTGCATCAGCCTTTCCATTGCGCGATCCTGGTCTATAAGAAATGATAAAATTAAATTGGTTTAAGAAAAGATTCCAGCGAGCCTGGCGAGGAGTCAGGCACTTAGCCGACCTGATAAACTCAAGGTTACGATGGTCTGTCAGGACGGCTATTTGCTGTGCAGCTCCCTGAAGAAGATGTCTCCATTCTTTGAAGGCGGCAATAATGGCCAACAACTCTCTATTGCCCACATCGTAGTTCCTCTCAGCCGAAGACAACTGCTGGGAAAAGAAGGCACAGGGATGCAAGACATTCTTCTCACCTGTTCTCTGAGAGAGTATAGCTCCAACGGCACAGTCTGAAGCATCCACCTCTATTATGAAGGCAAGCTCGGGGTTGGGATGTACTAGGATAGGTGCAGTGGTAAATTTATCTTTTAGACGGGAAAATGCTTCCTGGGCTTGGGGAGTCCAGGAGAACCTAGACTCTTTCCGGATAAGTTGGGTGATAGGTGACACTACCTCAGAGAAATTTATAATGAAACGTCTATAGAAGTTGGCAAACCCGATGAAGCGCTGTACCTCCTTCACATTTCTAGGACTTGGCCAATCCTTGATGGCTTGGGTTTTGCTTCCATCCATACTAATTCCTTGTGTAGACAGTACATACCCCAGAAATTGAATTTCGGTCTTATGGAATTCACACTTTTCAAGTTTGATGTAAAGATGATTTTGTCTTAGACGTTCCAAGACCATTCTCACATGTCCATGATGTTCCTCTGTGGAGTTAGAAAAAATTAGAATATCATCCAAATAAATTACCACGAATGTATCTAGGAGATCCCTGAAGATGTCATTCACCAAGTGTTGGAAAGTGGCTGGGGCGGTACTCAGACCAAAAGGCATAACTAGATATTCAAAGTGTCCATAGCGTGACCTGAATGCAGTCTTCCATTCATCCCCAGGTCTAATACGGACTAAGTTATAGGCCCACGAAGATCTAGTTTAGAGAAAATTTTGGCATGTCGCACTCTCTCCAATAACTCAGGGATTAAAGGCAATGGATAACGGTTTCTAATAGTAACCTTATTGAGTTCCCTATAGTCTACGCATGGTCTCAGAGATCCATCTTTCTTCTTTACAAAGAAGATGGGTGCACCTGCAGGAGATGAAGAGGGGCGTATGAAGCCCTTGGCTAGATTTTCGTCTATGTAATCCTTTAAAGCCTTTAGCTCGGGCCCCGCCAGGGGGTAGATCTTACCAAAAGGTATCTCTGCTCCAGGCAATAATTCAATTGGACAATCATATGGACGGTGAGGAGGAAGCTGGTCAGCGTTCTTCTTGTCACATAAATCCACATAGTCCTGGTATACAGCTGGTAGTTCAGGGACTGACATGGTTCCTTTAGGAACAGAGCAAGCTGAAACTTTTGGTCTCATCTGTTTCTCTGGAAAGTGTAATTCCTTGGTCTCCCAGTTAATGGTAGGATTCTGAGCCTGCAGCCATGGTAGCCCTAGAATAATGGGAAAGTGGGGAGAAGAGATAAGCATAAAGGACAGTTTCTCTTGATGATCTTTACCCATAAGAACCCTCAAAGGCTCTGTTTCCTGATCCACTGGTCCAGAGGTCAGCAGGGAGCCATCCACAGTTTCCATCTGTACTGGAGTAGCCTTCTTCACTGAACGTATCCCCTGTTTCAGAGCAAAGGAGACATCCATAAAATTTCCACTTGCCCCTGAGTCGATCATAGCAGAGCTAGACACCCAAGCTGAGTCAACCCAGAGTTTGATGGAAAGAAAGCAATGAGAATTGTTTTTCTTACAACTCAGCTGGGACACCGCTGAGGAAACTTGAAAAATGGCAGCGTTTACACAGTCAACGTCCTCAGAGGTAACGGAGTTTAAGTCCGAGAAATCAAGATCTGTTGCTGCAGATCTCTCTGGAGCCTGAGGCTCGGACCTGACAGATCCCCTCTCGCAACACTCACAATGAATGAGTGCTGCAGTAGTCTTACGAGAACGGCTGGGGCAGTTTATAATGAAGTGCCCTGACTTACCACAATAGAAACATAGATTCTCCTTAAAACGATGTTCCTTGCGTGCATCACTAACCCGTCGTTGTAAAGAGTCTACCTGCATGGGTTCAGGTTCAGGTTCCCGTGTAATCCTACTCAAAGGTTCCTTAGCTGGAGAGGAAGGTAGTAAAAGGTTAGTGCGATTATTTTTGAACCATCTCTCTTGCCTGCGTTCAGTCAGACGAGTATCAATACGGATGCAGTAGTTAATAAAGTCACCTAACGCAGTGGGAGGGTCGGCACGAGCAAGTTCATCCTTAATCAGTGGAGATAACCCCTTTCGAAAAATAGATTTTTTGGCGGAACTGTCCCAGGTGGTATCAAGGGCCCATCTCCTGAAATCCAAGGCATATTCAGCTACCGAGTGCTTACCTTGGCGCAAAGCTAACATGGCTGCTTCAGCTGTTGCACCTCGATTGGGGTCATCAAACACCTGCCCCATGGCTGAAATAAAAGCATCAAGGTGATTCAAACAATCATCCTCAGTCTCAATCAGAGGGTTTGCCCACATCAAAGCCTTGTTGGTAAGCAACATAATTATAGTAAGCACCTTAGATCGTTCAGTGGGAAATTGTGAAGCATGTGCAGAAAAAAAAAGATTGCATTGATTAATAAATCCCCTGAATTTCTCACGTTCACCGCCAAAACGAAAAGGGGGCAACTTGGGAATCCCAGAACTCGGGGCTACGGCAGGAGCCTGGACTCGCTCCTCTAGAACCTCAATCCTGGCTCGCAAATCCTGGGCAGTCTGTCCAAACACTTGCAAATTGTGATTAGTGAGGTCCTGTAGGTTTGTAAAACGGGTCTTTATATTCTGCAAATCTGCAAGGATATTATCAGTCACTCCGCAAAGTTCCTTTATGCGGGCCTCCATTTTCCAGATCTTTTAGGACAGGAGTACTGGAAGAAGAGGAGAGGAGGAAAAAAAAAAACAATAGTGTTTACCTGTGGTAACACTGCAGAGAGAAAAAAAAAATTAAGGGAACTGCTCACCTGGAATGGTTGTGAGAAGTCACAACCACTATCATCACAGAAAGTTCACCCGGACATCCGATATCCAGAGTTACAGCAGACACAGCCTTTCCAGACCCAGCAGACACTAACGTTTGGCTTCAGAATCTTGTAATGTATGTAGTACAGTTCATATAGCGTCTTGTGCTTGGGTGCGATGAAAATACATGAGTCACAGGTTTGATATAGAAAGTCTTGTATTACTTCATACAAGTTGGCAAAAATAGTCACACAGTTTGCAGACACAGAAGCAGGAGACACAGCAGGCCAGAGTAATCTAAGCTCAGCAATCACTCTCCACAACAGGTTCAGGATCTTCTTCTCTGTTACCGTAAGTCCATGCAAACGTGGGTCTTTCAAAGAGCAGGGTTCAGAGTCCACAAGTGCTTCAGAGTTCCTCAGTAGGAATAGCTGGAGTACAAGGTCCAAGGCTTCAGGGGTCAGGTCACAGGTTCACTGCAGGCTAGATTCTGAAGCACTGATTGCTCAGCTGTGGCTGCTTAAGAAGCAAAAGGAGAGAATCAGGGCGGGAACATGCAAGCTGGAAACTCCATTTTGACTGAGGGCAAGATAGCTGCAGCAAGACAGAAAGTAAAATGGCTGACGAACAAACTGAGTTTCAGGAACATGTACACAGAACCTTACACTTTCATGAACGATATTTTCCGGGATTTTGTGGACAAGTTTTTGATTGTTTATTTGGACGATATTTTGATTTTTTTCGAATGATTGGGATTCTCATGTGGAACGTGTTCGGATTGTATTCCAGATTTTGAGAGAAAGTGCTTTGTATGTTAAGGGATCAAAATGTCTCTTTGGTGTACAAAAAATTTCAGTGACCAGTGACTCCAAGGAGTCATGAGTAAGACTGCTTAGTGCAGTCGAAACGCGTCGACTGGGTCATGTCGACCATGTAAATTTTTCTTTTGTATTCACTACATTTTCTTTTGAAAATTTGGAAAATTTTCTTTGGAAAATATAGTCCTGTTGAGCCGGACTCCAATTTTTTCTATTATCCTTGATGTGAGGTCAAGGCGAGGCCGGTGTTTGAGCTCCAGGTGGATGAGCATAAAGCAACTGGGTATTTAACTATTGCAAGCTACTTCAGTGAATCCTGCATGAGTCCCATCTATGTCATTCATCTTAGCAGCATATATAATGGTATTTAACTATTGCAAGCTACTTCAGTGAATCCTGCATGAGTCCCATCTATGTTATTCATCTTAGCAGCATATATAATGGTATTTAACTATTGCAAGCTACTTCAGTGAATCCTGCATGAGTCCCATCTATGTCATTCATCTTAGCAGCATATATAATGGTATTTAACTATTGCAAGCTACTTTAGTGAATCCTGCATGAGTCCCATCTATGTTATTCATCTTAGCAGCATATATAATGGTATTTAACTTTTGCAAGCTACTTCAGTGAATCCTGCATGAGTCCCATCTATGTCATTCATCTTAGCAGCATATATAATTGTATTTAACTATTGCAAGCTACTTCAGTGAATCCTGCATGAGTCCCATCTATGTTAGGGTATGTTTCCACTATCAGGAAACAGTCCGGATTAGCTGAGTGTTTGGCGCTGTGCGTTGGCGCAGCGTCAAACACGCAGCGTCCAGATGTTACAGCATAGTGGAGGGGATTTCAAGAAATCCTGTCTCCACTATGCTGTAAAACACGCAGGCGGAAGACCTGCGTTTCCGGACATGCGGCGCGTCTTTTCAGACCGCAGCATGTCCTAGCCCGTTGCGGCGACGCTGCGTCACCGCAACGGAAATAACACAGGGCTATGCAGCCCTGAGATCAATCCGGATGTGTTCTGGAGGTGTCCGGAACACATCCGGAATGAGCGCGCGTCAAAAAGGGGGCGGGGCTTAGGACGGAGCGGAATTTCCGCTCCGTCAAATGCGCTGTGGTTCCGGACCGTGGAACCACAGCCTTATTCATTTTAGCAGCATATATAATGGTATATAGTTATTTCAACTTAAGGTACTGTCACACTAAACGAGATCGCTAATGAGATCGCTAATGAGTCACCAATTTATGACGCAGTAGCGATCTCGTTATAGACGCAGCTGTGTGTGACATGCAGCAGCGATGTGGCCCCTGCTGAGATGTCGCTGATCGCTCATGAACGTTCTGAGCCGTTTTTTGGTCGTTGGTGTCCCGCTGGTGAGCCTGAATCGCTGAGTGTGACACCCTTTATGAACGACTTCACCAGCGTCGCAGGTGGGACTAGGTTTTCCCAACGACCGCAGAGGTCGTTATACAGATCGCTGATGAGTTGTGTTTGGAATCTAACTAGCGATCACATAGCGATCGCACCAGCGATCTCGCCAGGTCGTGTCATTGTCGTGATCGCTGGTGCGATCGCTAAGTGTGACAGTGCCTTTACTCTGCTTGTCCTCTTATGATGTGAGGTCAAATAACTTTTCAAAGTGGTTTATGATCCGTGTAGGCATGGACACTTGTTTATCTGCTCACTACATTTATTGTGGCCTGCTGTCTCAACTTAGTTTAATTGCTAACGAGTGAGAGAGGAGAAAAAAAAAAAGTTCTTAGATCTTGCCTCTATACATTGAGACATAGTCTGGGGTAGCATTTATGTACATGTATCAAACTATTGCTGCAGTTATACATGGCAGTTAGACAGGTAAGACAAATTACAAAATCTATTCCCTCTACATTTGGATTACAATACATATTCACCATATGCGTTTGTATAATTTATATCCTGGCTGCTGCATTCACTCACATCCACTGCCCTTGCATTAACTCTTTACACTCCATCCATATCGGCGCCTCTGTCCTTTACTCTCCTATGTATAGCACTCACGCTCTTTTCACACTGCTAAACAGCACAAACCCACTCAGTCCCACCATCCAACACACAAGACGCTCTCACAAATCACTTAACCATCTGCTCACTCTTTCTATTCTCCTTCTTCTAGTCGCAGGAGTTTATTGCTCCAAACCCCGGCCCCTCATGTTATAGCAAGTCAAACCTTCCAACTGCTACACTCAGAAACCCCTCTAATCTTATTAATATTCCCTGCGTGCCTTCTGTCTCTTTTAATTGTGCTCTTTGGAATTCTCGCTCAGTGTGTAATAAATTCCCGTTCATCCATGACTTCTTCCTTTCAAATTCTTTTAACCTTCGAGCTGTTACTGAAACCTTGGTCCAGCAGTCAGACACCACCGCTGCTGCTGCTTCCTCATACGGAGGACTACACTTCTCTCATACCCCAAGATCGGACAACAGAGCAGGTGGAGGCGTTGGTCTGCTCTTATCACCCAAATGTACTTTTCAAGTTATCCCTCAAGTACCCTCACTTGTCTTCCCTTCTTTTGAGGTCCATTGTTGTGAACATATTGGAGACGACTTCGGAGCTGAATTTCCCTTTGGTGGTTGCTAAGGTTTTTGAACCTATTGAACACCAAGAGTCCTACACCTGCAGCTGACGAGTGGTTGTCAGGTGGTACTGACTGGCCTGATATAGTGAGCTGACCTCCATGATCCTCGCCGATAATCAATTGTTCTTCCTGGTCTAGGTTGGAATTCAGCTTGCTTTTCTGCTGTCTCCTGCTTGCATTCAGATAAGTCTCTTTCAGTTTTTTTTACTGTGGTTTGAATTACTTGCTTTTTGTTGTATTGCTTTTTGTATTCAGCCAGGCCCCCTTTTGGGGGGGCTTTGGCTGGTCTCCGTTTGTTTTTTGTATTTGTTCATTTGCTCAGTTCTTGTGATATTTTACTGCTGGGTAGCAACATGTCCACACCAGAGATCTGATATAAGTGGTCGAGACCGTGTGGTCTCAGTGTTTTTAGATTCAGAAGTGTTGGAGTTTTTCCTAGGGTTTTTCTGGGTTGCAGACAGTATTCTCTCCTGTGCTGTCCTATCTAGACAGTTTTGGGACCCAGCGTTTGCTCAATCTATTTTCTGTCTGTGTTCGTATTTTCATCTTGTCTAACAGCCATTATATGTTTGGGGGTTTCCTACTCTTTTGAGGTCTACTCCGGGGCAGTCAGCTTTCCTCTTTCCATCTTCAGGGATAGCTATCTCTCCGGCTGTGCCGAGGCATCTAGGACCACCGTAGGTACGCTCCACGGCTGCTTCTAGTTGTGCGGTTAGTTTAGGGGTCTGCAACCTATTAGTTTCCAACCTCTCTGATGTTGGGCTGCCTATGCGTTTTTTTGCTCCTGTCTCCTCAGCTACCATAACATAATAGTCCATGCTTTCAGACTCTACATCCCCTTCTCCATGCGAGTGGCAGTTGTGTATCATCCTCCCGGCCCTTGTCATCAGTTCCTGGATCAATTTGCCACCTTGCTTCCACATTTTCTTTCCTGTGACATCCCCACCCTCATCATGGGTGATTTCAACATCCCCATTGCTCTTCCCCTCTCCCCATCTGCCTCTCACCTTTTATCTCTAACCTCCTCTTTCGGACTCTTGCAGCATACTAACTCCCCCACGCATGAAGATGGAAACTCCCTCGACTTGGTTTTCTCCCGGCTTTGCTCAGTGGATGATTTCACAAATTCCCCTCTCCCGCTCTCTGACCACAACCTTCTTCCATTCTCTATCAAGAACTGCCATCCCGCTCAGGTCACCCCAACTTTCCACACATATAGAAACATACAAGCCATTAACACCCAGAAATTTATGAAGAACTTGCAGTCATCGTTGGCCCCTATCTCCTCTCTCTCATGTCCAGATTCTGCACTGAAGCATTACAACGAAATCCTGCAAAGTGCCCTGGATGAAATTGCACCTCCTATACATAGAACAATAAGACACAGATGGTGACAACCGTGGCACACGCTGCAAACACGTTTCCTGCAGCGGTGCTCTAGGTGCGCCGAAATCTGTGGAGAAAATATAATCTATCTGAAGATTTCATACATTACAAGTTTATGCTTAAAACATACAACTCTGCCCTTCACCTCTCCAAACAAACCTATTTCAACACCCTCATCACTTCACTATCCAATAACCCTAAACGTCTCTTTGACTCTTTTCACTCCCTACTGAACCCAAAAGTGCAGGCTCCAACCACGGATCTCCACACTGACGATCTGTATTTCAAAGAAAAAATCGACCACATCCGACAGGAAATTTTCTCCCAATCCCTTCATACCATGCACTGTCCTCCCTCCCCCACTGCATCCAGCTCACTCTCTGATTTTGAACCAGTAACAGAAGAAGAAGTAATCAGGCTCCTTGCATCTTCTCACCATACCACTTGCATCAGTGACCCCATTCCATCACATCTCCTCCAGTCCCTTTCCCTTGCTGTCACCTCTCACCTAACAAAAATATTCAACCTCTCTCTAGCTTCCGGTATCTTTCCCTCCTCATTTAAACATGCCATCATACATCTATTACTTAAAAAATCATCCCTCAAACAAAACTGTGCCGCTAACTATAGATCTGTCTCTAATCTTCCCTTCATCTCTAAACTCCTGGAACGCCTGGTCACACCCGTCTTATCCGCTATCTCTCAGATAACTTCTCGACCCTCTTCAATCTGGTTTCCGCTCTTTACACTCTACTCAAACTGCCCTCACTAAAGTCTCTAATGATCTTCTAACTGCTAAATCTAATGGTCACTACTCCATGCTAATTCTCTTGGATCTCTCCGCAGCATTCGACACTGTGGACCATCAGCTCCTCCTCACTATGCTACACTCCATCGGCCTCAAGGACACCATTCTCTCCTGGTTCTCCTCCTATCTCCCTGACCGTTCCTTCACTGTATCTTGTGCTGGTTCCTCCTTCTCTCATCTTCCCTTACTGTTGGGGTTCCTCAAGGATCAGTCCTAGTCCCCCTCCTCTTCTCTTTGTATACTGCCCCTATTGGACAATCAGTAGATTTGGTTTACAGTACCATCTTTATGCTGATGACACCCGAATATACACTTCTTCACCCGTTATCACGCCTGCCTTTTTAGAAAACACCAGTGATTGTCTTACCACTGTCTCTAACATCATGTCCTCCCTCTATCTGAAACTGAACCTGTCAAAAACGGAGCTCGTGTTTCCTCCCTCTACTAACCTACCTTTGCCTGACATTGCCATCTCCGTGTGTGGTTCCACCATTACTCCCCAGCAACATGCCCACTGTCTTGGGGTCATACTTGATTCCAAGCTTTCATTCACCCCCCCCACATCCGATCACTGGCTCGCTCTTGTTATCTCCACCTCAAAAACAACTCTAGAATTCGACTTTTTCTTACTTTCGACTCTGCAAAAACTCTTACTGTTTCTCTTATTCATTCTCGTCTGGACTATTGTAACTCTCTACTAATCCGTCTCCCTCTTACCAAACTCTCTCCTCTCCAATCTGTCTTGAATGCTGCAGCCAGGATCATATTCCTCACCAGTCATTATACCGATGCCTCTACCTTGTGCTAGTCATTACACTGGTTACCCATCCACTACAGAATCCAGTACAAACTTATTATCCTCACTCACAAAGCACACCATGGCTCAGCACCACCCTACATCTCCTCCCTTGTCTCAGTCTACCATCCTACCCGTGCCCTCCATTCTGCTAATGACCTGACGTTAGCATCCTCAATAATTAGAACCTCCCACTCCCGTCTCCAAGACTTTTCACGTGCTGCGCCAATTCTTTGGAATGCACTACCCAGGTTAATATGATTAATCCCCAATCCCCACAGTTTTAAGCGTGCCCTAAAAACGCACTTGTTCAGACTGGCATATCGCCTCAACGCATTAACCTAACTATCCCTGTTGGCCTATTCAAAAAATTTTTTACCATAATCAGGTACTTCGTATTATGTTCTCACCAGCTTTATGCATTTAGCCACCCTCTGTGTCTGTGCTGTTACATACTTTGGCTGTTAACTGGTTCATGCAGAATTACATGAACACCCGATTCTTACACTATGGCTAGTCCGAACAATGAAAGCAATTGTTACCATCTACCTTTTGTGTCTCCCCTTTTTCCTCATAGATTGTAAGCTTGCGAGCAGGGCCCTCATTCCTCTTGGTATCTACTTTGATCTGTGTTTATTGTTATGCTGTAATGTCTATTGTCTGTACAAGTCCCCTCTATAATGTAAAGTGCTGCGGAATATGTTGGCGCTATAGAAATAAAATTATTATTATTATTATTTTTGGGATTCATTTTGTCTCCGTCCTCTATTGAAATGGACCCGGTCAAGATTCAGGCCATTTATGATTGGGTTCATCTTCAGAAATTTGGGGATTTTGCTAATTTTTACCGTAAATTTACAAGTAATTTTTCTGGTATTGTGAAACCACAGACGGATTTGTCCAAAAAGGGCTCTGATGTAGTGAATTGGTCTCCAGAGGCAGTTTCGGCGTTTCAGGAGCTTAAGCGGAGATTCACTTCTGCTCCTGTTCTACGGCAACCTGTTGTTTCTCTCCCATTTCAGGTGGAGATAGATGCTTCTGAGATTGGTGCAGGAGCTGTTTTGTCCCAAAGGGATCCTGTAACCTCTAAGATTAACCCTTGTGCCTTCTTCTCTCGAAAATTTTCCTCAGCTGAACGTAATTATGATGTGGGGAATCGGGAATTATTGGCTATGAAGTGGGCGTTTGAAGAGTGGAGACATTGGTTGGAGGGAGCCAAACATCAAGTTGTGGTCCTCACTGACCACAAGACCTTGATCTATCACGAATCAGCCAAGCAATTAAATCCTAGACAGGCTAGGTGGGCCTTGTTTTTCACGTATTTTAATTTTGTGGTCTCCTTTCTTCCGGGCACTAAGAATGTTAAGGCGGATACCCTCTCTAGTTTTTTTGCGGATCCTCTTGATGTGACTGAGCCTACTACCATTCTAAATGAGGGTGTGGTTCTTTCCGCTATCTCACCCAATTTGAGACTTGCCCTGGAGGAACTTCAGGGGGATCAACCTGAACTGTACCCTATGGGGAAATTGTATGTCCCCGACCAATGGAGGAGGAAAGTAATGTCTGAAATTCATTGCTCCGCGTTGGCTGGTCATCCCGGTATTTTAGGTACCAGAGATTTGGTGAGTCGGTCTTTTTGGTGGCCTGCTTTATCTCGTGATGTCAGGAATTTTGTGCAGTCCTCTGGGACTTGTTCTCGGTCCAAACCCTGCTCTCGCTCTAGTGGATTGTTAGTGCCATTGCCTGTGCCCAGGAGGCCATGGACCCATGTCTCAATGGATTTTATTTCCGACCTCCCTGTCTCTCAGAGAATGACTGTTATCTGGGTGATCTGTGATAGATTTTCCACGATGGTGCATCTTGTACCACTGCCAAAGTTGCCATCCTCTTGCGAGTTGGTGCCCTTGTTTTTTCAGCAGGTGGTTCGTTTGCACAGCATTCCGGAGAACATTGTGTCTGACAGAGGAGTCCAATTTGTTTCCAGATTTTGGAGAGCCTTTTGTTCTAAACTGGGAATTCAGTTGTCTTTCTCCTCTGCGTTTCATCCTCAGACCAATGGGCAGACTGAGAGAGCAAACCAGACTTTGGAAAATTATTTGAGATGTTTTGTGTCTGCTGATCAAAATGACTGGGTCTCTTTTTTGCCCTTGGCTGAATTCACTCTGAATAATAGGTCTAGTTCTGCCACTTTGATGTCTCCTTTTTTCTGCCACTTCGGGTTTCATCCTCGGTTTTCATCAGGGCAGGTGGAGGCTTCAGCCTGTCCAGGTGTTGATTCTATGGTAGAGAGAATGCAGCAGATTTGGAATCAAGTAGTGGATAAGTTGTCTCACTCTCAGGAGAGGGCCCAACGGTTTGCCAACCGGTATAGGACTGATGGTCCCAGGTTTAAAGTAGGTGACATGGTTTGGTTGTCCTCAAAAAATATTCCTATGAAGGTTGCGTCTCCAAAATTTAAGCCAAGGTTCATTGGACCTTATAAGATTTTGGAAATCCTTAATCCTGTTTCTTTCCATTTGGCTCTTCCAGGAACGTTCAAGATTCACAACATTTTTCATAAATCTTTGTTGAAAAGGTTTGTTGAGCCAGTAGTTCCTATGGCTGCACCCCCTGAGCCTGTATTGGTTAAAGGCAATCTGGAGTATGAAGTAGAGAAGGTATTGGATTTTCGTTTGGCTAGACGGAGACTCCAGTACTTGGTCAAGTGGAAAGGTTATGGTCAGCAGGACAATTCTTGGGTGTTTGCTTCTGACATTCATGCCGAGAGATTGGTCCGCGCCTTTCACCAGGCCCATCCTGATCGGCCTGGTGGCTCAGGTGAGGGTTCGGTGACACCTCCACAAAGAGGGGGTAGTGTTGTGAACACTTTTAATCTGACTTCTGAGTTTGGGCTCCCTCTGGTGGTTGCTGCTGGTAATGAAGCTGCTCTGGCTAACAGTTAACTCTTTGGCTGTGTCGAGGCTAATTCTACTTGTGTTGTCAGTTTAGGGGTCTGCAATCCGCTAAGTTACCAACCTCTCTGGGTGTCTGGTTGCCTAGCCTATTTTTGTTATTGTCCTCCTCGGTTTTCGAAACATAACAGGCGAGAGGACAAATATGATCTGATCTTTTAGGTTCATAAATTCGGGCTTGCCAAATTTCATAGAGTGCGGTAATTCTCACAAGAACTCACTGAAAGGGCGCATTCAGACGGCCATGCAGATTAGAGTGAGATCGGACCACAAGGCACGGACTGGCCAGCAGGCGGGTCTCCCTACCATACGTAACAGCCTCGTAGACATACAGTGCCTTGAATATGTATTCATACCCCATTAACTTTTCTACCTTTTTTATCATGTTACACCCACAAACTTAAATGTATTTTTATTGGGATTTTATGTGATACCAACACAAAGTAACACATATTTCTGAAGTGTAAAGGAAATGATACATGGTTTTCTAAATATTTTAAAAATATAAATTTGAAAATTGTGAGGTGCATCTGTATTCAACCCCCTGAGCCAGTATTTTGTAGGACCACCTTTTGCTGTAATTACTGCTGCAGTCTTTTGGGGTGTGTCTCTCCCAGCTTTGTACATCTAGAGGTGACATTTTTGCCCCTTCTTCTTTGCCCCTTGCTCTCACTCGGTGAGATTGGATGGAGAAGTCTGTGATCAGCAATTTTCATGCCTTGTCACAGATGCTCTGGGATTTGGGTCTGGACGGTGACTGGGCCGTTCACACACATCAATATGCTTTGATCTAAACCATCCATTGTAGCTCTGGCAGGATGTTTAGTGTTGTTGTCCAGCTGGAAGATGAACCTATGCCCCAGTGTCAAGTCTTTTGCAGCCTCTAACAGGTTTTCCTCCAGGATTGTCCTATATTTAACTCCATCCATCTTCCCATCAACTCTAACCAGCTTCCTCGTCCCTGTTGAACAAAGCCTCCCCACAGCATAATGCTGCTACCACCATGCTTGACTGTTAGGATGGTGTTTCCAGGGTGATGTTCAGTGTTAGTTTTACACTTAGCACAAAAAGTTCTACTTTGCTCTCATCTAACCCGAGCCCCTACTTCTAAATGTTATGTAGGGGACACAGCTATCCTCCATCCAATCTCATTGAGTTAGAGCTAGTTTGCAAATAAGAAGGGGCAAACATTTCAGCCACTAGATGTACAAAATAGCCAGAGTCAGACCCCAAAAGACTGGCAGCAGTAATAAGTGGACCTACAAAGTACTGACTCAGGGGGAGCTCAATACAAATGCACCTCACAATTTTCAGATTAATATTTTTAAAATATTCAGGAAACCCTGTATCATTTCCTTCTCACTTCACAAATACTCGCTACTTTGTGTTGGTATCACATAAAATCCCAATAAAATACATTCAATTTGTGAGTATAACGTGAAAAAATGTGGGAAAAGTTCATGGGGTATGAATACTTTATCAAGGCACTCTATATGAAGCTGTCACGCTTGAGTCGGGAGACATGCGGCCAGTTTGTGCATCGCGGACTGATTTCAGTCCAATTTGCACATACGTCTTAATATGCCCAAGGACTTACGGAAGGGTTTGTCTAAGGCCACGTTCACACGTTCAGTATTTGGTCAGTATTTTACATCAGTATTTGTAGCCAAAACCAGGAGTGGAACCATCAGAGGAAAAGTATCAGAGAAAAGTGCTCTCTCCTTCTCCAGAAAACTATTCCCAAGTCAGTTTTTGGTGTTTAGTTTGGATATTTTTCAAAAAGTTTCTGGGACAGCAGATCCTTTCGGGTTGATATGGGTTGATTTTCCCCCATTTTCCCCAATCCATAATTATTATTACACATTACCTGATGCAAGAAGCAGGAGAGACATACTGCAAAATCTCAAGGGCTGCTTCACTTGGCAGATCCATAGAACACAAACTATAAACCAAACTCCGCAAATGAGTGTAGCACAAAACACCAACACCAGGGAAGCCATATGCCAGTCTGTGAAAAAGACACAAAATACAATTTACAATTATTATCGAAACATGACACGGAACACAGGTATAGGCCATGTTCACACGTTGCGTTTTTTGTTGCTGCAGACTAAAAGCGGAGTTTTACAAAAGCTGTGAGATTTCAGAAATCACACTTTTTTTCCTGACTTTATTGGAAAATTGCTGCTTTTTTTAAAAATCTGCAGCTTGTCTCTTCTTTCAGTGTTTTTTAACCATACAAAGGAATGAGAAAGCGCAAAAATGCTGGAAAAAATTTCAACCCTGCTTTTAGCTGCATTTTTGGTGAAAAAAATAACTTTAATAAAAATGTACTCTAGACAAATGACACATATGCAGCAAAAAACAGCAAAAAAAACGCACCAAAACCAGTTTTGCCTGCAGAAAAAAACAACTTGGAATGTAGCCATAAAACTATATGATTAGTTTTTTTTTTTGTTCCACTTTTTTGATCTACATTAATTACCGTAAAGCTTTTTTTCTGAGCAGGGTTGATTGATGCAACCCTATTTTGTATATTTTGTGCCCATTCCGTCAGAAATGCGTTGGTGTTACTTTTTTATGGTACAATGATACTTAATACACTGGGGTAAAGTCTTATAAGAATTCTACAATATAGGATGTATTTTGTGTGATCCCTGTGGGCCGTACGGGTTTCTTTCTACTTGGAAAAACTTAATAAATACCTGCAGAGTTTTTTAGCAAAAGCTCAAACTCTGACAGCGGCATTTAACACACACCAGCATGGCGGCGTGCCATTAGCATGGCAACTACATGATTGCAGGCCGCCGATGGGTTGCTATAACAGCCGGGGGTCTGCTGTAGACCTCCATGCTCGTCATTACAGAGCTCCTTTGAATCCCAGTCTGCGGCTGGCAATCGAAGGAGACCGTGATTTTTACTATATGCAGCGATGCTGTGGTATTGCAGTATACAGTACTTGCGATCAGATGATTGCAGAGTAAAGTCCTTTAAGGGACTAACAAGTACAGTAAAAAGTTAAAAAAAAGTGTTATAAAAGATGAAATACATAAAAAACATAAAAGTTGAAATCACTCTCCTTTTCCCCAATAAAATAAAAACGTGGTATCACCAAGTTCATAAAAGTCCGATTTATCAAAATATAAAAATAGTCCGATTGATAAACACCGTAAATGAAAAAAATAAACAAAACCACCAAAATTACGTTTTTTGGTCACTGTAATTGCACAAAAAATTCTGTATGCAACAAGCGATGAAAAAGTCACATCTGTCCTAAAATGGTATAAATAAAAACGTCTCGTCCAACAAAAAATAAGCCGTCACACCGCTCCATCACTTTACGGGTCTCGGAAAATGGCGACACAACCCAAAAATTATCTTTTTTTTGCAAACTTCTGATTTTTTTATAATAAAAATCTGGACATGTTTGGTATCAATCTCATTGAGAACCTGTGGACAAACACAATCACTTGTGATAAGCTCTGAGCACTGATTAGGTAAGAAGGGGCGGCCCAGGAGCTAAAATAGGGCAAAATAAAAATAAAAGTCAGTGCAAAAACTAAAGTCAACACTGGAAATATTTACAGAAACTTGATGGAATTGTCGAAGTGTAAAAAACGTATGAAATGTTTATAATTATGCTCCAGTAACCATAGAAACAGTAGATACATGAATGACCAGACTGAGATGTGCCATGCAGATCATACAGTTGTAACAGAACAAATCAATAACATAAAATATTCTTCTTTACCAGCTGACTTAATTCTTGTTCTATATATTGATCGATGTCGCCAGCTTTTCTCCTACTCACCACTGTGCAGGACAGATCTGCAGTGCCACGCATCTATTTGTTTAGTGCATATCTCCCACAGAGATAGAGAGAAATGCTTGGAGGTCACCCAGGCAGGACTAACAAGAGCCACCACGTCTAACGCCAGCGCAAGGAATCCGCAGAGCAGAACAATCAATGTGAAATGCCTGGGAGGCATTGCCGGAGGCAGGTCCGACGTGTCAGGTGGCATCGCAACCACGGATGAAAAAAATAATATTTAGGAATTAAAACCCCAGATTCTTGTGATTCCCAATATCATCTGCTCATTCCCATCACTCCGGTCTTGCTGGTAACGTCCACACCACTGGGCTTGACACTTACACTGCTCTTTGGAAAATGTTCTGTATCCTGCATCCTGTCCTCCGACGGCGTCACATGATGCTGACACCATCAGCCCAACAAAACAATGTAGCACACAAATTGCAAATGTGACACCATGTGACCTTCAGCATAGACCTCTCTGGACCTGCAGCACGTGCACAACAGCACAATGAGTTCAGAATGTGACACAGATGGATCACTGTCAATAAAATTACTCATTTTCTGGACTAAATTAATCTGAGTTTCAGTAATAATCTAAAATATACAGTATCTATCAACCCCATATGGACAAAAGTATTGGGACACCCAGACATCACAATCAAGACATCCGCGCAAATCGGTCTGAGATTGGACCGCAGCGCACCGACTGACCGCGGCTCACCTGAGCATGACAGCTTCATGTATATCTATGGGGTCGATGTGTTGATGTCTAAACAAGCCTTTACAGGAGCTTTTATGAAATCCCATTCTAAATGCATAACTATCAATATGGAATTGGCCTTTACTTAACCCCTTCACCCCCAAGGGTGGTTTGCACGTTAATGACCGGGCCAATTTGTACAAATCTGACAACTGTCTCTTTATGAGGTTATAACTCTGGAACGCTTCGATGGATCTTCGCAATTCTAAGACTGTTTTCTTGAGACATATTGCACTTCACGTAAGTGGTAACATTTATTCGATATAACTTGCGTTTATTTTGGAAAAAAATGCAAATATGGTGAAAATTTTGACAATTTTGCAATTTTCAAACTTTGAATTTTTATTCCCTTAAAACAGAGAAATTTGTCACACAAAATAGTTAATAAATAACATTTCCCACATGTCTACTTTACATCAGCACAATTTTGGAACCAAAATTTTTTTATGTTAGGAAATTATAAGGGTTAAAATTTGACCAGCGATTTCTCATTTTTACAACAAAATTTACAAAGCCATTTTTTTTAGGGACCACCTCATTTTTGAAGTCACTTTGAGGGGTCTATATAGCAGAAAATACCCAAAAGTGACACCATTCCAAAAAACTGCACCCCTCAAGATACTCAAAACCACATTCAAGAATTTTATTAACCCTTCAGGTGCTTCAAAGGAGCTGAAGCAACGTGGAAGGAAAAAATGAATATTTAACTTTTTAGCCACAAAAATGATCTTTTACAAACTTTTTTTTATTTTCACAAGGGTAAAAGGAGAAAATGGACAGATAAAGTTGTTGTGCAAATTCTCCTGAGTATGTCAATGCCCCATATGTGGGGGGAAACCACTGTTTGGGCACACGGCAGAGCTCGTAAAGGAAGGAGCACCGTTTGACTTTTTCAAACTAAATTGGCTAGATTGGACGCCATGTCGTGTTTGGAGAGCCCCTGATGCGTCTAAACAGTGGAAACCCCCCACAAGTGACACCATTTTGGAAACTAGACCCCCTAAGGAACTTATCTAGATCTGTTGTGAGCACTTTGAACCCCCAAGAGTTTCACAAAAGTTTATAATGCCTGGGTGTGAAAAAAAAAAAAATTCCACAAAAATTATTTTTAGTCCCAAATTTTTGATTTTTCCCAAGGAAATTGGACCCCAAAAGTTGTTGTGCAATTTGTCCTGAGTACGCTGATACAACGTATGTGGGGGGGTAACTGTTTGGGCGCACGGCAGGGATTGGAAAGAAAGTAGTAACGTTTTGGAATGCAGACGTTGATGGGGGTCATGTTCCGTTTGCAGTGCCCCAGATGAGCCTAAACAGTGGAAACCCCCCACAAGTGACCCCATTTTGGAAACTAGACCCCCTAAGAAACTTATCTAGTTCTTTGGTGAGCACTTTTAACCCCCAAGTGCTTCACACAAGTTTATAATGCCCGGGCATGAAAATAAAAAATCCTATTTTTTTCCCACAAAAATTATCTTTTAATCATTAATTTATAATTTTCCCAAGGGTAACAGGAGAAATTGTACCACAAAAGTTGTTGTCAAATTTGTCCTGAGTACGCTGATACCCCATATGTGGGGGGGAACCACAGTTTGGGTGCACGGCAGAGCTCGGAATGGAAGGAGCACTGTTATGATTTGGTAGCTGAGGAAAGCAGGCAAAAACGGCAATACACCAGAGAGGTTGGAATCTACTGGATTGCAGTACCCTGACTAACCACCACAACTAAAGGCAGCCGTGGAGCGTTCCTACGTTGGTCCTAGATGCCTCGTCACAGCCTGAGAGGTTAACTACACCTAAAGATAGAAAGAGGAAAGCTATCTGCCCCGGAGCAGATCCCCAAAGAACATAGGAAGCCCCCAAACATGTAATGGCGGTTAGACAAGAGAAAATACAGACACAGACAGAAAATAGTATGAGCAAACGTTGGGGCCCAATCTACCTGGACAGAAAAGGATAGGAAGGACACTTACTGCAATCCAAAAAACCCTAAAAAATATCAACTCTACTAATTGCAAAAACACCTGAGATCACATGACCTCTACCACCTAAATTAGTTCTCTGGTGTCACAAAACTAAGCCGCAGCCACTGAAAAAACTGGAAAAGGCAAATGAACAAATAACAGTGGCTCAGATAAAATGTGAGGAGCACAAGCCCCCGGAGGGGACCTGGCTGACCTCCACAGAAGTGCAGGGAACAATGCAAAAAGCAAGCACAAAAATAAAAGCAGAAAATATCTTATCTGATAGCAGAAGATGCAGGCAAGACTCAGCAAGCTTCCAATTGAACCAGGAAACACAGTTTAGACAAGAACAATTGATCACCGGCAACCATGATGGGAGGGAACCTCCCTTATATAAGACCAGTCTGTAACTCCTGATTGCCAATCTTCATTGAATGGTTCAGTACTGTTTGTAACCACCAAAGGGAGCTTCTGCTCAGAATTCATTTCTAACACATTCACAACAGTACCACCCCTTGAGGAGGGGTCACCGAACCCTCATTTGGGCAACCAGGTCGGTCAGGATGAGCTCTGTGATACGCACGGATCAGTCTCCTAGCATGGATGTCCGAAGCAAACACCCAAGAATTATCCTCCTGACCATAACCTCTCCACTTAACCAAATACTGTAGTTTCCGTCTAGAAAAACGAGAATCCAATATTTTCTCAACCACATACTCCAGATTGCCCTCAACCAATACAGGGTCAGGAGGCGCAGCCATAGGAACCACTGGCTCGACAAACCTCTTCAATAAGGACTTGTGGAACACGTTATGGATCTTAAATGTCCCTGGAAGAAGTAAACGAAAGGAAACAGGATTAAGGATCTCCAAGATCTTATAAGGTCCAATGAACCTAGGCTTAAACTTAGGAGATGCAACTCTCATAGGGATATTTCTTGAGGACAATGAGACCAAGTCCCCCACTTCAAACCGAGGACCATCAGTCCTATGACGGTTGGCAAACCGCTGGGCCCTCTCCTGAGAGAGGGACAACCTCTCCACTACCTGATCCCAAATCTGCTGCATACGCTCCACAACAGAGTCAACACCTGGACAGACAGAAGCCTCCGTCTGTCCCGAAGAAAATCGAGGGTGAAACCCAAAATTGCAGAAAAATGGAGACATCAAAGTGGAAGAGCTAGCCCTATTATTAAGAGCAAACTCAGCCAAAGGCAAAAAAGAAACCCAGTCATCTTGATCAGCAGACACAAAGCATCTCAGATAAGTCTCCAATGTCTGGTTTGTTCTCTCAGTTTGTCCATTGGTCTGAGGATGAAAAGCCGAGGAGAAAGACAATTGAACACCAAGTTTAGAACAAAAAGTCCTCCAAAATCCGGAAACAAACTGGACTCCTCTGTCAGACACAATGTTCTCAGGAATGCCGTGTAACCGAACCACGTGCTGAAGGAACAAAGGCACCAATTCGGAGGAGGAAGGCAACTTAGGTAATGGCACAAGATGTATCATTTTGGAAAACCTATCACAAATCACCCAGATAACGGTCATTCTCTGAGAAACAGGGAGGTCGGAAATGAAATCCATAGAAATATGGGTCCATGGTCTCTTGGGCACAGGCAATGGCATCAACAAACCACTAGAGCGAGAGCAAGGCTTGGAGCGAGAGCAAGTCCCGCAGGACTGCACAAATTCCCTGACGTCACGAGACAAAGTAGGCCACCAAAAGGAACGACTAACCAAGTCTCTGGTACCAAAAATTCCGGGATGACCGGCCAACGCGGAACAATGAATCTCAGACATCACACTCTTTTTCCAATGATCTGGGACAAACAATTTCCCAATAGGGCAGCGCTCGGGTTTATCCTCCTGACACCCTTGCAGAGCCAGTCTCAAATTGGGCGAGATGGCGGAAAGAACTACACCCTCTTTCAAAATTACAGCAGGATCAGATAACTCAGGAGAGTCCGCAAGGAAACTCCTCGAGAGGGCATCCGCCTTAACATTCTTAGTGCCAGGAAGAAAGGAAACCACAAAATTAAAACGTGTGAAAAACAAGGCCCACCTGGCCTGTCTAGGATTAAGTCGCTTGGCTGATTCGAGATAAACCATATTCTTATGGTCCGTGAGGACCACCACCTGATGTTTGGCTCCCTCCAGCCAATGTCTCCACTCTTCAAAAGCCCACTTCATGGCCAATAACTCCCGATTACCCACGTCATTAAATTTTCGAGAGAAAAAGACACAAGGGTTACTTTTAGAGATCTCTGGATCTCTTTGGACCAAAACGGCACCTGCCCCAATTTCAGAGGCATCAACCTCCACCTGAAATGGCAGAGAAACATCAGGCTGCTGTAGAACAGGAGCAGAAGTGAATCTCTGCTTAAGTTCCTGAAATACAGAGACTGCCTCAGGAGGCCAATTCACCACATCAGAACCCTTTTTGGTCAAATCAGTCAATGGTTTAACAATAACAGAGAAATTACCAATAAATTTAGGATAAAAATTGGCAAAACCCAAGAATCTCTGAAGAGCCTTTAATGAAGTAGGTTGGACCCAATCACAGATGGCCTGAACCATGACCGGGTCCATTTCAATAACAGATGGAGACAAAATGAATCCCAGAAATGAGATTCTCTGTACGCCAAAAAGACACTTTGATCACTTCACATACAGAGCATTCTCTCTCAAAATCTGGAACACAGTCCGAACATGTTTCACATGAGAGTCCCAGTCATTGGAAAAAATCAAGATATCATCCAAATAAACAATCAGAAATTTATCCACAAAATCCCTGAAAATGTCATTCACGAAGGACTGGAAGATGGAAGGAGCATTAGTGAGCCCAAAGGGCATCACCAGGTACTCAAAATGCCCCTCTGGGGTATTAAACGCCGTCTTCCATTCATCCCCATGCTTAATGCGAATAAGGTTATACGCCCCCCTGAGGTCAAGCTTGGTAAACCAAGTAGCACTTTTCACCCTGGAAAACAGGTCAGAAATCAAGGGTAACAGATATTGATATTTCACAGTGATATTGTTCAAGAGACGATAATCAATACACGGCCTTAATGAACCATCCTTTTTGGCCACAAAGAAAAAACCGGCACCCAAGGGTGAAGAGAATGGTCTGATATGACCCTTCTCCAATGACTCCTTAATATAAGACCGCATAGCGTCATGTTCAGGTACAGACAAGTTAAAAAGGCGACCTTTAGGGAATTTACTACCAGGCACTAATTCAATAGCGCAGTCATAGCTCCTATGGGGGGCAAGGATGCAGATTTACTTTCGCTAAACACATCAGAAAAATCAGTCAAAAAGTCAGGCACATCTTGAGCCTGGGGAGAGGCAGAAAAAACAGGAGTGTTGGCATTAACACATTGGCAGCCCCAACTGGTTACAGACACAGATTTCCAATCCAAAACAGGATTATGAGACTGTAACCAAGGGAAACCTAGTACAATAATGTCATGCAGATTATACAGCACCAAAAATTTGCAACTCTCCTGATGATCAGGTTCAACCCTCATTATCAACTGAGTAGAGAACTGGGGTTTATTCTCAGCCAAAGAGGTAGAATCAATCCCCAGTAGGGGAATAGACTTCCGCAGGGGTATCAAGGGAAACCCACAACGTTTAGCAAAATCAAAATCCATCAGGTTAATAGCTGCTCCTGAATCAACAAAAGCCTGAGCAGAAAATGTGGACAGGGAGCAAATCAGGGTAACAGTCAACAGAAATTTAGTCTGAACACTACCCAAGACAACTGAGCGTGCAAAACGTCTTCTCCGCTTAGGGAAGACTGAAATAGCATGAGAGGCATCACCACAGTAGAAACATAACCCATTGCATTTTCGAAACTCATGACGCTGTGCCCCAGAAGCCACTCTATCACACTGCATGGGCTCAGAAGCTGGTTCACAAGGCAACACCATTCCATGCATACCTCTACGCTCACGCAAACGTCTGTCAATTTGAATCGCCAATGACATAGAATCATTGAGACCAGAGGGAGCAGGGAAACCCACCATAACATCTTTTACATTCTCTGACAGACCCTTCCGAAAAAGAGCTGCCAAAGCATCATCATTCCATTTGGTCAGAACTGCCCACTTTTGGAATTTCTGACAGTACAACTCAGCGTCCTCAAGCCCCTGATTTAATGCCAACAAGGTTTTTTCAGCTTGATCAGTGACATTAGGTTCATCGTACAATAACCCCAGAGCCAGAAAAAATGCATCAACATTACTCAAAACAGGGTCCCCAGGTGTCAGGGAAAAAGCCCAATCCTGAGGATCGCCGCGCAGGAGAGAGATGACAATTTGAACCTGCTGTGCTGCGTTCCCTGAGGACTTAGGTTTTAAGGCAAAAAACAACTTACAGTTATTTTTGAAATTCAGAAATTTAGCTCGATCCCCTAAAAACAAATCTGGCATGGGGATCCTAGGTTCCACAACCGGCAACTCTACAAGATAGGTAGCAATACTCCGAACTTCAGTGGCAAGCTGATCCACACGGTCAGACAACTGTGCAAACTCCATTGAGGAAAAAAAAATCCTCCTCAGCACCCAGAGAAAAAGAGGGAAAAAAAATGCAACAAACAGAAAAAAAAAAAAATCTCTGACAACTCTGACAACTTTTTTTTTTTTCCACACTATTTTTCCCTGCTGTGAGTACCATATAATTTTCAGTTTGGCCGGTGATACTGTTATGTTTTGGTAGCTGAGGAGAGCAGGCAAAAACGGCAATACACCAGAGAGGTTGGAATCTACTGGATTGCAGTACCCTGACTAGCCACCACAACTAAAGGCAGCCGTGGAGCGTTCCTACGTTGGTCCTAGATGCCTCGTCACAGCCTGAGAGGCTAACTACACCTAAAGATAGAAAGAGGAAAGCTATCTGCCCCGGAGCAGATCCCCAAAGAACATAGGAAGCCCCCAAACATGTAATGGCGGTTAGACAAGAGGAAATACAGACACAGACAGAAAATATTATGAGCAAACGCTGGGGCCCAATCTGACTTAGACAGAAAAGGATAGGAAGGATACTTACTGCAATCCAAAAAAACCCTTAAAAAAGCCAACGCTACTAATTGCAAAAACACCTGAGATCACACGACCTCTACCACCTAAATTAGTTCTCTGGTGTAACAAAACTAAGCCGCATCCACAGAAAAAAAACTGGAAATGGCAAATGAACAAACAACAATGGCTCCAGAGGAACCGAGAGGAGACCAAGCCCCCCGGGGAGGGGGACCTGGCCAACCTCACAGAAATGCAAAAAAATATACAAATGGCAAGCACAAAAACAAAAAACAGAAAATATCTTATCTGAGAGCAGGAGAAGAGGCAAGACTCAGCAAGCTTCCAAGTGAACCAGGAAACAACGTTGAGACAAGAACAATTGATCACCGGCAACCATGATGGGGGGAAACCTCCCTTATATCCACCCAGTCTGTGATCCCTGATTGCCAATCCTCATTGAATGGTTCAGTACTGTTTGCAACCACCAGAGGGAGCTTCTGCTCAGAATTCATTTCTAAAACATTCATAACAGTTCCCTGCACTTCTGTGGAGGTCAGCCGGGTCCCCTCCTGGGGGCCTGTGCTCATCTCAGTTTATCTGAAGCCACTGTTATTTGTTCATTTGCTTTTTCCTGTTTTTTTCAGTGGCTGAGGCTTAGTTTTGTTACACCAGAGATCTGATTTAGGTGGTAGAGATCGTGTGATCTCAGGTGTTTTTGCAATCAGAAGAGTTGGTATTTTTTAGGGGTTTTTTTGGATTGCAGTGAGAATCCTTTCCTGTACTTTTCTGTCTAGACAGATTGGGCCCCAGTGTTTGCTCATTCTATTTTCTGTCTGTGTCCGTGCTTCTTCTTGTCTAACCGCCATTACATGTTTGGGGGCTTCCTATTTTCTTTGGGGATCTGCTCCGGGGCAGATAGCTTTCCTCTTTCTGCCTTTAGGTGTAGTTATCTCTCAGGCTGTGACGAGGCGTCTAGGATCAACGTAGGAACGCTCCACGGCTACCTCTAGTTGTGTGGTTAGTTCAGGTTACTGCAATCCAATAGGTTCCAGCCTCTCTGGTGTACTACTGTTTTTGCTTTTTCTCCTCAGCTACCTAAACATAACAGTATCACCGGCCAAGCTAAAATTATATGGTACTCACAGAAGGGAAAAATAGTGTGGAAAAAAAAAAAAAAAGTTGTCAGAGTTTTCAGGGATTTTTTTTTTCTGCTTGTTGCATTTTTTCCCTCTTTTTCTCTGGGTGCTGAGGAGGATTTTTTTCTCTCAATGGAGTTTGCACAGTTGTCTGGCCGTGTGGATCAGCTTGCCACTGAGGTTCGGAGTATTGCTACCTATCTTGCTGGGTTGCCAATTGTGGGACCTAGGATTCCCATGCCAGATTTGTTTTTGGGGGATCGGGCTAAATTTCTGAATTTCAAAAATAACTGTAAGTTGTTTTTTGCCTTGAAGCCTAAGTCCTCAGGGAACACAGCACAGCAGGTTCAAATTATCATCTCTCTCCTGCGCTGCGACCCTCAGGATTGGGCTTTTTCCCTGACACCTGGGCATCCTGTTTTGAATGATGTTGATGTATTTTTTCAGGCTCTGGGGTTGTTGTACGATGAACCTAATGTCAATGATCATGCTGAGAAGACCTTGTTGGCATTAAGTCATGGCTGTGAAGCCGCTGAACTGTACTGTCAGAAATTTCGAAAGTGGGTAGTCCTGACCAAATTTAATGATGATGCTTTGGCAGCTCTTTTTCGGAAGGGTCTGTCAGAGAATGTAAAAGACGTTATGGTGGGATTCCCTGTACCCTCTGGTCTCAATGATTCTATGTCTTTGGCTATTCAAATTGACAGACGTCTGCGTGAGCGCAGAGGTATGCGTGAGATGGTGTTGCCTTGTGGGCCAGCTCCTGAGCCCGTGCAGTGTGATGGATTGACTTCTGGGGAACAGCGTCATGAATTTCGAAAGCGCAATGGGTTATGTTTCTACAGTGGTGACACCTCTCATGCTATTTCCATCTGTCCTAAGCGGGGAAGACGTTTTGCGCGCTCAGTTGTCTTGGGTAGTGTTCAGACTAAATTTCTGTTGACTGTTACCCTGATTTGCTCCATGTCCACATTTTCGGCTTAGGCTTTTGTTGATTCAGGAGCAGCGATTAACCTGATGGATTTCGACTTTGCCAAACGTTGTGGCTTTCCCATGATACCCCTGCGGAAGTCTATTCCCCTATTGGGCATTGATTCTACCCCTTTGGCGGAGAATAAACCCCAATTTTCTACTCAGGTGATAATGAGGGTTGAACAAGATCATCAGGAGAGTTGCAAATTTCTGGAGTTGCATAATCTGCATGACATTATTGTTCTGGGTTTCCCTTGGTTGCAGATTCATAATCCTGTTTTGGATTGGAAATCTGTGTCTGTGACCAGTTGGGGCTGCCAATGTGTGAATGTTGGCACTCCTGTTTTTTCTGCCTCTCCCCAGTCTCAGGATGTTCCTGACTTTTTGACTGATTTTTCTGATGTGTTTAGTGAAAGTAAATCTGCATCCTTACCCCCTCACAGGAGCTACGATTGCGCTATTGAATTAGTGCCTGGTGGTAAATTTCCTAAAGGTCGCCTTTTTAATTTATCTGTACCTGAGCACGATGCTATGCGATCTTATATCAAGGAGTCATTGGAGAAGGGTCATATCAGACAATCCTCTTCACCCTTGGGCGCCGGTTTTTTCTTTGTGGCCAAAAAGGATGGTTCATTGAGGCCGTGTATTGATTATCGCCTCCTGAATAAGATCACTGTGAAATATCAATATCCGTTACCCTTGATTTCTGATCTGTTTTCCAGAGTGAAAAGTGCTAGTTGGTTTACCAAGCTTGACCTCAGGGGGGCGTATAACCTTATTCGTATTAAGCACGGGGATGAATGGAAGACGGTGTTTAATACCCCAGAGGGGCATTTTGAGTACCTAGTGATGCCCTTTGGGCTTACTAATGCCCCTTCCATCTTCCAATCCTTCATGAATCATATTTTCAGGCATTTTGTGGATAAATTTCTGATTGTTTATTTGGATGATATCTTGATTTTTTCCAATGACTGGGACTCTCATGGGAAACATGTTCGGACTGTGTTCCGGATTTTGAGAGAGAATGCACTGTATGTGAAGGGATCAAAGTGTCTTTTTGGCGTACAGAAGGTCTCATTTCTGGGATTCATTTTGTCTCCATCTGTTATTGAAATGGACCCGGTCAAGGTTCAGACCATCTGTGATTGGGTTCAACCTACTTCATTGAAGGCTCTTCAGAGATTTTTGGGTTTTGCCAATTTTTATCGTAAATTTATTGGTAATTTCTCTGGTATTGTTAAAGCATTGACTGATCTGACCAAAAAGTGTTCCGATGTGGTGAATTGGCCTCCTGAGGCAGTTTCTGCATTTCAGGAACTTAAGCAGAGATTCATTTCTGCTCCTGTTCTACGGCAGCCTGATGTTTCTCTGCCGTTTCAGGTGGAGGTTGATGCCTCTGAGATTGGGGCAGGTGCCGTTTTGTCCCAAAGGGACCCAGAGACCTCAAAGAGTAACCCTTGTGCCTTTTTTTCTCGAAAGTTTTCTCCAACTGAACGTAATTATGACGTAGGTAATCGGGAGTTATTGGCCATGAAGTGGGCCTTTGAAGAGTGGAGACATTGGCTGGAAGGAGCCAAACATCAGGTGGTGGTCCTCACGGACCATAAGAACCTGGTTTATCTCGAATCAGCCAAGCGACTTAATCCTAGACAGGCCAGGTGGGCCTTGTTTTTCACACGTTTTAATTTTGTGGTTTCTTTTCTTCCTGGCACTAAGAATATTAAGGCGGATGCCCTCTCAAGGAGTTTCTTTGTGGTTTCTCCTGAGTTATCTGATCCTGCTGTTATTTTGAAAGAGGGTGTAGTACTTTCCGCCATCTCGCCCAATTTGAGACTGGCTCTGGAGGGGTGTCAGGAGGATAAACCTGAGCGCTGCCCTATTGGGAAATTGTTTGTCCCAGACCAGTGGAAGAAGAGTGTGATGTCTGAGATTCATTGCTCCGCGTTGGCTGGTCATCCCGGGATTTTTGGTACCAGAGACTTGGTGGACTTGGTCCTTTTGGTGGCCTACTTTGTCTCGTGATGTCAGGGACTTTGTGCAGTCCTGTGGGACTTGCTCTCGTTCCAAGCCTTGCTCTCGCTCTAGTGGTTTGTTTGTTGAAAATGACCATTATCTGGGTAATCTGTGATAGGTTTTCCAAGATGATACATCTTGTGCCATTACCTAAGTTACCTTCCTCCTCCGAATTGGTGCCTTTGTTCCTTCAGCACGTGGTTCGGTTACATGGCATTCCGGAGAACATTGTGTCTGACAGAGGAGTCCAGTTTGTTTCCAAATTTTGGAGGACATTTTGTTCTAAATTTGGTGTTCAGTTATCTTTCTCCTCTGCATTTCACCCTCAGACCAATAGACAAACCGAGAGAACAAACCAGACCTTGGAGACTTATTTGAGATGTTTTGTGTCTGCTGATCAAGATGACTGGGTCTCTTTTTTGCCTTTGGCTGAGTTTGCTCTTAATAATAGGGCTAGCTCTGCCACCTTGATGTCTCCATCTTTCTGCAATTCTGGGTTTCACCCTCAATTTTCTTCGGGACAGGCGGACGCTTCTGTCTGTCCGGGTGTTGACTCTGTTGTGGAGCGTATGCAGCAGATTTGGGACCAGGTAGTGGAGAGGTTGCCTCTCTCTCAGGAGAAGGCCCAACGGTTTGCCAACCGGCATAGGACTGATGGTCCTCGGTTTAAAGTGGGGACTTGGTTTGGTTGTCCTCAAGAAATATCCCTATGAGGGTTGCATCTCCAAAGTTTAAGCCTAGGTTCATTGGACCTTATAAGATCATGGAGATTCTTAACCCTGTTTCCTTCTGTTTGCTTCTTCCAGGGACATTTAAGATCCATAACGTGTTCCACAAGTCCTTATTGAAGATGTTTGTCGAGCCAGTGGTTCCTATGGCTACGCCTCCTGACCCTGTTTTGGTTGAGGGCAATCTGGAGTATGTGGTTGAGAAAATATTGGATTCTCGTTTTTCTAGACAGAAACTCCAGTATTTGGTTAAGTGGAGAGGTTATGGTCAGGAGGACAATTCTTGGGTGTTTGCTTCGGACATCCATGCTAGGAGACTGATCCGTGTCTATCACCGAGCTCATCCTGATCGGCCTGGTTGCACAAGTGAGGGTTTGGTGACCCCTCCTCAAGGGGGGGTACTGTTATGAATGTGCTGGAGATGATTTCTGAGCAGAGGCTCCCTCTGGTGGTTGCAGACAGTACTGAACCTCACAGCGAGGAATGGCAATCTGGGATCACGGACAGGACTGATATAATGGAGGTTCCCTCCCATGATGGTCGCTAGTGATCTATTGTTCTTGTCTCAATTGTGGTTCCTGGTTCATTTGGAAGTTTGCTGAGTCTTGCCTGCATCTTCTGCTTTCAGATAAGATATTTTCTGCTTTTATTTTTGTGCTTGCTTTTTGCATAGTTCCCTGCACTTCTGTGGAGGTCAGCCGGGTCCCCTCCTGGGGGCCTGTGCTCCTCTCAGTTTATCTGAAGACACTGTTATTTGTTCATTTGCTTTTTCCTGTTTTTTCAGTGGCTGCGGCTTAGTTTTGTTACACCAGAGATCTGATTTAGGTGGTAGAGATCGTGTGATTTCAGGTGTTTTTGCAATCAGAAGAGTTGATATTTTTTAGGGTTTTTTTGGATTGCAGTGAGAATCCTTTCCTGTACTTTTTGGTCTAGACAGATTGGGCCCCAGTGTTTGCTCATTCTATTTTCTGTCTGTGTCCGTGCTTCTTCTTGTCTAACCGCCATTACATGTTTGGGGGCTTCCTATTTTCTTTGGGGATCTGCTCGGGGCAGATAGCTTTCCTCTTTCTGCCTTTAGGTGTAGTTATCTCTCAGGCTGCGACGAGGCGTCTAGGATCAACGTAGGAACGCTCCACGGCTACCTCTAGTTGTGTGGTTAGTTCAGGTTACTGCAATCCAATAGGTTCCAGCCTCTCTGGTGTATTACTGTTTTTGCTTTTTCTCCTCAGCTACCTAAACATAACAGCCAACCCTAACCCTAACTTTAGCCGCAACCCTAACCCTAATGGGAAAATGGAAATAAATACATTTTTTTAATTTTATTATTTTTCCCTAACTATGGGGGTGATAAAGGGGGTTTGATTTACTATTCATAGCGGGTTTTTATGATTGGCAGCTGTCACACTAAAAGACGCTTTTTATTGCAACAAAATAGTTTTTGTATCACCATATTTTGAGAGCTATAATTTTTGCATATTTTGGCCCACAGAGTCATGTGAGGTCTTATTTTTTGCGGTACGAGTTGCCGTTTTTATTGGTACCATTTTTGAGCACGTGACATTTTTTGATCGTTTTTTATTTCGATTTTTGGGAGGTTAGAATGAACAAAAATCAACAATTCATGAATTTCTTTTGGGGGAGGCGTTTATACCGTTCCGCGTGTGGTAAAATTGATAAAGCAGTTTTATTCTTCGGGTCAGTATGATTACGGCGATACCTCATTTATATCATTTTTTTATGTTTTTGTGCTTTTATAGAATAAAAACAATTTTATATAAAAAATTATTATTTTTGCATCGCTTTATTCTGTGAGCTATAACTTTTTTATTTTTTCACTGATGATGCTGTATTGCAGCTCATTTTTTGCGGGACAAGATGACGTTTTCAGTGGTACCATGTTTATTTATATCGGTCTTTTTGATCGCGTGTTATTCCCCTTTTTGTTCGGCTGTATGATGATAAAGCATTGATTTTTTGTTTTTTGTTATTTTTTTAAAGGGGTTCACTAAAGGGGTTAACTAGTGGGACAGTTTTATAGGGGGGTCGTTACGGACGCGGTGATACCAAATATGTGTACTTTTATTGTTTTGTTTTTTTATTTACAGGAAAAAATGAATTTTTGGGGGAATATTTTTTTTTCTTTATTTTGGAAATTTTTTTAAAACGTTTACTTTTATATTTTTCACTTTTTTACTTTGTCCCAGGGTGGGACATCACTGTAAAATGTCAGATCGCTGGTGTGACAGTGTGCACAGCACTCTGTCACACCAGCGATCGCTTGGCACTGCTGCAGGCTACTCAGTGCCTGCTCGCAGCAGGCACTGAGGAAGCCGACTCCCTGCATGACCCGGCGGCCATCTTGGATCTGGGTCCTTGGAGGGAGGAAGGCCTCAGAACAGCACGATCACAACGCGCTGTTCTGAGGGTCTCAGGGGAGCGTGCAGGGAGCGCCCTCCCTGCGCGATGCTCCCCTGTGCCCCTGGTACACTGCGATCATGTTTGATCGCGGTGTGCCAGGGGTTAATGTGCCGGCCGCGGTCCGTGACAGCTCCTGACACACAGTCCCGGGTGTCAGCTGTGATAATCAGCTGACATCCGGCGGCGATTAGCTGCGCTCCCCCCGGGAGCGCAGCTGATCACCCTGGACGTACTATTCCATCCATGGGAATGAGGTCCAGGGTCACATGGACGGAATATTACGTCCGATGTAATAAAGTGGTTAAAAGTGTAACCGTCGCTTTAATTTTCATTTCAACAATCAATAGAACACATGAAAATAAGAAACTTTGTAATATATCTTATCAAAGAAATCGGCTTCTTTCTCTTACTGGACTGATCAGTCATCATGAATTCCAGGATAAAATCTTTATTCAGTGAAGATAGATTTCCCCATTACCGAGATATGAGATGACAGTTGGTGTTTTTTTTAAATTCTATGAAGGGAGGAGCTAGAGACAGATCCATAGAACTTTATGAGCACCAACTGAAGCACAATATTCAGATTTATGTTTTTAAAATATATAGAAAATCATGTATCATTTTCTTTTCACTTCTCAAATACTTACTACTGTCTGTTGATATCCCAGTATAAAACATGTAAATTTGTAGGTGTAATGTGAAAATGTTCACAGGGTGTGAATACTTTTTTAAAAGTGCTGTGTGTATAGATAGATAGATAGATAGATAGCTAGATAGATACAGTTGTAAGTAGTATATAAGGGGTATTAGTCATCAAACTCAATTTGACAGGTGGTCACGCCCCCTATCATTTTATCAGGCTTCTTGTGGATTTGATCAGCTTGGGAAATCAGGACTGGGAAGAAGTCGCTCTATCAAACTGATTCTTGATTTTATATTCCCCAAATTTTATTCAGAGTTTATATATATTTGCTAGAAGTCTTATGAAATACTAATCTATTTGCTAGAACTGATTTTTTAAAGATTTTATAGTAATGCCTATTTCATAATCCCCCTCACTAAAGATTGTGATTTTATATGAGACTTATAACCCCCGTCTCATTGTACGGACATATTATGTATAGGGACAATGCGGTATTGTAAAAGTTTAAAAGATTCTATTGGAGAGACATGTTGGGACATGTTTAAAATTGTGATTTTATATGAGACTTATAACTCCCGTCTCATTGTATGGGCATATTATGTATATGGCCGTCTTACATCAGTCACTGTAAAGCGATTGATTTATACGTGTGTAAAAAATCAATGACGCGGTATTGTAAAAGTTTAAAAGATTTTATTGTAATAAATAAATATATCTCAAAGACATTTTCAATAATATAAAAAGTAGCATTAAATACATCTCAAATACATTTCAATCATTTAAAAGTTCATACAGAATGATATAAAAGCATCACATGTACAATTAACATATAGCATTATACATCCTACAAAATAAATAAACAAGTACAGCGGTTACTGTTATGTTTCGGTAGCTGAGGAGAAATAGCAAAAATAGCCAAAGTAGCAATACACCAGAGAGGTTGGAAATTACTGGGTTGCAGGACCCTAAACTAACCACAACACTAGAAGTAGCCGTGGAGCGTACCTACGGTGATCCTAGACGCCTCGTCACAGCCGGAGAGATGGCTACACCTAAAGACAGAAAGATGAAAGCTAGCTGCCCCGTAGCAGAACCCCCAAAGAAATAGGAAGCCCCCAAACATGTAATGGCGGTTAGACAAGAAGAAAATACGAACACAGACAGAAAATAGAATGAGCAAACGCTGGGGCCCAATTCTGTCTAGATAGAAAAGTATAGGAAAGAATTCTGACTGCAACCCAAAAAACCCTGACAAAACTACCAACACTTCTGATTAACAAAAAACCTGAGATCACACGATCTATACCACCTAAATCAGATCTCTGGTGTAACAAACAGCAATTCAGCAAATAAAAAGTGAACAGGAACAGAGCAAAAGTGCAAACACAAACTGAGCACAAATGCAGCGCCAGGCCCCAAAGGGGACCAGGCTGAAGTCCACTGCAATGCAGCAAACCAGCAAGGAAAATCCAACCAGAGGAAAAAAACAGCAAGTCACTTATCTGAATGAAAGCAGGAATGCAAGCTGAGCTTCAACCAAGACCTGGAAGAACAATTGATTACCGGCAAGGCTGATGGGAGTTCAGGTCACTTATATCA